>JBAMNC010002105.1:0-66647 GCA_037902135.1 Cetoscarus ocellatus | reverse complement strand
CATTGCCGCAGACATCACTTTAATGTCTTCATCGCTTTACAACTCCTTGCGCAGTATGGTGCGCCAATCAAACAAAGACCTAAGGCTGCAACCTTGTACAATGGAAGTGCGACCATACGCTCTTGATAGTACAACCCTAACAGCAATGACCATGCTCAACATAACTGTAGGACCAATGACTCTTGTACACCCAGTCTATATATCAACTCTCAAGTCCATCCCTTTCCTCATCAGACAAGACCTCTTGAAACGATTCGAGCCACTGATTGACTACAAATGCCTGAAAATATGGGCACAAGTCCGCAACCCTCTGCCTCTGTTTCCTACTCCCTCCAACCCAACGCAGTGTTATGCTTTAACACAAGGGCCATTGGAGAACACACCAGCTGAGTCAAGAGAACAAACAAGTTCATCGAACGATATCTCAGGGCCAGATCCTGAGTCCTTGAATGACTCTGTCACACAAAGAGAAACTTTCCTGTGCGAATTTAATGAGGAGGTCTCCTCAACCAAGCCAGAACTGCGAATTAAAAACGGTATATTGCTTGAGAATACACACATTGGAGATGTTGCTCTAGCTCTTTGGGCTGACAAATCTGCAACCAGTCGTAAGCTATATGACTTATTGTCAACTAACTAACCAGTCCTAGCTATATGACTTATTGTCAACTAACAGCCCACACGTTCAGTGCAGCCAGAAAACATCTCCCATGGATCCGCTTCCTAGCAACACCATGGTCGCAGAAGGAGTTTGTGCTCTAAAAGTACGATGGAACCACAGGGAGTTAATACACAACTTCCTGGTGGTGCCCGATTTGCCACACTCCGCTTATGTTGGGAGTGACATACTTGTTCGACTTGCTGTCCAAGTCGACACCATTAATAATGTGTTATGGTCACTAACAGGGGTCAATGACAAAAGCATCACCCTTGACCCCGACAACATCAATTCAGGACAGACTATTCCTGGAGCATATCAGATCATAAACGAACAACACATTGTAATACCGGCAAAGACCACAGAGGTCCCCATACATGTAAACATGCAACGTGGACAGTACCTTTCACATACTCAAGCGTTCTTTCAACCATCATTGACCTTTCTTGAACTTGGACTGCTTACTCCAGCCACCCCTCTCATGGAACTTCGTTCCAGATTCGCATACCTGTTGGTACAAAGTAACACTGGAGAAGACATTTTGATTCCAAAATCCACCCCACTGGGCTGGTTCATCAGCACTGAATTTCATGATTTCGAATTGAGAATTCCAGTGGTCGATAAAATGCCTAAAGCATTGATCCCTGATCAGGCTACTGACCTAGTGTACCATACACTGTCAACCAGAGCCATAACTATATTTCCAACACCCCCTCTCAATGGTGATACAAGTTGGTCTGTCAAGTTGATCTTTCAGATGACACACAGATGGTTCTACATACAATGCAAGTCAGTAGGATATTTCTGACACATTCCACGGGGGGGTCATAAAACCATAAATCATGTGTCATGTGACACACGACAGGTGTGGAGTCTAGTAGGAGGGGTTTAGGAGGCTGTGATATCAGGGGGTGTGACATCAGGTATATGTCATCAGGGATGTGTTAATAGAGGGGTTTAGGAGGAGTGTGTGACCCAATAGATTTCAAGTATTAGTTTTATTGTGTTTTTTATGACTTAAGACCCAATGAGAATGTGATGATGTGTTTTTTATTGTCCTTAGAGAGGCGTGTTTAGTGTTTTTTGCGTTGATATAACCAAATATTTTAAGAATTAACTATCTTTCTGCCCCTCATCCTTGCGGTGTGACGACAGGCATCTGTCACTTGTTGGTGCTGCCCCCTGTCTTTATTTTTCTGCATTGCTGCTGCTGCTGCTATTTTTGCTGCTAACTTTTGTGAAGGACTTCTCTCACTCCTGATTTTTGGGTGAAATTCCTGCAATACCAACAACTACATTTGAAGCAGAATGGCCAGTCATGACAGTAAGTGTTGAATAAGTTTTCAACTCATAAAAACTTATTTTTTTCTTTATTATTCTTGTAAAATGTATCTTTAATGTGTTCTCATAGGGAGTATATAATATATTGGGAAAAAGAATCAACCTCCAGATATCAGAGGTTAGTGATGTTTAGTTAAAAAAAAGTACATTGTTAATGTGGGTACAAGAGTAAATATACAGTCTTTTTTTGTTTTTTTACTAGATCACCGTGCCCAGGGTACAGGATCTACCGCAGCGGTTCGAGGAGGTGTAAAGCATAGAAGGGATTCAGAGGAGTTGGATGACATAGTGGCTGAAAGGTATGTATGCTACACATTTATGAGTGTTGTAGACAGGCAACTGCTATTATGTTTCTATATGAATTACGAGTTTACACCATTTCAGTTTTTTATCTTTGATGCATAGGTTCCATAGCGAAAGCCTCTATTTTCCATCAGAGGAGGAGTTGCTGGAAGCAGTAAAGGCGTTGGAAGAATTTTCAGCAAGGCTTACCCCCGAGGACAAGAAGAAGGAAGAGGAAACTGTGGGGCAGACCCAGCAGCGCCAGCCATCAGAGGACGTGTGAGAAGTCCTGTCTAAAAGTGAGTTCAACAGAAATGTCTCTAAAAGATCAAGAGGACCTGTAATATTTGAAAACACTAAATTGGACTTCATCTGGCTGCTGATGAGGGTTTCGAAAGTGACACAGGGAGGTTGGTCCTGCCTCTTTTCCTGAATACAGGAACAATAGGGGATACTGGTTCTCTTTCAAAGGCGCTGTCTGAACTCAATCGTCGCTTTACACCTCCTGATGCCGGGGGCTCCGGTGTAGCTTATGCTGTCAGAGAGATAGGTACCATTATCAAAAGTGGTATCGCGGAATTAAAAGAAGGTCAGAGTGGAGTGTTACGGGCCATTTTGACCCAGGCAAGAGCTTTGGCGCAGACCAGACGACTGACAAACTTGGCTCTCGATGGTCTGAGCCCACGCTCTGTAATATGGTGCGGTCTTTAGATGTTCTGGCACAGGTGAAGCAGTCTATTTTAAGTGCATTATCTTACTCAGGAGATGTTCATGGTTGCTATTGAGGGTGATCCAACCTTTTCCTTAACACTTGGTACAATAGGTAATGCTGGTTCTCTTAAAAAATAATTCTGTTTTTTGTTAGGAAAACCTCCCTCTAACCGTCATTAATTCCATCTCTCTGTGTGTGGGCGGGTGTGTGTGTGTGGGTGTATATTCACTTTGAGGATCATATTTTAAAGTTGGTTTTTTTCATTCATTCATATATTTATTAGTATCATGGCTCCTCCCTCCAAAAGATCTAGACGTGTCTTAATCAATAGCAACGAGTACTCTAACAGGGTTGATAGGGCTGCCGGTGAACTTAATTATTTGTCCTCAGAATCTCACAGAAGCTCAGTTTGAACAACTTCTGGCCATTCAAAGACTCGCCCAAAGATTATCTGCTGGTATCCCAGCAATGCCAACTATAGATTCACTAACAACACAAAATGATCAGGCTCTAACTAATTGTAGATTTACCATTCAAACGGCTCCTGATAGATCTGCTCATGTGGGGGTTGCTGCTGAAGGTGTGAATGCTAGAGAGAATGATGGTATGGCAGAGGCTGAGGATGTTAATATTGGTGGGATGGTTAAAAGTGTGGATGTTAGAGTGAATGATGGTGTGGGAATGAGCGATGAGGATGTTTATCCTGATGTTGCTGTTCAAGGTGTGTATACCGGTGCAGACATGGATGATGATGATGACCATCTGTTTTTAGAGGTTGAGGATGTTTTTGATACTCCTGTAGAGGAGGAAAGAGCATCTGCTTCTATCAGCACCCTCCCGGCTGAGAGAGACAATGCAGTTTTTAGTACTGAAAATACATCACATCCTGCCTTTGATGATGATGATGATGATGATGATGATGATGAAACTGTGCAGGGGTTTAAAATTGACGGCGGTGCCATTTGTCACCCCTCAGCTTCTGTACCATCACCAAATGCTGTTTGCCATCCACCAGCTTCTGCAGCAACATCAACCGTGAATTCTAATAACACCCTTGCTGCAGCTGTCGATGTGTTCACACCTGATGCTCCTGCTGCTCAGCTATCAGAAACTTTATTGCATGTTGATCGTGGTGAGGAAGGTGTCGATAGACCTGCGGTGTTTCAAGTTGGGGAGGGGTCTGCAATACCATCTAACAGGGGTCACGATGATGGGGGAATAGCAGCTCCTAGCACTAGTGATAGAAATCCAATACAGATCAGAGAGATTCCTGCTTTCAATGCTTCTGAATACTGCCAGCGGGTCGATCTCAGAGGCATTAACCAGGATAACATTATAGAGCTTCCAGCCAGGTTGAGGGATACTCTTTCCAGCGTCATTGTACAGGCCATGCAAAATGCACCTTCCCACGGTTTGATAAATGTTGTGCTGAGAGGCCCGTCACTTGCAGATGGTGTACAGGTCACACTTTATTCAGATGATCAAAATAATGTAGACCGCTTTTTGGATGAGGTACTGCATGTGCTGCAGAGAAATGACACATCTATGATTGATGATGAGCTTGAATTTGTAGTCACATTAGCAAGGAACATGAGTGGCGGGGTGCACCTGAGACTTGCTAATGTATTTTATGATGACATTTTGAAGAAAAGGGGAATATTTTTGCATGACCCGGCCAATGATAGTGATAACAATCTGTGTTTTTCTCTCTGTCTTTCTCATTTTGTTGACCCTGGAATGTCAGTGAACGAGAAACTGGCTTTTGCGAGACAGCTGCAGACTATTGTAGGGCTTGATTATACACAAATGGTTTCATTAGTCGACAATTCTAATTTTGAAAAACAATTGGATGTTAAAATCATTGTTTTCCACCATGGTGCCGGGCGTAAATGCCTGCAGTGTTTTCAGACACACTACGCACCCCATCCTAGGACAATCTGGCTGTACCTGCACACTGTCTAACACTACTATATGATAATGAATAAAAATGGCTTTTTTGGGACACCATACATGTGTGAATATTGTTATGCACCATATCACAAACCTATGTTTCATAACTGTAAACACCTGTGCAATGTGTGCAAACATTGTGCCAAAAGTACTCAGACAACACCATAAAATGCGGTAGTTGTAAATGTATCTGTAAATCTCAACACTGTTTCCAACAGCACAAATTACCGGAAAGTAGACATAACCTTATACCCTGTACAAGACTGACATACTGTGAAGACTGCGGTAAAACATACAAAACAGGTAGTGCTCCTCACCAGTGTTCTCTTCCAAAGTGTCTGCATTGTCATGAAAAGATATTGGACACCAAAGTGGGGCATGAATGTTTTATTCAACCCCTTAAAAAGAAAGATTTGGAGAAAAAGTAAATTTTCTATGACTTTGAGACACGATATTCCAATGGGAAACATGAGGCCAACTTTGTTTGTAGCATGAACACTGATGGCGAGCAGTACTGTTTTAGCACATCCAACTGTGTCAAGTTATTTGTAAAACATTACAGAGGGCCAAAATAGAAGGGTTACACATTTATTGCCCACAACGCTTCCGGCTTTGACAGCTACATTGTTTTAGAATATTTTGTAAATCAGGGTATCATTCCTATCCTGACTGTGAAAAGTAGCAGAGTTGTTTCCATGTTCGACAGAGCATTCAGTCAGCGTTGGATAGACTCTTTCAGTTTTCTTCCAATGCGTCTGGCTAAAACCCCTGCAGCCATGGGTTTTGAGGATCTTGAGAAAGGGTACTTTCCCCACAAGTTCAACACTGTTGAGAATGAGTTTTACAAAGGAAAGTACCCTGATCCAGCCTGCTACGGGTATGACTCTGTGTGACAATGAAAGGGCCACATTTATGCAGTGGTATGAAACAGTCCGTCACCAAGTTTTTAACTTCCAGGCAGAGATCCGCCACTATTGTGCCAATGATGTCGAAGTGCTGCGTAAAGCAGGCATGATTTAAAGAGAGACATTTATCAAGTGCATGCAGCTTGATCCATGTGCTTTCACGACACTTGCTTCTAGCTGCATGGGAGTTTTTAAAACACTGTTTCTCCCCAGAGACACCCTGGCTCTCACTTATGAGGGAGTCTACATCAAGCAGAACAAGACATGCTCTGATGTATCATTCAATGGCTAGAGTTCGTGGCTCAGTCAGAGAGGAGGATGATCAGACATGGTCTTAACGAGGGGGAAAAACAGTTTGGCCCTTATTTTGTGGATGGATATTATGCAGCATCAAACACATGCTATGAATTTGCAGGATGTATCTTTCACGGCTGTGTAAAGTGCTGTAATCCTGCCCACACAAATCCTGTCACACATGTGCCTTATGCAGAGTTATACCATGCCTTTCAGCAGAGACTGTCTGCTCTGCAGACACAATATAATCTCACTGTAACTGTGATGTGGGAATGCTAATGGGCGGAGTTGAAAAGGTCAAACACTGATGTTCAGACGTTCATGGCATCCTACCAGAAACCTGGACGTCTTAAACCTAGGAATGCTCTCTTTGGTGGTCGTACAAATGCTATGAAGCTGTACCACAAGATGCAGCAGCATAGTGATGAAAAAATCAGATACTATGACTTTACAGTCTATATCCAACAGTGCAGTCCAAGAGAGAGTGCCCAATAGGCCACCCGGTAATTATCCACAGAGATTTTGAGTCTCTTGATAAATATTTTGGGCGGGTCAAGTGTACTATGCTCCCCCTAGAGGTTTGTTCCACCCTGTGCTGCCGTACAGGTGTCATGACAAGCTGATGTTCCCGCTTTGCAGAAAGTGAGCTGAAGAGCTCAACCAGACCACTACGTGCACGCATTCCGACAAAAAGACAGGCAGTTGTCGGGTGTATGGGTGTCATTTGAGCTTCTGAAGGCGGTTGAGAAGGGGTATCAAGTTGTGGTCATTGAAGTGTGGCATTTTCCAAACAAAACAGACACCTTGTTCAAAGATTATGTTAAAACATTTCTCAAATACAAGCAGGAGGCATCTGGCTATCCCGGACATGTGAAAACACCTGAAGATCAGAAAAAGTACATTGATGATTATTATGAAAAGGAGGGCATTATGTTAGACCCAGAAAAAATCTGCGTCAACAAGGCAGTCAGGAACTGTAACAAGCTCCTTTTGAACTTCTTGTGGGGACGATTTAGCATGAGGGATAACTCACCACCCTGTGAGTTGATCACAGAGCCAGAGAGGTTCACACAGCTCATGTTCAGTGATCAATCTGATGTACGTCAGTTCTGCTTTATTTCAGATCAGGTGGCCATGGTACAATGGCAGCATGTCGGTGATCAGTGGGGCAGAACAAAAGATGTTAATGCCTTTATTGGTGCCATGACAACAGCCTATGCCAGACTCATGCTGTATGACTTGTTGGACAAACTGCAGGAGCGTGTACTGTATTGTGACACAGACAGTGTGATATTCACCTCCAGAGATGGTGATTGGGTTCCTCCACTGGGGTCATACCTGGGCGATTAACAGATGAAATCAATGATGGTGACGTGTGTGGCCTACCTGAGGAGGATTATATCACAGAGTTTGTATCAGGGGGGCCAAAGTGTTATGCTTATCACACACGATGTGGCAAAACACAAGTTAAATGTAAAGGGGTGACACTTAACCACAAAAATGCATCTGCGATCACCCAAGAGTCACTGGAGGGGCTTGTCCACGCCTTTGTCGTGGATCAGCACTCCACTGCATATTTAACAGCAGTATCTGAGACCATCAAGAGAGATATAAAGCATTTCCATATTAAAAATGACACAGTTGTTAAGAAGGTACAGGTGGTGTACAACAAACTCAGGGTGTTGCCTGACTTCTCCACATTGCCCTATGGATTTTAAATCAGCCCACAGCTTTGACAGCAGACTGCAGCATCCGTTTAGTCTTGTAGTGAGCGGACCTTCATATTGTGGAAAGACATTTTTTGTCAAGAGCCTTGTTGAAAATGCATCGAAGGTTATTTCACATGAGATTGATAACATTGTTTACATATACTCGTGCTGGCAGCCTTTATATGACCATCTCCTGAAAATAAGGGATATCAATTTTGTAAATGGTCTTCCTGAATCTCTGTGTGACGATGTGCTACTACTTCCAAACAAAAATAATTTGCTCATCATAGATGATTTAATAAATGATGCCTGTAATAATATAGAGGTACAGAATGTCTTTACCAAATATGCCCACCACAGAAATCTCAGCTGCATATACCTGGTCCAAAACCTGTTTATTCAAGGTAAGGCCAGTAGAACAATTAGTTTAACTACAAATTATGTAGTTTTTGTTAAAAAATCCCCAGGATAAATTTCAAATTACATTAATTGGCAGGCAGATGTTTCCCGGGAACTCAAAGTATTTTATAGAGGCTTTTAATGATGCAATAGCCACTGCCTATGGCTACGTATTTAAAGATTATAAAGCTAAAACACCCGATCATTTTAGACTCAGAACCAATTTGCTATTGTACCAAATGGTAGCTTACATTCCTAAAAAGCAGCTAAAAGTGTGACAATGCTACAACGCATGCAGAGAAATCTGACTCTTCTGGAAATGCTATATAAATCGCCACCAAGGACGCGTAAGGTCAGTGTGTCAAATGCCAGTACATACTTTGTTAATGCACTGTGTGAAATAGCCCTCAATGTATTGAGAGGCAACATTTCATTGACTGACAGACAGTATAACCAACTGAAAAAGAAGAAGAGGATCATCAGACTGACTGACTGATAAAAAGGTCAAAATATTGAAAAAGAAAAAGACTTTTAATCAGACTGGAGGATTTCTATTGCCTTTGTTAGGAGCTGCTGTTCCCTTTATCTTCAGCCTCATAAACAAGGGTTAAAATGGAGCGCACCCATGAAGTGTTTCTGGTACCACAGAAACAAATGGAGTCGTTAAAACAGCAGATGCAGCAGCAGCAGCAACAGCAGCAACAGCAGCAGCAACCCCCACATGAGTAAAACAGCACTTCACTGAGGCAGTCTGTTCAAAACGAGCTGGACAAAGAGATGAGCAATGTGTTAAAACTTTCTGACACAAACGAGTATGAAAAGGCAAAGAGATCTGCGGTTATTCTTCAGCACTATCTGAACATGGTGAGACAGGGAGAGCGTGAAAAAACAGTTTTGACTATCTCCCTACCAGACTCTGAAGACAATCACACATTGGGTCTCGGCAGCAGTTATACACAGCGTGTTGATAGTGATTCCACTAAAGAGGACTTGATTGTAAAAGAGGTCTTACATTTATTGCCCAAAAGAAACAAGAAAAAAGCAGAGTATATTTTGGATGCATTGGCCGGCTCCAAAGATTTGATTTCATGGACAGACAAGGGCGAAATCATTATCAACAATCACCCTGTTAGAGGATCTCATTTGTATGATTTGTTAAAAAGTACTAATACTTCACAAAATGTTTTGGAGACAGATAGACCCCGGGGCTGGGGCCTTTTTGAAGAATACTGGCCAGACTAAACATTCCTCTATCGGCTATTTCTAATCCACAAGCACGTAGGTCTGTAGAGAGGTATAAAGAGGGTCATGATACTGATGATGATGGTGATGATGATGATGATGATGGTGATGATGGGAGGCGGGTGTCCCCTTTGAGGAGAACCAGCAAAAAGAGAAGTCTTTCTGTGGATGGGGGTCAGAGATACAGTACCCCAGGTGCTTGATCAGAACTTTTCAAAACACATGAACAGTGGTTGGATTTTTAATTTATCGCAGTTTTAATACATCTTTGAAATAAATATTTTTTTATTGTTGCTATGCCAATTTTTAACCTGTTTATTAAAGTATGTTTGACCTAATGATGTATTTTTTACAATATTGTTGACTTGAATGTTTTTTCATTCTTTTTTTAATGCTGCTTAACGCAGTGAATGTCTTTTTAAAATACTGATAACATGAATGTGTATTTTTTTGAATTGTTTGACATGATGAATGTATTTTATGTATTTTTAAAATATTGATAACATAAGTTTGTATTTTTCCAATCTTGTACAGTTAAAAATACCGTGGATATACTGAATGTATTTTTAAAATAAAAGATGATGATGTTGTGAATGTAAAAAGTATTTTTGTCATGATGCTTGTGTTGATGATAATTCAGATGATTCAGAAAAGACGGTTTCATTCTTTTTTTTATTTAAAAACAAGCTTGGGTATACAAGGTTTATGCAAACAGTACATTGCTTAAAAACAAACTTGGGTATATAAGGTTTATATAAACAACACATTGTTTAAAAACAAACTTAGGTATAAAAAGGTTTATGCAAACAGTACATTGATTGAGAATGAAAGAATAAAAGAAAATGAAACATAAACAAAGGATGCTGAGGGTAGTTTTTTACTTTCCATGTTGTATGTGTACAACATGGTGTAAAATTACACCCACAACATGAGCCTGGTAGAATTTTTTTAACAAATCTGCAAACCATAGCATCATTACAGGCAAGATCAGCCTGTGCAGACCAGCTGGCTCCCGTGCTCACTCAGCTCTTCAACAGGTCCCTGGAGCTGGGTGAGGTTCCCTCCTGCTTCAAGTGCTCCACCATCATCCCCGTCCTGAAGAAACCTACCATCTCTGGACTTAATGACTACAGGCCTGTCGCCCTGACATCTGTAGTCATGAAGACCTTTGAGCGGCTGGTGCTGGCCCACCTGAAGTCCCTCACGAGCGACCTGCTAGACCCCCTGCAGTTTGCCTACCGGGCAAACAGATCAGTGGACGACGCTGTCAACTTGGGGCTGCATTACATCCTGCAGCACCTGGATCATCCCGGGACCTATGCACGTGTCCTTTTCGTAGACTTCAGCTCGGCTTTCAACACTGTCGTCCCCCACTCCCTCTGCTCCAAACTGTCCTAGCTCACCGTGCCACCTGCGCTCTGTCAGTGGATCTACAGTTTCCTGACTGACAGAAGCCAGCAGGTCATGCTGGGGCAGGTCACCTCAGACATTCAGACCACAAGCACAGGGACCCCCCAGGGATGTGTCCTTTCTCCACTGCTCTTCTCCCTCTACACAAACGACTGCACCTCCACGGACGCCTCTGTGAAGCTACTGAAGTTCGCAGACGACACCACCGTCATCGGTCTTATCCAGGATGGTGATGAGACTGCTTACCGACAGCAAGTGGATCAGCTGGTGCTCTGGTGCAGTCAGAACAACCTGGAGCTAAACACGCTCAAGACGGTGGAGATGGTAGTGGACTTTAGGAGACACCCCCCCACCCTGCCCCCCCTCACAGTCCTCAGCAGCCCGGTGTCCACTGTGGAGAGCTTCAGATTCCTGGGCACGATCATCTCTCAGGATCTGAAGTGGGAGCAGAACATCAGCTCCATCCTCAAGAAGGCCCAGCAGAGGATGTACTTCCTGCGGCTCCTGAGGAAACATGGACTCCCCCCTGAGCTGCTGCTGCAGTTCTACACTGCAGTCATCGAGTCTGTCCTGTGCTCCTCCATCACTGTGTGGTTCGGAGCTGCCACCAGGCAGGACAGGTCCAGACTGCAGCACACTGTGAGGACTGCTGAGCGGATCATCGGTGTCCCCCTGCCCTCTATCCAGGACCTGTACTGCCCCAGGACTCGTAGGAGAGCAGGAAACATTATGAGGGACTCCACTCACCCTGCTCACAGACTCTTTGAACTACTCCCATCCGGCAAGCGCCTCAGAGCCCTGCGGACCAGGACAAGCCGGCACAGGAGCAGTTTCTACCCATCGGCAGTCACCATTCCAAACAGCTCATAGCTACATAATTAATAAGAGCTGCAACTTTTTTTTTAAACAGTTAATAGCTGCACTATCATTGCACAGCTGCACTTTCCTCTCTTCAGTTGTAAACATTCCTGGATGCTTGCTTGTATATATTCCTGATGCACATTTTTTTTTTTTTTTTTTTGCACACACACTTTATTGTTAAGAGTTTTGTACATTTATATTTCTTCATCTTATTTATTTAATCTTATCCTCTATTTTTTTTCTTTAAAATTTTTTTACATTTACCTTATTTTTATTTTGTCTCGTTCACTGTACTAGAGAGAAAACAACTGCCGAAGTCAAATTCCTTGTATGTGTCGCATACTTGGCAATAAAAAACGATTCTGATTCTGATTCTGATTCTGAAGATTATCACTATACATCTTTATCAGACTGGTATAATGTATATTTTTCTGTATGTGATATAGAAAAAATGCACAATGCTGACATCAGGTAGTAGCAAAATAACCTGCCGGCTAGAATATGACACAGTATTGCAGTTTTTACAGTGTAGTTTCCCGTCTCTTACAGTGTAGTTTCCTCAACCTTTAGGGTAACTGTCCGAATTTACATGTCATTTCGAGGAACCTGTGGAGTAGTTACACTTGTGTCTTAAAGTGTAAGTGCTGCTGTCTTACAGTGTAGTTTTCCGTGTCTTAATGTGTAGTTTCCTCAACTGTTGGGGTAACTCGCAAACATGTACCATGACATTTTGCAGAATCTATGGGGTAGTTAAACTTGCGTCTTACAGTCTAAGTCCCGGAGTCTTATAGTGTAGTTTCCCGTGTCTTACCATGTACTTATCAAAACAGTGTAATTTTCCTGAACATGTGCTTTTACTGTGCAAACCTTGACGTGCCACTTCCTCTTAAGAATCAGCATGGATACAGATTGTGTAGACCAATGATAACCTGAAATGCTGTAATGTATTGATGAGTATGTGTTACACATAATAATGACAAGACATGCAGACGTATAAAATGTCTTTATTTTTTAAACACACAGAGACCCCACTTAGTAATTCACCTTTTAAGTTACCCAGCCCTCAAGATTACACTTGTCTTTCCTTACTGTCTTACTATCCAGTACTTCCACTGCAACAACCCAGCACTTTACCTGTAACTACTGGTCAACACCTGGAACCGGGCTGGATTATAAAGTGAACACTTGTTGGCTTTACTTACTGTCTAACTACCCACTACTTCACCTGTAACTACTGGTCAACACCTGGAACCGGGCTGGATTATAAAGTGAACACTTGTTGGCTTTACTTACTGTCTAACTACCCACTACTTTACCTGTAACTACTGGTCAACACCTGGAACCGGGCTGGATTATAAAGTGAACACTTGTTGGCTTTACTTACTGTCTAACTACCCACTACTTCACCTGTAACTACTGGTCAACACCTGGAACCGGGCTGGATTATAAAGTGAACACTTGTTGGCTTTACTTACTGTCTAACTACCCACTACTTTACCTGTAACTACTGGTCAACACCTGGAACCGGGCTGGATTATAAAGTGAACACTGTCCTCCCTTCCCTACAATGCAGGTACCTGGTACTTAAACTCTAAGTACCCAAGACTTCCCCTGCAAGTACCAGGGATTATGAAATATTGTTTCCAATACTAAATCAATTTAATTTGAAAATAAAAAATACAGAGCAAAACACTTAAAACATTATGCATTATTATGAATATTCTTAATTATCAGACAAAATATTATTCCATTTATTTAAACTAACTATATCATATATAAAAGTAATGCTAAATTTCACAAAAACATTATTGTGCCCAATTCCCAAAACAAAAATATCACACAAACTCCCCTCAAAAAATACACCAAGAACAATGGTTTTTCATACAAACAGATTTTCTACTTTCAAGACTTACTTTTCTCTTTTTGTCTTTCTGCTTCTTGTTCTTCACTGTAAAAAACTCTGTAAATTTTACAGTAAAAAACTGTAAAGTATAAAACGGTAAAATACAATTTTTGGAACGGCGAAAAACTGTGAATAAATTTATTAGTCAAAACCGTAATTTCTACAGGTTTTTTCTGGAAAAAATACAGTACTCCACTGTTAAATACCCTTGAACTGTGATTATAACGGGAATATGGCGTATTTCATATAACAGTCAGTCTGTAGTTTTTGCATTAATTCTTTGCAAAACTTACAATTTCTCACTTTTAAATTAACTAACCTTGTATTGATAACAGAAATATGCCGTAAAATATAACAGCTAATACCATAATTTTTGCATTCCTTTTTGGGAAAAAGAAAAACAGACAGTAAGGAAAGACAAGTGTGATCTTAAGGCCTGGGTAACTTAAAAGGTGAATTACTAAGTGGGGTCTCTGTGTGTTTAAGGTTTATGCAAACAGTACATTGATTGAGAATGAAAGAATAAAAGAAAATGAAACATAAACAAAGGATGCTGAGGGTAGTTTTTTACTTTCCATGTTGTACACATTAAAATTACACCCACAACATGAGCCTGGTTGAATTTTTTAAACAAATCTGCTAACCATAGCATCATTACAGGCAAAATTATCACTATACATCTTTATCAGGCTGGTGTAAGGTATATTTTTCTGTATGTGATATAGAAAAAATACACAAAGCTGACCACTGGTAGTAGCAAAGCCATCTTGAACCTGTCGGCTAGAATATGGCAAAGTATTGCAGTTTTTTACAAGGAAATTGTTGATCTCTGATGGGAATTCAGCATAGTCTGGAGGATTGTCAAAACTGTCAAAAAAATATCCATCTCTGTTTCTTGTGATTTTTACAGACAACCAATGTGCACAAGGCTTCCAGGAGGGGTCAGTGTATACAATAAACATACAGGGGTTATTACACACTTTATGTTTGGGGAGCTGATCACAGGCCATAACCCCCAGAAAATCTGAGCCATCGATAACACACTTGTGTAAAATACCAGTTAATTCTATAGTATTCATTGTTTGAGGTACGTAGAGGAAAATTAATAGTAATCCAAAAGTACCTGCCTCCTGTTTGATATCTCAACTACTGAATCAAATACAGAATAACATATCAAATTAACTGTCCAGGGCAAAGGTACTCTGAAGCGTGCTTCCAGTCTCACATTGCCTGTTTTGATAGGTGAGACATTTCCTGACCGACCCTCATCAGCTTCCAGGTTGAAACAGAATAATGTGTACCCATTAGCAAAATCATCGAGTGATATGGCCAGCAATCTGCCCTTCAGATGAAGGCCCGTGGTTTGAATCAGCTGATAGTATTCTCTCACATACTGGCCTCTTTGGAAAAGTGGCTGAAAAGGCTTAGCTGGGAATGACTGACCGTCGGCATACAGACACATAAATTCAGTGTCGCAATGTTCAAAGTTAAATGGGTTACATGCATAGCTTCCTGTGAGGCTTCATTATCAACAAATCCGATAATGATAAACTTAGGGATCTGGCCCATAAAAAGGTTTTCATGGTTGGACATGTGTGTCCCCACAGGTATGGAGAATGTCTTGAGGGAAACTCTGTCTATTGCATATTTTGTGTTACAACAAGAGCTCTGCTGTGTGCCAGCCTGACCGTGGGAGACACGGCCACTTTTTTCACAAAAACACTGGCAGACACAATCCTAGTACTGAATTGTTCATTTCCAGCGGTCATTAGACAGAATTCATCTTTTGATCTAATAAATTTGAGCAAGATATCAACTCTGTTTAGCAAAAGTTTTTCTCGACAAAACAAATCAGCGTGTATTGGTGAGATTAGATCAATAACACAGCTGTTGGCTGTGTATCTGGCTCTGTCCCTCAAACCGTGGTTATCGCCATCTATCAAGGCAACATTCATATGACGGGCTGTGTCTTTACAAAACAGGCCCGTGCCAAACTGTGTATCTGATGTATCCTTGCTATAGTTGATCAAACACTCAATTATTCTCCGGTATGGGGAATAATGGGGACTTTGAGAGCGACGTGTAGTGCGGCTTGTCATAAGTTAAAGTGGGCATATGACGTTCTTCATCAGACACATTTATACAGCGCAGGAGCGCTGTATAAATGTGGAAATCCACAATATCAGTATAAACAAATAAATTATAACTCCCTCCGAAAATGTCTGCAGGGTGAGGCCCTACAGACTTTTTTTAATAAATGTCTATTTCTTGCACAATGAAAGGGTTTTCAGGATCAAACCCCAAAATTTCAGCAAGTCTGCCTCTAAATGTTAAGGCCAATCCTTCAGCGCCAGTGACAAAAAAAATGTTTTGTTATAGGATTGTAGTGTAGATTTATACGTGCTGTCGCACTCATAATGACCCATTTTGAATGAAATTCTTTCGCTACTCTTTGCACTGATTCATAATACCCAGGGGCAAGTGTTAATACGGTTTCCTTTTTTGTTTTCATATTGAGGACAGACACATCTCCATCACTTGGTGGGGATGTTAACCAGTTTCTTGGATATTGGAATTCGATTATCCCCACTTCATATGGCTCATTCAAAATGATAGGTTTTGCTAATTTTGTCCGATAGTTCCATATTTTGTTATTTGGATATACGTTTTTTGAAGCATTATTAGGCAATGTCACATAAAATCAGTTTTTCTTATCCATGCTCCTCCGGTGGATTTCACAACTGACGTATTAACAATATAACACGCTCTTTTTTAAACGGTGTCAACAATATCACCTTCAGGCACCCACGAGTTAAATTTCTCAGGCCAGCCCAGCCACTTCACCAGAACAAAGACGCTTACCCCCAATAGCTTTCCTACCCAATATTGTTTCTATTTTAAAGGTTTTACTTTTATCAATAATAATTGCTTGCAGCTCCTGCTCATAAAAAGATCCTTTTAATAACTCGCCTGCACAATCAGATAGTTTATATACAGGAGAGTCCCTCGCCATACATTCAGTTACTTTAAAAAATTCATCCGTAAAAGTCTGCTCATATCCTTTTCTAAACTTTCCACGATATTTTGATATTCTTACTGTATCCCCTATATTGAATTTGAAACCCGGATGTTTTTTACTAGGTTTTGTCTTGTACAGGTTAAAATGTACAGTTTTTATATTGTCTTTATTTACATCTGCAGGAGGCATTTTTATAGACCTATGATAAGACTTGTTGTAAGCATTCATAAGATCTTGAACAACATCCACATATTTACGTGAGTTAACAGATGTTAAATATCTCCACATGCGTGTTTTGAATGTTCTATTGAAGCGTTCAACTACACTGGCCTTAGTCTCATTTAATGTTGAAAAATGTTTAATTTGATGTTGTTTTAATAGCTGTTGAAAATGTTTGTTATAAAACTCTGTGCCTGCATCTGTCTGAAGTTTTTTGGGAACACGTCCCTCTCTCAGTATGTCTTTGAAGGCGTTTGTAACTGCCAGGCCAGTTTTGTTTTTAAGACATCTAACCCATGCATATTTAGAAAACACATCAATACTTGTTAATAGATATCAGATGTTATTATTCTCTGCCTCATATTCACTCATATCCACCAGATCTGCCTGAAATTGTACGTCTAAACCGTAAACTAACACCCTGTTTCTTGGAAAAGTTTTAGCTGCCCTGGCATGTAGAGAATAGGTGTCTTGCCCCAGTAAATACCTTTTAACCTCGGATACAAAAGGTGACTGCCCTGTGGTTTCTTTAACACCATTATGGAGTTTACACACACTAGCTAAGCCCCCTGGATGTAATGGGTCATAATAAATTCTCTGCAAAATCTTATCCATTGTTGAGAAGAAACACAAATGAATGCATATAGGTTGTACCACTCCTTTTTTATCTAAAAACCACCCACACACACACACACTAATAATCAAAAGTATAAAATATTCAAAAATAAAATAAAATAAAAACATACAGGATTTACTTTTCAGTATTAACACGATTTCAGCAAAAGTCTCGTCGTCGTCAAGTCCTTTCCAATAGTTGTACAGCGTACAAAGCTGTGCAAATGTCACAGAGTTATCACCCCCGATCGATTTATACAGTTCATTGATTTTGTCTGTGATGTCATCTGGTGATTTCTCCAGGTCCTCGAAAACAGTTGTCGCAGCTGCTTGTATGGCAGATTTACTGGATGACTGGTGGTTTATGTAAAATAAATACAAAAAGGCCTGTATAAATCTGTCGTTCCAGACTTTACTGTATACGTCTGTGAAGGTGCTGCTCCAGAATCCCCCTGCCGCCTCGTACAAGCAGGTGTGCTGCTTCTGACTGGGGTGTTGAATTTGACAACTGTAACACTGTTCCTGCCACAATTCAGCCAGCATTTCATTATATAGATGGTAAACAACGGCTTTTACACCATCGTAAAAGTCCAGCGATGTGTCCTTGTTTATACAAATGTTCTCCTTGTTCGCATCCCCGTCCTCATATTCGTCCTCAGCTTGAGAAGGTGAGCGGGGAGGGTGGAGGAGGTGATGGGGGTGATGAGGGACCCATCAGCGGGGTGGTGATGAGGGATCCATCAGCGGGGAGGGTGGAGGAGGGTGGAGGAGGTGGTGGTGATGAGGGACTCGGTTCAAGTGCTGGTTCACAATCTTTAAAATCAGCAAAACAAATACATATTAGTGAGGGTGGAGGAGAGTGGAGGATGGAGGAGGTGGTGGTGGTGATGAGGGACCCATCAGCGGGGAGGGTGGAGGAGGTTGGAGGGTGGAGGATGTGGTGGGGATGATGGGGGACCCATCAGCGGGGACGGTGGAGGAGGTGGTGGGGGTGATGAGGGACCCATCAGCGGGGACGGTGGAGGAGGTGGTGGGGGTGATGAGGGACCCATCAGTGGGGAGGGTGGAGGAGGTGGTGGTGATGAGGGACTCGGTTCAAGTGCTGGTTCACAATCTTTAAAATCAGCAAAACAAATACATATTAGTGGTAACAAACACAGTTGCGTTCTTTTAAAAAGACAAATTATAGATCCAACCCATCAGTTTTCGATGTGTCTGATGATTTTAGGTCGACACAAGGTATTGTGGAAAGCAACCTGCTCATCATCCGGTATATCATCCAAAAAATAGGCGTTTTCTAATCCCCTCACAACAAGAATTGACTCTGTCTCTTTTGTTGTCAGTGTCAGTTTCTCTAAACAACTTCTGCAGAGCCCCCCAGTCACACCACTGAATGAAAAAAAGGTTTTAAACCATGAGTCAGATTCCTTTTGAGTGAAGGGGTAAGGCTGCATTCTCTAGTCATCCCTGCCTCTCTCAGAGATCAGCTTTTCCCTGTCCTCACAAGCACATAAAAAAATAAAATCTTCTGGACATCTGTTGAAGCGGTCCGTTTCAACTCTGAACATCTCAGGGCCTACATCACACCCCCACTGCCCCACGTACAGCGACTCAGGAAAACCACACAGCTCAAGGTCTGTACAGATTTCAGCCCGAAACAGTCTCCAGTCTTTCACAGACATAGAGCAGTCTACTGCTATGTCTCCCCCTGAATCCCCACTTGCACTGCAACACACACACATTGTAATTCTACCGTTAGTGTATTTAACAGAATATGCATACGGCATTACCAAGGTAGTTAAGCTCTAACTGGACAGGCTCTGATGAGGTAGTAGATTGCTTGCGTCTCTTTTTGCGGGGCGCTGCATCCACACAAAGGTCAAAAGGTTGAGGGATGCTGAACATACCTCCATGTACAGCACCAGCGTTAAAGCCAGGGTCCAGAAATCTGTTACCAGTCATGGCTGCTTAGCCAGTGGCCTCGGGGTATTGCAGGAATTCCACCCAAAAATCAGGAGTAAGAGAAGTCCTTCACAAAAGTTAGCAGCAAAAATAGCAGCAGCAGCAGCAGCAATGCAGAAGAATAAAGACAGGGGGCAGCACCAACAAGTGACTGATGCCTGTCATTACACCGCAAGGATGAGAAGCAGAAAGATAGTTAATCCTTAAAATATTTGTTATATATATGTCAGGATCTGACTTGTTTTGTTATTTTCTATTTTGTTCCCCTCTTAGACCTCCTGTTGTTCCTGTGTTACGGTCTTGTCCCTGTTATCCTGATTAAGTATCCCCATTTTGTGTACTGTTTCATGTTTTATTCTGAAATCCCTTTGTTCCTCATGGTGTTTTCCTGCCCTCCCTTCTGTGTGTCTCTAATGATGATGATTCCCTCCACCTGTGTGATTGTTTCACCTGTGCTTGTCACAACCACAGCCTCAGTCTCAGTCTGCCACACACCAGCCTTCACATAATCAGCTCAACTCCTGTCACCTGCGCGCCGGCTCACACCTGCACCTCATCACCAGCAATCAGTCCGCCTATTTAAACCCCGGCTCCACACTCATTCAGTGTCAGATCGTCTCTTCGTTCACATGCTGAGAACACCAGACCAACTACCCGGACTGATCACCCGTTGCCGACCTGTTCTGTTCCTGTTGCTGCCTGTATCGCCTGATCCTCGGATAGACCTAAAGGTACCGACCCGTTTCTGCTCCACACTTACCTGCCTGCCTGATCCCTGGTTGTCGACCTCGCCTCCTGCTCCTGACACCGAGTACCTGCCTGTGAGTTCCGTTCGGAGGTGGTCGTCTAATCCCCGACACCCGCTCCTGTTTCCTGCTCCTGACGCCGAGCATCTGCCTGTGAGTTCCGTTCGGAGGTGGTCGCCTAATCCCCGGCACCCGCTCCCTGTTTCCGACGCCGAGAGCCAGTCTGTGAGTTCCGCCCTGTGGCGGCCGTCTGATCCCGATACCCGCTCCTGTTTCCTGTTGAGACGCCGAGTAACCATCTGTGAGTCCTGGTCGGAGAGGGTCGTCTGCTTTTCGGCTTTCCTCATCACTTCCTGTTCTGAGAGAGCGAGTGAGTCTGAGCACGCACCTCTTTATAGACTCTGATAGACTGTGAGTGAGCGAGTGGCTGCAGCGTGGCTGAGTGGACAGCGTCACAAGCTCCTGATCCAGAGATTGCGGGTTCGATCTCCGCTCCCGACTCAACAACTCCTGTGTCTATTCAATAAAACCACTTCTTGTGAATATACTGTTTCGCATCTGGGTCCTTCCTGTATCCTTGTCAGTGCTTGGTGTTCCCCTGTTGTATTTAGTCTCTGCTTTCCCTGTTCTCTTTGTTGGGTCAATCGTCTTCCTCCACACCATGTCTCCAGTGCTCCCTCATGTTCTCTCTACAGTTTTTCAGGTAGTTTCTGTTTTTGGGCTTGGCTTTTTTTTGTTGCACTGTTTGGAGCTTTGGTTTTGGACTTGTGTTTTCTGGACTTTGATCCTTTTGAGTTAAAATAAAGCTTTTTGGTTATTTTCTGCAATTTGGTCCTGCATCTTTGTTTTTTGTTAGTTTCTTTTGGGTTGATTTCCTGACAATATATTTGTTATTATATATATATCAATGCAAAAAATACTAAACACGCCTTTCTAAGGACAATAAAAAACATGTCATCACATTCTCATTGGGTCTTAAGTCATAAAAAACACAATAAAACTAATACTTGAAATCTATTGGGTCACACACTCCTCCTAAACCCCTCTATTAACACATCCCTGATGACATATACCTGATGTCACACCCCCTGACGTCACAGCCTCCTATGATTTATGGGTTTATGACTTTAGAAGGGGGGGGGGGGTCCCCCCCGGAATGTGTCAGATATATACTACTCAAGTCTTAGCTCTCGATTCTGAGCCAAGACAAACAGGACACAGCCTCCCTGAACTCTCAAGATGAGCCGATAACTGATGCTGATGCAGACTTCAAGGCTCAAATACAACAGGTGATCACAAGGGCTGATGCCCTCAAGAATGAGGAAGAACGCGAAAACTTCACAAACTCCTCTATAAATATCGAACAATTTTTTGCAAAAGACTTACTTGATTGTGGCTTGACCTCAGTCCATTCTGTTCGCATTCCCACACCTCCGGATGCTCCTCCCACATATGTGCGACAATACAAAATCCCTTTGGCAACGTATGAACCCATCCAAGAAATAATAGACAATTTGTTGGACAATTGTCGACCTTGTAACAGCACCTATTCAGCGCCTTTATGGCCTGTGCTGAAACCCAATGGTAAATGGCGACCTACCATTGACTACAGAAAGCTCAACCAACAAGCACCTCTCTCCAGATGGCCCATGACTCAACTTCAACAAGATCTGCCAAAAGTCACGGATGCTATATACTTCTCCACACTTGATGTGGCTTCAGGATTCTGGACAATTCCAGTACATGCAGCAGACATAAGTTGGCTTTCACCTTTGCGAACAAACAATATACTTTCACTCGATGTCCCTTTGGTTATGCCAACTGACCTGCTGAGTTCAACATCTTCTTGAACAAGGCGTGCCCAGGTGCTGGAGAGCGAGGCACCCTCATATATGTCAACGACATCCTAATGAGGAGTCACACCTTATCAATCAATCAATCAAACTTTATTTATAAAGCGCTTTTCATACAATGAATGCAACTCAAAGTGCTTTACATAATATATAAAAACATTCCCTCAAACCCACCAACCCACCCTTATATACATAAGCATGTACTCACACGCATGCACGTTACGTTTCACTCATGCACAAATACGCACGCAACACACACCTACACGCACACACCCACACCCACACACACACACTAAAATAGTGGACATTAAGCTAAGAACAAGAGGATGAGTACGGACGGACCAGTTGAGAAAGTGCCATCAGAGGAACCGTCTGCACCAGGAGCAGAGAGTCAACCACAGCCACAGGACACCAACGCAGAGCCCAGAGGAGAGAGGATGGACCTCAAGACTCCACCAGGAACCTACAGAACAGAATCCTGCAGCCGTAGCCGACCATAGCTCGTGGTGCAGAGGGCTCCCCTAGAGGAAACACTGGAGACCTAATGATAAAAGAATAAAAGTATGTAAAAACTAAAATATGAATAAAATCTAAGAACAAGAACATAAAATAGTACAACTAAAACACTAAGAAAGAAGAATAAAATCCATAAATAAAAACAATGTACGGGTCTAAAATAAATGTCTTTATTAAAGTCTTAATTAAAAGCTAAGCTAAAAAGATGTGTCTTGAGCCTGCTCTTAAAAACATGAACATTCTCTGCGGCCCAAAGGTCCTCTGGCAGGCTGTTCCATAGCCGAGGGCTGTAAAACTGGAAAGACGCCTAGCCGTGAGTGTGTGTCCTGACCTTTGGGATGACCAGGAGCCCACTGCCAGAGGAGCGCAGGGTCCGCGAGGGTTTATAAGGTAAAAGCAGTTCTAAAAGATAAGAAGGCCCAAGACCATTAAGACATTTAAAAACCAGTAAAAGAACTTTAAAATCGATCCTAAAACACACGGGGAGTCAATGCAGTGATTCTAAAACCGGTTTAATGTGGGCCCGCCCTCTGGTCTTAGTCAGGACACGTGCTGCTGAATTTTGTAGTAATTGTAACCTGAAATATTCTTTTTGGGAAGAGCAGAGAGCAGGGCATTACAGTAGTCTAAACGACTGGTGATAAAACCATGCATCAGTGTCTCCGTGTTGGCCCGAGAGAGAATGGGGCGGACTCTGGCGATGTTCTTTAGATGACAAAAACCTATTTTTGTTACATTCTTAATGTGTGGGATAAAAGTCAGCTCAGAGTCAAACATTACGCCCAGGTTTTTTACTTGTAATGAAGGATTAAAAGACAGTGCTTGTAGTCTGAATAAAAGCTTCTCTCTCTGGGCCTCAGGACCGATGACTAAAACCTCAGTTTTGTCCTGGTTAAGCCGGAGAAAGTTTTCTGCCATCCATGATTTGATTTCTAAAATGCAGTTAAAAAGAGCATCCATTGGCCTGGTGTCATCAGGAGACATGGAGATGTAAAGCTGTGTATCATCAGCATAACTGTGAAAGTTGATTCCATGTCTCCTGATGACACCGCCAAGGGGGAGCATGTAGAGGTTAAAAAGCACAGGACCCTCATGAATATCATGTGTCTAAAAAAGAATTGAGCTGAATGACAACAAGTTTCTCTAAAATTTTACTTAAAAATGGTAAGTAAGACACTGGTCTGTAATTATTAAAATCATTGAAATCTAAATTGCTCTTCTTTAACAGGGGCCTCACCACTGCCGTCTTAAAGGCAGTGGGAAAGACCCCCGTCTGAAGTGAGTAATTCATCATGTTTAAAAGCTCGTCTCTAAAAGATTCATAAAATGACTTAAAAAATGAGGTTGGAATTGGATCTAAAAGACATGTGGTGGGCTTCATTGAGGAGAAAACTTGATAAAGCATCTCACCATTAACCATGAAAAAACTGTCCAGTGTTTCCTCAGGTGAAGACAGACACTCAGATGGGTTAAAAGCAGAGGTTCGACTGGATAAAATATCACATCTGATGGTGTTAATCTTTTCCCTGAAGTGGGCTGCAAACTCCTTACAGAGAGTGTTTGTAGGAGTTATTTGAATTTTATTAAAATCAGGATTAAAAAGATGGTCAATGGTAGAGAATAGAACTTTTGGGTTGTTTTTATGGTTTGTAATTATTTTAGCAAAGTATGAATTTCTTGATTTTCTAACGGCATAGTTGTATGATTTAAGATGGTCCTTGTATATTTGAAGATTTACTGTAATTTTACTTTTCCTCCATTTTCTTTCTGCCGCCCTGCATTTTCTTTTCAGTTTCTTGACTTCCTCATTTTTCCAAGGTGCTATAGGCTTAGAGTGAGCCTTTTTTAATTTAAGAGGAGTGACTGAATTAAGAGCACACTGAAGTCTACTGTTGAAATTATCAACAATAAAATCACAGGGAGCAGGTAAAACAATTGTAGGGTATTTTTCTAAAACATTAATAAAATTTGCAGCCACCTCAGGGGTCAGATGATGCTTCCTCACAGTTCTCACAAAGGTCTCCCGCTGGATAAAAACAGTGATATTAAAAAACACACAGTAGTGGTCAGATACAGCCAAGTCAACAACAGAGGACACACAGGTGGACAGTCCATAGGTGATGACCATGTCCAGGGTGTGTTCCCTGTTGTGAGTCGGCTTCATGACATGTTGATTAAAATCCATATAATTAAGAATATTTAAAAACTCACTTGAAACAGGGTCTAAAATATTATCTATGTGCAGGTTAAAATCCCCGGTTAAAATAATCATATTGTAAGAATTGTGTAAGATCGATAAAAATTCGGCCTTAAGTGTCTCTGACTGTTGTAATCTCAGGTCATTGATGCCAGTGTGAACTACCACTGTGAGTATGGAGGGGTGATGACGGAGGATGTTGGGGGCGGAGTCGGTGATGTCCTTGACGAGTGCACCTGGGTGGCAGGAGGTGTGACCTTTGTCTACCCGCACATGCCGAACCATCGAAGTGCCGAGGACCAGCACGGACAGGCCAGGCCCGGCAGCTGAGGGACGGGTCGCTGCAGAGCCGGACTCCACAGCGCCATTGGACCGTCTGATGGAACCGAGGCAGCTCCGTGCTTACCCCATGTGCTCCCGCTGGGCAAGCGCAGAGAGGGCGCAACAGAGGAGCCTCCTACCCTTCGACGGGCAGGGGAGCAAGGCATGGAGAGGGAGGGCGCGACGGAGGCAGCGGTGGAGCCCCTCGGCGCACACCGAGTGGTCTGACCAGGCGTACGCTGGGGAGCAGCGGAGGCTCCAGATGGTGCTGCAGTTGGTGGTGGTTGGCGTAGCGATCCTAGCTCCATCTCCTGCAGTAGCCTCAGAGGTGGTGGTGACCCGTAGCCCAGACCAGGAACCCCGCCCCTGCTGGGTTTAGGAGCCGAGGTGAAATAAAGCTGCCCAGTGCGTGTTTTGACAGCGGAGCCACGGTACTAAAGTATAACGGAGCTGGCAACATGAGTGGACCCTCTGCCAGTGGGGGAAACTCCTCGAGGTCCAGGATGTTGAATTTATTCCCCAGCGCTATATCTCCGGCGGGAGGAGAGCAGGACAGCCGGCTGCCGCGCATCCCACGACAATCGCCATTGCGGGCCCGACAGTAATCAATGGGTCGGACACTGGAGTGGAGCTGATCGGGCCTTTCGATCTAGGTCGAGCCCCTTGTTGAATCCAGCACTGTTGATCTGGATCCCCACCAGGTTGGAATGAGGAGGACCGGGACTTAGAGGCAGAGGAGTAGTGGGCCGTGTCTGCTAGCTGAGTGCTGGTGGCGGCGGCTCAGGTCTTGCCCAAAATTATGTCCATATCTCTTTCCTCCTGGATTTTAATCAAGCTGGATATCTGTTGTTCGAGCTGGGCCACCATCTGACTCACACCAGCACAACTGTCACATATGGATGTGGAGGTAAGTGATGGCATGGCTCACCTGTAGCCGGTTGGCTAGGTTTGTTGTTGTTTAGCGGCTTATTGGCCTTTGTGGTTTTGGCAGTAAAATTTCGGGCATCTGGTGGTTAAAATCAGTAATCCAGTTAAAAAACAAGGTCAAAAGCTTCCACAGTCGTGTGTAGATTCCGAAAGTGTCTTTAGATCATCAAAAACACAGATTTGTTAAGGAGATCGGCGTCTGTGTCTGTGTGTCTGCTCGCATCTCAGTGGTGGTGATCATTTAAGATCCTGTGGCTCCAATGTGGACATGTCAGTGTGAGGGAGAGCAGAATGACCTTAGACTCTCATCTTGCAAATATACACCATGTCCTTGGACAACTCACTACAGCAGGTGCTAAAATCTCGTTGTCCAAATGTCAATGGTGCAGACTCAAAGTAAACTACGTCGGCTTGCTAGTTGGTCCAACTGGTGTCAAACCACAATTAAGTCGCATCCAGGGTCTTATGAATATCAAGGCCCCAACAAACATCTCTGAATTTCGCAGCTTCTTAGGAGTATGTAACTACTCACGTCAGTTCATCGAACACTGCACTGACTTAACCAAACCCCTCACGGACTTGCTTAAAAAAGATGCAGAATTTCTTTGGGGCCCTTCTCAGGAAAGCGCCAAGCAAAGCTTGAAAGCCAAACTTGGCACTGCCTCATGCCTTGTCTACTCTGACTGTGGAAAAGAATTTCATCTTGAAATAGGCTTCTCCAGTCATTGCTTGAGTGCCGGACTATTTCAAGTGCACGACTCTGACAAAAGAGTTGTGGCATATGCCAGCAGGACCTTATTGGCCCCAGAACTGAAATACACCAACTGGTGACTTTCCTTAACAGCCAGCGCATTAGGGAAGGCGTGGTCACCAATGTCCGAATCGCCTTTTGGCTTATGGCGCTCCAAAGCTTTAATGTGGAAGTGCGCTACGCACAAAACCGCAAATCACCCCTTGGCATGGACCTGGCTGCCTGTCAGAAATATGCTGATGATGACCTTGTATTAGTTCTCACCATCCTTGAACCAATGATCGTTGAACCATCACAACACTATTATTTTGACTACAATATCTGCAAAGATATGATTTTATGTGTGGGTCAATAACACATCACGCGAACCTCTCAGCTTCAAATTGGGAGCCCAATCGTCCCAATATGCTGAAATAGCAGGTGTTCTTATCACCTTGCAGTTGGCAGTGCAAAGCAATGTACAAACCCTGGTAATCTGCACAGACTCAAACTATGCTCGCCTCAGCTTCTCATGCCACCTTCCCATCTGGAAACGCAACGGTTTCTTGTCTTCAAACAACAAACCGGTCAAACACAAAGCCCTTTTCTTGGCATGTGATAAACTGACAACAGAACATGACATGCACATTTATTGGTAAAAGGTCGGAGGTCATTCTCGCATCCCAGGTCAGGATAAAATCCTTAATGACCAGGTCGATTTGCTTGCCAAACACGATGCCTTCTCTGGCACACCTTGGCACTTCAACCCTGACCCCGTGATCGTCCAACCTGAACCGACTGTCTGCGCAGTTGCCCGGTCATGAACAGCCCCTGCCACCCCCACCTCCGCCATGACCACCTCCGCCCCTCCTCCTCCATCTCTTTGCTCGGTGACACCTGCTTCCAGTGACTTGGACCTTCTATCACTTCAGTCCTCGGACCCTGAACTACCACTGTGTTCAGGGTCCGTCAATACTACCGTCAATACGATGGTAGCACTTCTTTCTGACCCCTCTGATGACACTGCCCCACCCGTAGACCTTGACTCTGTCCCAGGTCTTCGACACCTTTACCGTTTCCGCTCATCTCTTCAGCTCGTCAAGGGCTTCTTTGTCTTTGTCTCCGCCTCCCATCCGTCACCTGCTTTCGTTGTTCCTCGGAGCCACAGAGGGGTTATGCTCATGTATGCCCATGACTCCCCAAGTGCAGGACACAGAGGAAATACAGCCACACTCAAGACACTGCAACAAATGGCCTATTGGCCACACATGCAACAGGATGTGGCGCACTACATCAAAGGCTGTCTGGTCTGTTGTCAATTTCAGCCATCAAACCCACTGCATCGAGCACCCCTACAAAAAAGAGGTGTCTCTTTTCCTTGGTCAGATCTCCAGATCGATTGGGTTGGACCCCTAACCAGGTCCACGAGGGGAAATAAATATTTCCTCACGGTTGTCTGTGTATTCACCAAATGGATAGAATGCCTGCCAGCCCCAAACGACAGAGCCCAGACTACAGCATATCTCTTGATGAACCATGTCTTTTCGCGATTCGGACTGCAAAGCCGTGTCAACTCTGATAGAGGCACACACTTTACCTCAGAGGTCATGCAACAGGTGTGGCAGTTGCTAGGCGTCAAGGTCAACTTTCACATCAGCTTCCACCCTCAAGCTTCAGGCCAGGTAGAACGTGTGAACTGAAAGGTGGTGATAATACTGAAAAAGTTTGTGTCAACCAATCACAAAGACTGGGATGTCAAACTCCCCTTGGTCTTGATGGCCATCAGAGCAACACCACATGAAGCCACTGGCTTCTCACCTTTTGAACTCATGACAGGCAGACAAATGACACTGCCGTTACACCTGCTTTACCAACCAGGTGAAGCCAACATTGCCACAGCAAAAACTACACACAAGTATATGACTGACCTTCACCAACACCTAAGGGCTACTTTCGCCTTTGCACAACAACACCTTCACAAAAGCACAGAAGGTCACAAGGCCTACTATGACCAAAAGACCTCTCCGGATGAACTCCAGGTGGGAGGCAAAGTGTGGTACCACCTTTTCAGTCAACCCACTGGAGACAAAGGCCCATAGGCTGGGAAACTAGCCAGGAAATCCCTACCTCAGTGAGCTGGCCCGTACATAATCACAGAGAAACTGTCTCCTGTGGTGTACCAGGTCAAAATCATCAAAGGAAGCAAACCACCAACCCTTAAATGGGTCCACCGCATTCAGATTAAACCATATCAGAACCCCATGGGACTTGTCGGGGTCCAAAATGTCCCAGTTAGGACTTAGGAAAATCAATATAAACTCAGCATCAGATTCTGCCTCTGTGTGAGAATTTATAGTGTTACTACTACTTATAATAGTCCTATTTTCCATCTTTTACAGGTACCTTTATACCTTGTCAAGTGCCATCGTTGTTACCAGTTTCTGTTCTTAAAGGACAGCTGATTAGTAACAGAGAAACAGTTGGATTTGGTTAAGGTTGTAAAGTTACAGTCAAATCATAGTGTCAAACCCTCCTAACCATGTCCACGCTCTTCCCTAGGATGATTTGGTTGCTCACCCTCCTGGGTCTTGGCCTGATGGCCACCCCAACTGCCCCAGAGACCCTAGAGCCAGGACCCGATTCCGGGATTGTCCTGAAGGATCAACTGATAAGGAACTGCCGCCTGCACACACAGAAAGTGTTTGTCAGGTTGAATCCCCGAGATGTGTACAAGAAAAAGTCCCCGCAATGGACCAACTGACTAGTTGGGCCGGCACACACTGGAGCAGGGAAGTTCTGAACCACGCCGAGGCAGACATCTCTCACATGCTGGAGCAGCTACAGAAATTCACAATCACTCAGTCAGAGTTAAGTGTCTCAAACAAGGGATCCAAGCACTTTATTGGGGCACTGCTCACTGGGCCTCTCCTCTCCTCATATAATACAGTTAGTCTGATGACTATTAAGCATCACATGGGTGAACTGGAAGCTGAAATTCCGCTAATCAGATCCCAAATTAACCAACAACAAAAACAATTACAAATGATCGGACAGACCGTTAAAGGCACCGTTCTTGTGGTCAACACCCATAGCTAGGTGCTAAACAAAGCACTGCGTGCAGTTAACTCCTTGCTGACAGTTGTCCAAGTTGACTACGCTCACACACTTCTTCTCAATATGCTCATGTCAGACATGCTTCAAGAAGTCGGGTCTTCCATTGATAGCCTCGCTATTGGCAAAATTCCCCCATATCTGGTACCGCTGTCTCTGGTACAGAATCTTATCGGTGTCGCTACTCATGAGACAGTTGGTCTCTTTCAGGCTCATCCGGCCAACACATTGGGTAGTGCTGTCCCAATCTTCGTTAACCTTGAAGATCGAGATTGCATTTCTCATCAATCTCCCAATTGTAGCCTCAGAGAACATCGATCGGCTCAAGGACGTTGTTAATGTAGGATGTTGGCATGGGGACACGCACATCAAAATTAACACCCCATCAGTGGTTGCCTACCATGACAACAACCCAGAATTGTATTTGGCCCCAGATCTTCGAATGTTCACGCTGACCAAAGAAATCCATTACCTTTGCCCTAGCAAGCCCTTTGTATGCGACAGCACCAACGGCATTTGTGGCCTGACACCTATATTACCAGAGAACCGGTGTCCTACTACGGTCACTCCTCGGTCTCAGGTCACTACCACTACTGTGGATGTGGTTGGTCACCGCTGGTTAGTTAACACCTCAGCCAAATTTGCTGTGTTAACCAATGACCAGCATGACACTGCCACCCGCGTTCCCTTGTTAGATCAAACAATGTGGATTGAGGTCCTACAAAATGCAATTCTCCATGTCGATGACATCACCCTCTTCTACTTAAACCCTGAACAATTTGAAGCCGTCATTGAATTGCCAGACTTCTTCAGCAAGCATACCCTGCAGTTAGAGCCCAGCACCATTACCCAGATCCAAAATGAAGGATCCCAGCAGGCATAGGCTGGCAATCGGGCGTACTGGGCAATGCCCGGTGGGCTGACGCACATTTTGGGCCGGCCCGGGGCGGACCTCTCATACACTGACCAATGAAGTATATTCTGTGTAGATTCTCATTCATCCAGGTCATGGTCATCTTGAAGATTCAAAAACAAGGCAACTGGACTGTGTTGAGTTTGTTGGGAAGACGTTTCACTTCTCATCCAAGAAGCTTCTTCAGTTCCAAATGGCTGGTGATGGAAGCAGATATTTATCTTGTTAGAGGAGAAAACAACAACAAAGGAAGGGAGGAGTTGGAGAACGACTCATAGAAACTCCTCACAGGGTGATGTAACCCCTGAGAGTCGTTACCCTGAATGGGTCATTAACTCCCCCTGTCATGCGAGGTGTTGTGGTCACATGTGCCCAGGTGTGAATGTTTGGAGAACTTCCTGGGGAGAGAGCTTAGCACTGCATTATATGTGGCTGAGAGGTTGTGTCTGAGTCCACCACCTCTGTTACGAGAAGGCTTCTCCAGTCTGGTGAAGATGGCTGCTTTAACTCCTCTTTCAAACCATCAATCTTCTCTCGCCAACACCTGTACATTGCTGTCCTCAAAAGAGTGTCCCGTGTCCTTTAAGTGAAGGTGGACCACCGAGTCCTGTGTTGAGCCATACGCTTGTGAAGCGGTTGTTTAGTTTCCCCAATGTACAGGTCTGAGCATTTCTTACTGCACTGGACTGCATACACCACATTGCTCTGTTTATGTCTTGGTGTTTTGTCCTTGGGGTGGACCAACTTCTGCCTTAGTGTGTTTCCAGGCTTGAAGTGAACAGGAATGTGGTGTTTGCCAAAGATTCTCTTGAGTTTTTCGGATGAACCTGCAACATAAGGAATCACAATGTTCTTGCATCTCTCTTCCTTTTCATGCACCATGTCCTTTCTTTTCTTGTTCTTCCAAAAGGCTCACTTTGGGTATCCACAGATTTTCAGGGCTTCTCTAATGTGTTTCTGTTCCTTTTCCTTTCCTTCCTTTCTTGTAGGAACACTCTCAGCCCGGTGGTTGAGGGTTCTGATGATGCCCAGCTTGTGCGGAAGAGGATGGTGGGAATCAAAGAGTAAATATTGATCCGTGTGTGTGGGTTTCCAGTGTTGTGCGCTAGTAGGGGCAATTTGGCTATTGGCTATTGATATTAATAATAATAAAATTATTTATTAATATTAATAATTAATCAAAATTAATTATTAAAAACTATAAATATTGATCATAATCAATATCTTGTGGGGCACCACCCTGTTACCAGGGACCGATAACCAAATTGACAAAACCAGAATAAAGTCTCAGAAGGTGTGAAAAAAAGATAAAGTTTGAGCGCTGACTGTTTTGACTCCAGCAAGTATCACAACTGTATAATCACAATAACCACAAACAACGACAGATTAAATTATAATAGGATTTATTTAAAGTAATAATTATTTAAGATAACATTACTTATTACAAAACTATTATAATTTAACTAATAAAAGCAAAACATTAATAACTAACTACAACTAATAAAGGTGTAACAACAACATCAATGAATGCAATGACTGTAGCAGCAGCAACCAACAGTATCACTAGCAATAATCAACAACCAATCACAGCAGCAGCAATAAAAGCAATCACCAATGATGCAGCACGTGTGTGTGTGTGTGTGTGTGTGTGTGTGTGTGTATGTGAAGGTGGAGCAAGGGGAGGAGAGAGAGAAAGAGAGAGAGAGAGAGAGGCGAAGAGGTCACGTGAGAGCGTGTCTTGAACCAAAATGGCGACAGAGTGGCGTATCTATCTTCGATCAAGCCAAGATGGCGACTCACCACGTGAACAAAAGGGGAACAATGGGGGAGGTCTTTGAGCCCCACGTGTTATTGAGGCAACCTCATTCAAAATTAGGTGCTCACTGGATGGCACCTTTAATGTCTGTGTGGTGTGAGGGAGGTGTATATGTGTGTGTGTTCAGAAAATAGAAAGGAAGAGAAAGAGAGAGAGAGACCCCGAGAAAGATCGTCACCTACAACTGATAATTAGAATATCACTACACAATAGCAGAGTCAGTAAGCCGAAGTTTAACTGGTCTGGTATTGGTCCTTTAACCAGTGATATTCTGCTTACAGATTGATCTACGGTAGACGATCGACAATCAAGAAAGAGAATGCAGCACAAATCAAAACAGGTCTCATAAGCACAAAAGATAAACTACACGCTAAACTAATTGTCTCTGCCCAGACATAAGACTCTTACTTTTGTTGCTCCGGTTCTCCGGAGTTTCGGCGAAGAAGGGATGGAATAGAAAGAGAGTCCGCTCTGAGTGTTCGTGGCGCGCTGCGTCCGCTGCTGCGCGCTGGGTCAGCTGTGCGCTCCTGTTGCGCTCTGGGTCCGCGGTGAGCTCCTCAGCTGGATTCAGGCAGTCCGCCTCGCGTCCTTCTGACGGTGGCGAGGTGATGGTTGGTCCGGTGGCAGCGGAGGAAAACCATCACCTCGCCACCGTCAGAAGGACGCGGACGTCAGAAGACGGAGGACGAGATGCTTTGTTAGGCCTATAACAAAGTGGCGCGCCCGTCCTCACAGACGTGCGATCAGCTGCGATCTGCGTCGGGTCCAAAGGATGAAAAGGCGAAAAACAAAACGAAACAAACAGCAGTCTGTGTGCTCGTCCAGTGAGTTGGAAACTGTGACCTAGGTTTAAGATGTAAAAACAGAAAAGAGAGAGAGCCAAACGTTTGGTGTTGCTTCCTTTTTGGCGGCCGGATCACGGAGAGAGCCTGCGAGAGCTCCCTACTGTACAGAGGCACCTGGGAAAAGCGCTGAGAAGAAGCTGTGTCCTTCCTTTATGGCCTGAGTGACGTCATCGGGGATCCCAGCGGGTTTACCTGGCTGGGGCCAATGTCCGTGCAGAATTTCGATTTGAACTGAAATTCACACCTAGGTGGGGAAAGCTGGGGGTTGTGGCGCCTTTCCCTAACGGTCGGAAAAACTCTAGGTCAGGCTTTTAAAGTTCCATGTAGGCCTCTCCTTTGTCTCCAGGCCCACATGGAGTATAGATCCCAACACCAGTACACTTCAACGTTGAGACCCTCGTCTGCCTCCAAGTGTACTGCACAATCCAAAAAGGCCAAGACGTTGTCCTTAACAACCTTTTTGGGCCTTCAGTGAGGAATGCTCAGACCTGTACATTGGGGAAACTAAACAACCGCTTCACAAGCCTATGGCTCAACACAGGAGAGCCACCTCCTCAGGTCAGGACTCGGCGGTCCACCTTCTAAAGGACACGGGACACTCTTTTGAGGACAGCAATGTACAGGTGTTGGCGAGAGAAGATAGATGGTTTGAAAGAGGAGTTAAAGCAGCCATCTTCACCAGACTGGACAAGCCTTCTCGTAACAGAGGTGGTGGACTCAGACACAACCTCTCAGCCACATATAATGCAGTGCTAAGCTCTCTCCCCAGGAAGTTCTCCAAACATTCACACCTGGGAACATGTGACCACAACACCTCGCATGACAGGGGGAGTTAATGACCCATTCAGGGTAACGACTCTCAGGGGTTACATCACCCTGTGAGGAGTTTCTATGAGTCGTTCTCCAACTCCTCCCTTCCTTTGTTGTTGTTTTCTCCTCTAACAAGATAAATATCTGCTTCCATCACTAGCCATTTGGAACTGAAGAAGCTTCTTGGATGAGAAGTGAAACGTCTTCCCAACAAACTCAACACAGTCCAGTTGCCTTGTTTTTGAATCTTCAAAATAAAGTATATTGAAAATCATCTTAAGCAACCGTGACGGCCTTGAAGGACATTGGGCTAAACAAATGAAATCTCAGCCCTCCTCGGCCCACCCCTACCGTGCCCCTTGGCTTGAAAGATGTTATGAAATTTTGCCATTTGAGCTGACCGGAGATGGAGGAGTGAGTGGGACATGGGCGGACCACAAAAAGCGCAAGGGGGGTGCTGAAAAGCTTCGTGAAAAGAGGCTGTAAAGCCTTCAAGTGGAAGCAGCACCTCAATTTTGTCTTCGGCAACAGGTGCAGGGCTGGAGAAGGAAGGACCAGGGGATTAGGAGGAGGTGGAGATGACCCAGGGACAGATTGAGGAGGAGACCCAGGGAAAGATTGAGGAGGTCAGAATAGCCACTGTCAGCTCGGTAGGAAGCAGCCAAAATGTTAATAAAGAGGGACATTTCATGTCAGTAGGGTGGAGGGCTGTTGTGTGTGTGTGTGTGTGTGTGTGTGTGTGTGTGTGTGTGTGTGTGTTTGTACTGCTATCTTTGTGAGGACCATCATGGGTTTATAACCTTTCAAGTGAGGACAATTTTTGAAAGTGAGGACATTTAGGCCGGTCCTCACAAGATTTTCACTGTAATAGCCTCCAGAGGCTGTAAACATGCTTCTCTCAAAGTTTCAGAGAGGTCCTCAGAAAAATACAAAACTGAGAAAAAATACACACAACATCCTGTGTGTACTCAGTCTGAATACACACACATTTTGCTCTTTATCGCCCCCCACTGGTAGTTTTTGATTATTGCACCAGAAGGTCTTAAACTAAAGAAATGACAGTTTCCAAGTGCTCTAGAGTAAAATAAGACACATTATATATAATTTCACTTTTGTTTTGTATTCTTGCGATATTTAAAATAAAAAAATATATACTTTTTTTAGGTTGTAGTTTGTCATTACATTAAATTCACAGAAAAAAGGCTCATAGACCCTGCCTGAAGTCTACTTTATTTATATCCTTTTTTTTTAACCTGAACTTGTCGCCACCTTCATAAAACTAACTGTAATGTCACAGATCTATCTGAGTTATACCTGATATTATAGCTTGTCAGAACAGATATTAAAAGTGCTTCAGTCTTCATTTTGCTACTCTGCTTTAAATAAGTGTACAACAGAAGTGCACATTTGTCTTCAGTCAGCAGCACACTGTGCTCATGTTAGCCATAGTAAATGTTTTAGGTCTTGATAGAATTAGTTTCTCCAAGTCCGAAAGTCATGTCTATTAAGACCCAAGGATGGATTGAACAGAGTTGGGTGTCACGGGTCAAAGGTCAAAGTCACTGTGACCCAAAAGAAACATTTTTGGCTATTTCTCAATGAGTAATATGATATGTCTGACAAAGATAAGTGAAGTGATGACCTTTCATATTCAAAAAGTCAAAGGTCAACTTTACTATGACATACAGAAAAAAAGCTCTGGCAGTTTTTCATCACCATAGCTCAAGAACAACTTCAGTGGTGTGCAGAGGCAAAAAAAAAGTGATGCTGTTATTCTAAGTTAAAATTAAACATTAATCCAATTGTTCAAATGATGTGGCAGCATATGCATGAAGTATTTATGGATGATTTAAACTGCAATATGACTACTGCTTTTGTGAATGTCTTAAATATTACACATGCAAAACCTCTACTTGCCAAGACAAAGATAACTAAAACTAATGATACACGACTTAAAGTTAAAGACAGCTATGCATGTAAAACAAGGTTTTAGTGTATAAACTGTAATCATATCTTATGGTATTTTTGCACATTGCACAAACTTAGATCCATCTATTATATATAGCATGTCTATAATACTTTCTATTATATAATTTTAGAACATTTTATGTCATTTAATTTATTTTTTCTGTTAATACATGTTACCCATGCATGCTATTTTTTGTTCTCAAATTTCCCGCTACAAGGGACCAATAAAGATATAGCACATTTTATCATAGCTTATAATAGTCTAGTTCATCTTCCCTTACTTTAGCTAAGGGTTTTAAACATACTTAGTTTTAAGAATACTTTGCAAATCACCAGTTTATTATACAGTGTTGGAAAAAAGTTTTCAGACACCCCATGCATTTGCAAAATATTGCATTAAGATTCACTCTTAGGTCAACTAGTACAATTTCTTTTAGTACAGTCACAGCCAAAATACTAAACAAATCCTAAAAAAGCCATTTAAAACCTAAAATCGATTAGTTCCATAAAAATACATAATAAATTTTGAGTATTGGGTCATTTAGGTATCAGTACTCCCAAGGTTTTGCTTTTTTTTTTTAATTTAAAAGGAGCAAGAACAAGATACATCAAACAGAACGTAAACAAATTAATTAAAAAAAAACTTTAACACAGAGGAGGCCAGGTAAAGCTTCAGAAAAAGCTATTGATTATTACTCATAAGTATTTTAAAGACAGCATCCAGTATTAGCAGTCCTGTGCAGAACAGCATCACCAACATTTTGGTGTATATAATAGTCCATCCAACTCTTAGGTATAACAATGATATATTTCTAACCCTTATCTGCAAGACCCTTTCGTATAACACCTGATAATCTAGTTCCAATATAGCTAAAAAACGGGGACCGGATGTCATAAAATACCTTTACCTTCCACTTAGACCTGTGTGTTAGATATTCTAAAGGTATGATATCAAAGATCAGTCTATGCCAGTCAGCAGCTGTAGGTGGTTTACAGTCTATCCATTTCAGCAATATAGCTTTTCTTGCACAGAAAGTAAGGACACATAAAAGTCTCTTGGAATTTTAGTTTTTGAATTGCTTAACTGGCAGTCCAAACAAAAAATACAAAGGATCCTTGTTCAGTTTAAAACTGAAAATCATGTGTAGTCTATCTGCAATGGTGTTCCAAAAATTATTTATACATTTACCAGTCCAAACACAATGAATAAAACTTCCCACTTCAATTTTGCATTTCATACAGAGATCAGATTTATTATGATCCATTTAGTGCCTAAGTTGGGGTTATCTGTAGACGGTGCATTAGCCTGAGTTGATTTTCTTGCATTCTTTTACAAACGGAGATATTAATTGTCAGTTTCCATATTTGCAACCAAGTTGTCTCTTCAATATTTATACTTGGATCATTTTTCCAATTAGTGGACATAAATGCTGGCTTGCCTATATCAAATGTAAACAATGCCTTATATCCAAGCTCAAGGATGCCTTTTTCCCTCCAGCAAAAAACTTATTTTCTAATGGTGATAATTTGTGAAATTGGCCCCAGTCTTTTCTGCTATTCAAAAAGCTATGCAACTGAAGATATCTAAAAAAAAAATTAGTTTTGGGGAGGTTAAATTTTCTATGTAGCTGATCAAATGAGAGAAATATTTTCCCTTCATACAGATTTCCTACAGTAACTAACCCTTCGTTATTCCACAGCTCAAACCCTTTATCTGTAGAACCAGGTTTAAAGTCTATGCAGATGTCAGACCCCCTCAGACCCCCTCACCCTCACAGTTTCAAGTGGCTGCCATTTGGCCCCCTGAGGAGCTAGGAGATTGAAATTTAAAATCCTGACTCATGGGGACCCCAAGTATTTGTAAATTTGGTCCCAATCGGCCAAAAATTTAGGGCTATGGTCTAATTCTACAGGCAGAATGGTCTCAGGGTGTAAGAGGCTAATAAGACCTGATTTTCCAGCAAGGACAGGGGGCAATGTTTTTCTATTGGGACCCCGGGGCTGATCTCTTAGTATGTTATACTAGGCTATATTTGGAGCAGATCTGTGGTGGTTTGGTGTCTCTGTGACCTTCCTGTGACCCCTGGCGCCATGTCAAAATTTCACATTTATGGACTTTGAAGCTCCATAAATCAGTCATTTTTGCATCACATTAGCTAAAACTTTAAGAGGTGATTCAGTTCACCTCCTTGAATAATTGATTTCAAGGGCAAGTCTCTAGGTTGCTCCTGGAGCTACTTCCGGTTTGGGAGGGGCTAGCAAGACGGTTCCAGCACAGTAAGACTTTAAATTTTCCAGAGGTCCCAGATCCCAGGTTTCAGTTCTTTAAGTGTCACAGAGGTGAACTGAGAGCAAAAGAGCAACAGTGGTGAAAAAACATGTCTTTTTGGCCCTCATTCATGCCTTGAGGCCCCTGGAGTTCTGAAAACGAGCATGGGTATTCACATTAACCTAAATTTAGAACGTACGTGTTTTGGTTAAAATTGGTAAGGGAATCTCTGAGATTTTGACCTTTTTGGCCTTTTTGGACATTAAAGGGTTAATCCTTGAGTGAGAAAAAGGCCTGTGCTCGGGCCCCTTTCAAGCTAGGGCTCTGAAAAATAATATGAAAAGTCAGGGGGAGACTTAGTAGTTGTGTCTCTGATTTGGTGTCAACAGACCCACAAACGAGGGAGCACGCCTTATTTTTACATGTTTTAAGGACTCAGGCTTCATCACTACTAGTAGGCCTAACTGCTGGAAAGTGTGGGTTACCATGGGGCTAGATGCTTGAAAACTGATACAGTGCTTCATGTCACTGCCCTGAATACCCCCACAACATATCAGACCTCTACTCCACTGGGAATACCTTTGATGTGGCTTACTATGTAGCAAATGTTCCCAGAAAGGTCAGGGGTCACTTTTTTTCTACTGGGATCCCGGAAGTGATCTTTTAGTATGTTATACTAGGCTATATTTGGAGTGGAACTGTGGTGGTTTGGTGTCTCTATGACCTTCCTGTGACCCCTGGCGCCATGTCAAAATGTCACATTTGTCACATTGAAACTTTAAGAGGTGATTCAGCTCACTTCCGTAAACAAACAGTTTCAAGGGCAAGTCTCTAGGTCGTTCCTGGAGCTACTTCCAGTTTGGGAGGGGCTAGCAAAATGGTTCCAGCACAGTATGACTTTAGATTTTCCAGAGGTCCCAGATCCCAGGTTTCAGTTCTCTAAGACTCACAGAGGTGAAATAAGAAAAAAAGAGGACATTGATCATGTTGGACATTAAAGGGATACAATTTCACAGTTTCAAGCGGCTGCCATTTGGCCCTCTGTGGAGCTAGGAGGTTGAAATTTAAATTCATAATTCTCTGGGCCCCTAGTACTTGTGATAAAAATTTTGTCCCAATCGGCCAAAAAATTAGGGCTATGGTCTAATTCTACAGGCAGAATGGTCTCAGGGTGTAAGAGGCTACCAAGACTTGATTTTCCAGCAAGGACAGGGGGCAATGTTTTTCTATTGGGACCCCGGGGCTGACCTCTTAGTATGTTAGACTAGGCTATATTTGGAGTGGATCTGTGGTGGTTTGGTGTCTCTGTGACCTTCCTGTGACCCCTGGCACCATGTCAAAATTTCACATTTTTGGACTTTGAAGCCCCATAAATCAGTCATTTTTGCATCAAATGAGCTGAAACTTTAAGAGGTGATTCAGTTCACCTATGTAAACAAGCAGTTTCAAGGGCAAGTCTCTAGGTTGTTCCTGGAGCTACTTCCTGTTTGGGAGGGGCTAACAAGATGGTTCCAAAAGCAAATGATTTTAGATTTTCCAGAAGTCCCAAATCCCAGGTTTCAGTTCTCTAAGTGTCACAGGGGTTAAATGGGAGCAAAAGAGCAACAGTTGTGAAAAAAAACATGTCTTTTTGGCCCCTGTTCATAACTACAGGCCCCTGGAGGTCTGAAAAGATGCATTGGTATTCACATTGGACATTCAATATAGAGCCTGTGCGTTCTGAACCAAATTTGTTAAGGAATCTCTGACATTTTGACCTTTTTGATCTTTTTGTACATTAAAGGGTTAATTGTCAAGTGAGAAACAGGCCCGTGCTCAGGCCCCTTTTGAGCTACATGTCTGATATTGCACATGCACACTCATTGGGGGACCTAATACTTGTGTGTGAGTTTTGGAGTCAATAGACCTAAAGATGAGGGAGCTGGACTCATTTTTACATGCTGGAAGGCCTCAGGCTTTAATCCTAAACTGAGAAACAGGCCTGTGTTAGGGTCCTTTAGAACTAAGGATCTAATCTTGCACATGAACACTCACTGGGGGCCCTATTACTTGTGTGAGAGTTTTGTAGTCAATAAACCTAAAAATGAGAGAGCCGGACTAATTTTTTTCATGCCTGCAGGCCTCAGGCTTCATCACTACTAGTAGGCCTCAGGCATGCAGTCAAGTCCTTGGGCCCTACATAGCAGACTTTGAGACATCAGAAATGTTGTGGGCTGTGAGATGAACAACTGTATCAATTTTCAAGGTTCTAGCCCCATGGGAACCCCCTTTTTCAGTAAAGGACATGGGCAAACCCCCAGTTTCCCGTGGGAAGTGTCCCTGATTTAGCTGGTGGATACAGGAAGTAGCTAGAGGGCTGAAGTTTGGGTTGTGGGCATGTCTCTGGCCCCTGATAGCACACACTAGATTTCAGAACTCTAGCACCTTCCTGTAGCCCTTAGCTACATCAGGGACACTTACCAATACCACATATGGGAAACCCTCTACCTCTCTGTGCCCTCCACCCATCTCGGCACCATGGGCAGCAGAGCTTTCAGTCGCTCTGCTCCCAAACTCTGGAACTCTCTCCCCACTCAGAAACATGGACTCTCTACCTCACTTCAAAGCACAAATCAAAACCCATCTGTTCCGACTGGCATATTCCCTTTAACTTCTCACACCCATTTTAACCTGCTGTCATTTTTGTCTGTTGTTTTTATTTATTTTAAATTTAGATTTTAACTATGTTTTATTCCTCTGTAAAGTGTCCTTGAGTGCTGAGAAAGGCGCTTTTAAATAAAATGTATTATTATTATTATTATTATTATCATTATTATGATTATCATTAAAAAGACCATTTCGACAGTGTTTGAAAAATGACCTCCTAAATGGTTTACTGCATATTTCTGTACTTTTTTCATACATAATATTTTGTTAAACCTCAGTTTAGAGCTGATAGAGTATAGGAAAAAAGATCTTAAACTAATAGACATTATTTTGGAGAACAGTTTTTTTGGTAGATCTTCATACTAAGGCTGAGTGATTTGTCCTGAAAATCACATTGTAATATTTTTAGGCTATGTCTTTTATCTCTATATGATATATATATATTGATATTTTTTGAATCTCCTTAAAAGGACTTAATTAATGTTGGACTGGGAGACAAAATTAAAGATACCATCACTTGATATATCATCTTGGCTACAACAATATTGTAGGTATGACTTTTTTTCACAAAATATTAACACAATAAGATATTGGATAAAGGATCATCAATGACTTGAATATGATGACAATGTGAGTCAAGGAAAGCATTGAAACAGGCAGAACAGTCTAGTAAGTTGATAAACTTACATTACTTTAATGTATTTCAGTCTTTATTCAGTCTCTAAAACCAGAAAACAACACCATTACTGCCATATCTCAGTATCCACAATCTAAGACCGTGTATCTCATATCTCGATAACGGTATAATATAATATAATAAATATAATTTTGATATATTGCCCATTTACTGTACTACTATTGCCCCTTTACTGTATTAAAGATTTAAGTTACTTAAACTTTAGGATTCTATTTTCTATAGTATACTAAATAAATGTACTTTCTAATCCCCTACATTTTGCTGACCACTTATGTTGCTCTGGAAATCCCAAATAATTCTACAATATGTCGTCAACACAAAAACTTTGTAGTATTTTTATGAGTTTAATTAGATTTAATCATCCTTGAATTTACATAAAATTTAATTTAGCAATTAGGAGGAATTCAGCAGTTAACAGTCTCTTTCCATATGAAACACTGGAATAAAACATGAATGCATTTTTGATAATAATATATAAAATAAAATAATAACATTAAAAATAAAATGTAAAATGATGAATACAAAACAGAATACAAATATAGTACAAGCAGGGTATATTCTGAGAGAGGCTCGGTAGTTTACTTTTGATACATTACTTTTTTATTGCCTTAAAAATTTTAATGCAGGATTTTTAGTAATATAACAGTATCTTAACATTGTAGGGTCACTTCTTCCACTACTCTGTGCAGATAAATTAAATTCTTCTACTTAAATGTAAATTTGCAGCCTGTAAAGAGGCCTGAGAGTCAGAGCTGAAAAGTGCTGATATTGTGGTGCACTCTGCCTGCACTCTGCAGCCTCAACTAATGGCCCATCAAGGGGAGGGGCCGCTTATCCCCCTCACCTGTGAGTGGGGGATGGGCAGTGAGCAGAGCTAGCTGCCAGCCCTCACCTTAGCTACTCTGCCTGTGCTGTGGGCCTGCTAGCTGAAGGAGCATGACGCAGGAGTGTGAAAGGAGTCTGGACAGGTTCAGGAGGAGAATTCAGCATTTACGACTGCATCACGAAAACTGCGAAAGACGTTTTTCTCAAATAATCTGCCAGCAAGTAAGTGTTAAAATATTTTAAATTTCAGCTTATATATGTCAATTTATGCTAGCTGTGTACTATTATTTTGTGATTTAGAAACATGTTGCAATTCAAACCTACTAAATTGCAAGGTGGAAATATTAAGTTATGCTAAACTTTAAGCTAAAAAAGGTAACTGTTACTCTATTTTTGTATGTGACCATAAATTTGACTATACAAGTTTCCAAGAAGCCAGTTTACTGCTGCAGTATATAGTTAACCCATCAGATTTTCTGACAAATTAAATGATAAAATGTTGGTTCTAACCTTCATTTAAAGCAATCTCTTAAAGTATGGTCACGCCTAGTTTATGACATTTCTCTCAGTATGAGGAAATACATTTAGGTGCTTGTGATTAATGTAAGGTGTAGTGTCTTTCAGTCTTTCGTGTTTTTTTTTACTGCTTTGTTAAAATACAATTTTTTGTCTTTGTGAAATTTAGAGGCATTTCAAAATTAAACTATGAAAAAAATGTGGCAAATGTGCTAGTAACATGTTGTAACATGTTAAAATTGTGAAATATTTTAACTAAACTTAAAATGTGATTTTAGGAGACAAACTGTGGCTGTAAAGGCTAGTTGGTTAGATATACTTGAGATGTATGCAGGCTAAAATCAGCTCTCATACCTTGTGTGAATAATAATAATTAGCTGTTTAACTTGATATGGTACCTTTCGTTTTGTTTAATTCATACCCACCATGTGACTGTCAGTTCAGTTATCATAGTGCACAGGGTATGTTGGTGTGAACTTACATCCTGTAACACAATCAGACATAGGCTTGAGTGTTACACAGACGATGCAAAATCGGTTGGTTTGATAAAGAAATGAGTAATCCAGGTTAAAATCATTATAAACACCATGAAGTATACTATAGTTAGAACAAAAAGACTTCAAATAATACCTTGCTAATCAACAAACAAATATTTATATTTACCTGTTTTTTAATTAGGCTCCAGAAACTGAAATGATGGCAGATCTGTGTCTGGCCCAAAAAGTGGCTGCATGGAAAATTAAGAATTTGTAATTTATAAACATAACTAGCCCATTTCCTGATGGAATACATTATTATTATGTTAATTATATACTGACCAAATTCAGTAAAGGAAAGCATGCAGATTACAGTGTGTAGATTGTATGTATTCATGATGCCGTTTTTTTTTTTTCAGTCGTTTACATATTATATACATGACAGTGCCTTTTTAACAATGTAGCATTGATCAGTTCTTCTTGATTGTTGTATGAAGATGAATGTAGCAGAAAGATATCAATGCACAACTGTATAGTATAACTTTCTAGAGGTGACTAGTTACCTGTGATTGTAATAATTTGTTCAAACTGTTTCAGACACTAACATTTAAATACTATCTTTTCTCTGAATTGTTAGGTCCAAAATACAATGACCCGGAGGCCAACTGAAGTAAGTAATCTTACAAAATCAATATACCATACATATACCATAATTATTCAGACTTACTAGAATGGTCAAATGAGGAAATCAGCCTCTCACCTGTTGCCTCATCAAAAAGCCTTCATGTTTCTTTTTTTAATTTGATTTTGGATTTTTACTGAAAATGAAGTGTTTCATGATATCTACATGTTTTGTTCAGCACAATAATCTTCACAGATAAGAATCACTTTATGATTTTTGAAGTGTTAATTAAATTGTAAGCAGTAAAATGTTAGTTATAAACAAATTATATCACGGTCACATGACTGGAACATGTTTACCACAGAGACTTGCTTCACTATTACTGTGCTTGTTTTCTAAGAACTGATCAATTGTACAATTAGAGTTAAAATAGTTTGCAACTAAAGCTGCCCTGGAAAGAGGCTGTTGAATAGATGAATCTCCTTGTTCAACATGATGATAGTTAATCTCCATTACAACTAATACAGTCTCAGTAAGACACTCATTTAGCAGTCACAATTTTAAAGACATGTAAATGTTTGGTTTTTTTATTTGAAATGTGAAGTATTTAATGATGTTTTATGTAATGGAACAAAATGTGTAAATACTGTGGAGCTAGAGCCAGTCAACTTCAGGTAAATTTAGTCTATTTTGTGCACTAATCAGCTCAACTGCATCAGTTAGTTACCTCCGCCAAGGAGGTTATGTTTTTGGGTGGGTCTGGAAGAAAAGAATCAAATACTAGTCATTCAAATTACTATTTGACCACTGTTGATTTATTTATAGTATTACAACCATCCGTGGGAGACCAGGGATTGTTGTAACACTAGAAGAGTTCTAACGCCACAGTTTTCTCCAGTCAGGGATAAGATAGGAGTCACAAGATTAGTACCTCCACCAAGGAGGTTATGTTTTTGGGTGGGTTTGTCTGTTTGTCTGTCTGTTAGCAACATAACTCAAACAGCTGTGGGAAGATTTTGATGAAATTTTCAGGAAATGTCAGAAATGGGACAAAGAACGATTGATTAGATTTTGAGGGTGATCCAGATCACTGTCTGGATTCAGAAATTTTCATTGGTGGAACTGCGCTGCTTGGCGGAGGTCTGTGCTCTCTGAGTGCACTTCTAGTTGAGAATAAATTCATTTAATTTCACCAGGATAATCCACTCAGCATCATTATTGCTCTCCAGGGTTTGTATTAAAGACAAAGAAAACATTATAAAGACTGAAGACTAATTTGATTACTTGTAGACATAAACACATTTACAAAGACACAAAGTAAATGCATGTTAATTAAAAATGCATGAGGATGGCAACATTATGATTGATTGTAATGTTTATTTAAACAAAACTTATCGAAAAGTGGCACCTTTCCAATCTAGTATTAGTGAGTAAAAAAGTTAAACTGCGAGACTTAGAACTAATTATTTATGGAACTACAAACCCTTATCTCTTTGCAAGACCTGGTGCAATGACAAACATAGGTGGATGTGACTGCCTGAAAATATGCTGAGGAAAGCAAAGCAGAAAACCCTGAGCTACTGAGATCAATTAAATTAAGAAAGCAGGTTGCCACTCTCTGCCAACTCCTGGACCTAAGTGAACAAGAGCTGGAACAAGTTGCAAGGTTTATGGGGCATAACATCAGAGTTCATCGGGACTTTTACCAACAGACGGACAAAACCTTTCAAATTGCCAAGATAAGTAAACTTCTGTTTGCAATTGAGCAAGGCACTGGGACTTTAAAGGGAAAGAACCTCAACACCATCAACCTCTCTGTTAGTGATATGCGCTAACAGCTGACACAGTTTAGTCCTGCTTTTTTAAGCCATCATGTACAGTATTCTCACAATATCCCTGGAAATCTATAGCTAATATAATCACAATAGCTAATAGAAGTCCTGAAAACAAAGAAGTGTACATGCATTTACAAGTCCAAGGAGAAGGTTAGTGTCTTTGTAATTTGTAGAGTCTAAATCAGCTGGACAGTATCAGTCTCATTTCATAAAAATACATTGTCAGGCAATCCATAAGGATACACAGTCACACCTTTTTTATGAGAAGATGATATATAAATATTGACTAGTAAATTTTTTAACAAAAAAAAGAAATTGAAGAGGAAAGTAAATGCTTGCATGAGCAAGAATTGTTTTGAGTAATTTCTCTGGCTTGAAGTTACATATTATATTAATATAGAAGTAGCAGAATAACCTCATTAATTGAGCTAGTTTATTCAACAGTGGTCTTTGTACTTGAAGAATTTTTGGTTCTGATCAGCACTGAATTTGACTATAATTACATTTCAAAGGCAAAAATCACACATCAACTTCTGACATTGGCCCTCGGAAGGATCCCAGGCGGAGATAAAGATGATGGTATGTGTCTTAGGATTCTGTTCATTTTAAACATGTCTATGTTAGAGGTGCACATAATAATTCAATCTGCAGCTATTTTGATTGCATTGATTTGTCTTTTAACATATTTGCTTGTTCCAGCTTCTTAAATGTGAGGATTCCTTTCTCTGGTTTATACAATTTAAGAAGTAAACATTTTTGTTATACAAAAAATAAATGTTCACTACTTTGAGCCCTTTTATAGACAAAGAAATTTATTGAGATAACAATGGAAAGTTACATCAATTGTGAAAGTGACTGATACTTGCAGCCCTCGTCTGTTTTTAGTTACTCCCTTTCTTAGGTCTGGCTGTACATATTTTTGTAATTGGGTGCAACATCCAAGATGCTTAGGTTCATTAAGTTATCTATTGGGGTTACTGTTTTGAACTGCAGTATTTTTGAGGTGTTTGAAATCTCTTGTCTTCCATGTTTATGTACAAGAAGAGGAAAAACTATTTGAGACATCTCTGATTACATTGCTGTCCATTACAGCACCATCATGACCTTAATAATGAATCCCAGAACTGAACTGACTCCTCTGTGAAAGTGTCAACAAAAAACTGTACACTGTAAGCACTGCCATAGATGTCTTCATGGCAGAACAGTTGCATTTGATTAGTATGTACAGGTTGTTTTCCTATAAATATGTAGTTTACCTCAGCAATAAGGTGCTGGAAAAATGTGAAAATGACCCTTAAAAGTGTTTGAAAAGACCTTGAATTTGACCCTGCAAAATGTGTATGAACCCTGTGTATATAAACACAATCAAACTCTCTTTTTTTGCAGATACGGTTGCCTGCTTTCATTCTGTCTTCTCTTTCAACACTGTACAGTATGAGCTCTCACTTTGTTTATTTTTATTTTCAGATGAAAACCCCAACTTCTCTACTGAAAAGAGGCCCAATTCCTGCAGAGAGGATGGGACCTCAGATATGGATGGTGAGTTAAAACTAAATGAAAATGATTGGTTTAGGCTTATATGTATTGAGTTCAATCTTGGAACCATGTCTGACTTAAAAAAAATCAGTACTCTCCTCAGTATCCTAAAATGGTAAAAGATAACGGCCACCCCATTAACATTGAAAAAAAAAATCAAAATAAATGGCCAAATACTCTTCGAATGAGTTTAATGAGTACAAGTAACAGTTTTGTGGCAGCTGATGGCCTTGAGTGGGCTTGTCAACATTTTTGTCCCACACTTGCTCTTGTTTTTAGACGGATGTCTGGACCTGTCCTCCCCCAGAAAAAGATTAGACCCCTGCAATGTGGATGGTAAGTTTCTGGCTGTTGTATTATACTCTTTCCTTCTGACCAAAAGGACTTTGCTGGTTCTTTTCACTAGTAGATCTCAGTATAAAAGGATCAGTGATGATTGTCAAGTAGTTCACTACTTTACTTAAAAATATATGTCTGATACTCAGCACAACAGCTGCTGAGATTAGTAATGCATCACAGAAAAAAATTAGCGCTCCTTTATAAAAAAAACCTATTTCCTGGGGTAAGGTCTGTCATTTTTACCTCCGCCAAGGTTTTTGCCGGCGTTTATCTGTCTGTCTGTCTGTTTGTCTGTTTGTTTGTTTGTGTTCAAAATAACTTGAAAAGTTCTGAACGGATAAGGATGAAATTTTCAGGAATTGTTGGAAATGGGATATGAAAGAACTGAATAAATTTTGGGACTGATCCAGATCACCTTGGCGGAGGTCTGCACTCTTTGAGTGCTTTTCTAGTTTCTTTATAAGATTAACTTCATTAAAAGTCAGGATTTGTGATAAATACTGTGTCAGACTGTGCTTTCAAGTGTCAACTGAAAGGGCACTTTGGCTCAAAACAGGCAAGGTATGCATTCCTGCATCATTTAATCTCTCCTTAAATATGCACAGGTCAACAAATACTAGTTATTTCAGCACAGTTAAGTTGGCTTTTACTGGCCAGGCAACGTGAACAGTTGTTCCCACTATAGCTGAAGGAGACAAGTAGGCTCTTCTGGGGCGTCAGTACATCTGGGAAGAATAAAAATATTTTAAGCAACAAGAGTCTTAACGTGAGGATTTAAGCACTCATATTTGATCTTTATCTTTCACAGCTGAAAATCCTTCGTCAACTTCTGAGACTGTCCCACGTAAAGGACAAAAAAGAGCCAGAGAGATGGCTGACGGAATGTTCTTTTTTTTTATTTAATTTTCCCTTTTTTTCTTTTTCTTTTTTTTTTTTTTTAAAGAATGTTGTCCATTTTTAACATTTCACAACCCTTGGTAAACTCCATGCCATCAATGTGCAGATACAGTTACATGCTTTCAGTATAATTTTCTAAACTCCACAGTATTGTGTGTTACATATGTCATTCTTTACTCTTGTTTTTAGACGGATGTCTGGACCTGTCCTCCCCCAGAAAAAGATTAGACCCCTGCAATGTGGATGGTAAGTTTCTGGCTGTTGTATTATACTCTTTCCTTCTGACCAAAAGGACTTTGCTGGTTCTTTTCACTAGTAGATCTCAGTATAAAAGGATCAGTGATGATTGTCAAGTAGTTCACTACTTTACTCAAAAATATATGTCTGATACTCCCCATTTCATCCTATCAGCACAACAGTTGCTGAGATTAGTAATGCATCACAGAAAAAATTTAGCGCTCCTTTATAAAAAAAAAAAAACCTATTTCCTGGGGTAAGGTCTGTCATTTCTTCTTTAAACCCACCATTATGTGCTTTCTATGACAGTTTACCAGCTGTGTGTGGATTTATGACATTAATGTTATATGTATTGAGCTCAATCTTGGAACCATGTCTGACTTAAAAAATCAGTACTCTCCTCAGTATCCTAAAATGGTAAAAGATAACGGCCACCCCATTTACATTGAAAAAAAATCAATATAAATGGCTAAATACTCTTCGAATGAGTTTAATGAGTACAAGTAACAGTTTTTTTTTGTCCCACACTTGCTCTTGTTTTTAGACGGATGTCTGGACCTGTCCTCCCCCAGAAAAAGATTAGACCCCTGCAATGTGGATGGTAAGTTTCTGGCTGTTGTATTATACTCTTGCCTTCTGACCAAAAGTAACCTGCTGGTTCTTTTCACTAGTAGATCTCAGTATAAAAGGATCAGTGATGATTGTCAAGTAGTGTACTGCTTTACTCAAAAATGTATGTCTGATACTCAACACAACAGCTGCTGAGATTAGTAATGCATCACAGAAAATATTTAGTGCTTCTTTATAAAAAAAACTATTTCCTGGGATAAGGTCTGTCATTTCTTCTTTAAACCCACCATTATGTGCTTTCTATGACAGTTTACCAGCTGTGTGTGGATTTATGACATTAATGTTATATGTATTGAGCTCAATCTTGGAACCATGTCTGACTTAAAAAATCAGTACTCTCCTCAGTATCCTAAAATGGTAAAAGATAACGGCCACCCCATTTACATTGAAAAAAAATCAATATAAATGGCTAAATACTCTTTGAATGAGTTTAATGAGTACAAGTAACAGTTTTTTTTACTCCCACACTTGCTCTTGTTTTTAGACGGATGTCTGGACCTGTCCTCCCCCAGAAAAAGATTAGACCCCTGCAATGTGGATGGTAAGTTTCTGGCTGTTGTATTATACTCTTTCCTTCTGACCAAAAGGACTTTGCTGGTTCTTTTCACTAGTAGATCTCAGTATAAAAGGATCAGTGATGATTGTCAAGTAGTTCACTACTTTACTCAAAAATGTATGTCTGATACTCAACACAACAGCTGCTGAGATTAGTAATGCATCACAGAAAATATTTAGCGCTCCTTTATAAAAAAAAAACCTATTTCCTGGGGTAAGGTCTGTCATTTCTTCTTTAAACCCACCATTATGTGCTTTCTATGACAGTTTACCAGCTGTGTGTGGATTTATGACATTAATGTTATATGTATTGAGCTCAATCTTGGAACCATGTCTGACTTAAAAAAATCAGTACTCTCCTCAGTATCCTAAAATGGTAAAAGATAACGGCCACCCCATTTACATTGAAAAAAAAAATCAAAATAAATGGCCAAATACTCTTCGAATGAGTTTAATGAGTACAAGTAACAGTTTTTTTTTGTCCCACACTTGCTCTTGTTTTTAGACGGATGTCTGGACCTGTCCTCCCCCAGAAAAAGATTAGACCCCTGCAATGTGGATGGTAAGTTTCTGGCTGTTGTATTATACTCTTTCCTTCTGACCAAAAGGACTTTGCTGGTTCTTTTCACTGGTAGATCTCAGTATAAAAGGATCAGTGATGATTGTCAAGTAGTTCACAACTTTACTCAAAAATGTATGTCTGATACTCAACACAACAGCTGCTGAGATTAGTAATGCATCACAGAAAATATTTAGCGCTCCTTTATAAAAAAAAAATATTTCCTGGGGTAAGGCCTGTCAATTTTACCTCCGCCAAGGTTTTTGCCGGCGTTTATCTGTCTGTCTGTCTGTTTGTCTGTTTGTTTGTTTGTCTTCAAAATAACTTGAAAAGTTCTGAACAGATTTGGATGAAATTTTCAGAAATTGTTGGAAATGGGATATGAAAGAACTGATTAAATTTTGGGACTGATCCGGGTCACCTTGACGGAGGTCTGCAATCTTTGAGTGCTTTTCTAGTTTCTTTATAAGATTAACTTCATTAAAAGTCAGGATTTGTGATAAATACTGTGTCAGACTGTGCTTTCAAGTGTCAACTGAAAGGGCACTTTGGCTCAAAACAGGCAAGGTATGCATTCCTGCATCATTTAATCTCTCCTTATATATGCACAAGTCAACAAATACTATACATTTTCAAGCTAGGTGTGGATGGCACAGCCTTGAAATTGTATCAATGTATTTTTTGGCCCTATAATACACGCTGTATGTTGCATATTTCTCCCCAAAAGCTCTTCATAAATGCAAGGACTTGCAACTATATCAAACATCACCTTTTTTTAAAACTAAATACCTCAATTTTGACACTGCAGCAGTATTATAGGAATGACTATTTGAATCAATCAGGTGGTCCCTTAAGCAAAAAGCAGGTGTTTTCTATAGTTTAAGTTTGCAATGTTCAATAAACTTTCATAATTAAAGCCAAATAACTCACCATCTGTATCTGAACTCCCATCTTTGCTACTTTGGTAAAGTATCTTGTCAGGGAAGAGGAGAAGGGACCTACATCTAAAAAACGAACAAGCAGGGTATAATACAGTGTTGTAAACATGAGGAGAGCAGGAAAGTGTATCAGCTTATCAATACAATAGGGCAGTGGTTCCCAAAGTGGAGGCCACACAGTTATTACAAGGGAGCGTTGTGAGGCTACACAAGTAAGCAGTGAGTCTGAAGCTCCAGCAAAACATGTAAAAGTTGTGACAGGGCACCCCAGGTAAATGTTAAGCAGATAATGAAGATAATGAAGATACACAACTATGGGGAAAAAATATAAATTTCCTTAACGGGGAGAACAAGTTTGGAAATTGCATTAGGATTTATACAAGAGCTTTATGCCAGCCTCTCATTCCCACTGAGTAACTAAACAAACCTGCTATTAATACAATAAATGCAGAGCTCTGTTTAAAATCAGTGCTGGAAAATATATACAATATAAATCATTTCATGGCATGAGACTGAATACTGTCTGATATTCTGGATATTGTCGTTAGAGGCTGACTGATAGGCGATGTTCAATGGCCAATATAATCATGAGAGTTTAGAGCAGGAAAAAGCAGATGACAGATTAATCAGCGGATAACACCATCAAATGAAAAAAGCTTTTTTACTGAGTGAACCAATGCTTCCTAGTAAGCAAGTAAGTAACACATTGATAGTGCAGGTTTGCTCTTAATTCAAGCTAAATTACAACAACCATGTTTGCTTTCAGAACAGACAAAGCTTTCAGCTGTGCTGAGCTACCTTCAATGTAATTAATGTATTAACATTATTCTAAAACCAGCAATCTTATTATGCCCCTAACAAAACAGTTAAGTTGTTGCATAATAGTTAACTTTCACTTAAATCACACTAATTATCTGAGGCAAACAAAATGTTAACTTTTTTTCTGGGGCCTTCATGCGAAACACAGATAGTCATCCCCATGTGACCAGTGGAGGGTCATAGCCATCAGCAACTATCTATTCTATTAAATTGTGTACTATTTTTCTGCTTTTAAAAGCTGTATTACAGTAAACTTGTTTTTTCTCTCAATTTATCAGACTGTTCTACATATTCTAATATTTGTCTTCACCCTCTTCAGTCATTAAATCCGCATCACTGATGATTACTAATCAAAAATCTCATTGCATTAATATTTTTTAGAATTTATTTTGAACTGTCTAAGCCTGTCACCATGGCTGAAGGCTCAGGTTCCACATTGTAACCCTGCAAAAATGGGTGAAATCTGATGTGTGGAAATACTGCAGATTACTAACTAAAAACACAAAGGGAGTTAGGCTACCAGCAATTATTGAGCCCTTATTTGCAAATGCATGTATCACGGTTATGTTAGATAGAGTCATTCTGGCATTAGATTTTAATATCAATCAATGCCTAGCGTGTACTATGGAGTCGTTCAAGGATCAGGTGATTGACAAAGAAAAGGACCATAGGAGATATCATCAGTAGTAAAAGAGAGAATGGAGCCAATCAGCTTCTTGAGAGGTCACAATAACATCACAGTACATTTTTAGTGACTTAATTATTCCTTGGTGATGCATGCTACTAGCAGAACTTTTTTGCATAGTTCAATGTTCAAGAAAACAGATGGTGAAAGGAAAAGGTACATTCTTATAAACTGGGCAAACTTCTCTGTTGTCATGATGGATTTCAATTAGTTGGATTCTGGAGAGGGACTGCTTAAGATCAGTGTAGGTCTGAGGAGAAAAGTAGTCTCTACTCTAAATAGCTCTAATTGTTAATATTTGTGCTGTCACCTCAGCATAACATTCTCACACCCAGTAAGTCTAGCCCCCCACCTCCATCCCCCACACCCTGCTGTGCATTAACGGCCTGTCTTTCTCATACACACAAACTTATGTAACCTAGTTCAGTGAGTTAATGAGCTCTTATCCTGCCAATTTTAACACCGATTTCAACATTGGATTACTATTTTTCACTGATGAGACTTGCTACAAAGTTTGGATGTCCTTACCACAGTGGATGGATGAGTAAAAAACTGTCATGCCCGCTGATCCCCTCAGAGGGTCTAACATCCACCCACCATAGTCTCCCAAAATGCTTTTGGAAACTATACTAACACATTGTGGGTTAAGTTTGTCTGTGTATTTATTTTACTAGTTGACAAGTCACTCGTGCAATCATTCAGCAATTAACAAAGTAGCAAAGAAAACTGGTGCTGCCAGTTATACCTTAGGTTTACTGATTGAGATTGATGACTTGGCCTGAAAAAAAATTATCAGGCCACATGACTTTTTTTTGCTCCACACCCTTTCAACATGACTGTTTGCTAGCTGTGCATGAGCCAAGTCAAGAAATCTGTATAGTTGCCTATTTTTTGAACATTGCAAAATCTACATTGCCTTCTTTGTCATTTGTAGAGCCACCCCGAGCTACAGCAAGGAGACCATGGAGGGCCACAGAAAGGAAGGCAGTGAAAAAGCACCTGGGAAAATATGTGACAGAGCGGAGAGCTCCTGGCAAAGAGGACTGCCTGCGTGCTATACAAGCCGAGAAAGTCCTGTGTGGAAGGTCATGGAAAAATGTCAAAGCCTATGTGTACAACCAAATTGTAACTTTAAATCGCAGATCTGGTACAAGAAAACTGAAATAGTAGAGATGAAGACTAGAGATGCACCATTCCAATTAATAGAGCTGACCTATAGGGATGCACCGATTGACCAGCCAGTGACTGCAATTGGACAATTTTAGGTATTACCTGGGATGACCAGAGACATGTCAGGCAATGTATCATTCATGAAAATAACAACACAGAAGTTCCGTCATCTGAGCTGGAGATGTTATCTTTTTACTGTGGATCCGACACTCAGTTTTGTTTTTGCTTTTCACAATAAGAGACTTAGATACCAGTTTACATGATTTTAGTACTTATCGGGGAGAACAAAAATTCACTTTAAATATTTCATAAACAGGACTCTGAGGGAAGCAGCTGTCAACATGTTTAGTAAAGTGTGAAATACTAAAACTAATTTAAAATGGAAGATTTAATGGAAGTATCTGTGCAAAAAGGGCTCTAGCCAGTATCTGAGTACTTCAGTTTCAAACTTGAGTGAGAGAATGCCCTGTGAATTGATGCATTATGGGGAAAATAGGTCAATTTAATAGTCAGTGCTCTATCAAGAGCATAAGAATTTATTTAAATATAGAGAAACAAAGAAAGATTAAGAATGCAGTCAATTAGAGCTTTGAGAAAGAAAATGGGAATTTGCTAAAAATCAGACTTGGCAGTTCAGACTTGTGAAAAAAATCGTAAATTGGAAAATTGCAACTGGTGAATCCCTTCCGATCTATTCACCTCAGTTTTATGGGTTTGTTGTGATGTGTCGGTATTTGTTGATTCTCAGTTTGAGCTTTATTAAGTATTGGTGCATCTATGCTAATCTGTTCACTTCAGTTTCATGTGTTCTGTGAGCAGCTTCAGTATTCTTAACTCTGTTTCAGCAGCTTTATTTTATACAGCATTTGCACTTAATGTTAACAAGAAAGTTTGATTCCCATTTATATGGAATGTTTTGCTAAGCTGGGGAAGCTGCAGTATTTGTTGTTTCTCAGTTTTAGCTTTGTTAAGTATTGGTGCATCTATGCTGATACGTTGTACATGTATGTACTGTTTCCACATGCAGTGATGACGTCATCACTTACTGGAAAATCATTAAAATACTTTCTAAGAGAAAATGTATTTATGTTCAGTCACCAGAAGGCACTGAGTTAAGCTTGTATACTCCTCTTCAGGGTCCTGGGCCCTTAGGTGTCCCAAAGGTTTGCTATGTGTAGATGAGATTGTGGGAACTTTGCATTTCAGTCTGTTTGGGAATACACTATAATATCCAGAATTATTTTACTAAACTGAATTTGATGCAAAGTTTGACTGAGAATCTGACCACATCCTCAGTAATTTAGTTTGTTCCCTCTGATAAATCTTTCGAAAGATGTCTATACATTGTCTTTGACAATGCAGACAATTACTCCACTGAAGAGCCACAATGAAAGTTTTTTAATTGTCTTGTAAAATATCTGTGGGCAACAGGAAGTGACTGAGAGCAGCTGGTCTGACATACATCCAGTTCATCCACAGTCACTTTGACTGATCAGTCAACTTTAACTTATATCTGTGACCACATTAATTAAAGTACACATAGTAAAGATTCATATATAAGAAGTAAATGTAGAACCCATTCACATAGACACTTTCAGAAAAAAACTTAAATATAGAAAAACTCAATAAGACAAACTGCTGCAATGACCTCTAAATTCACAGTGACAAACACCCAGAATACACAAACAGAACAACCAGAGTAAAAAATAGAACTTCTTGTGCGGCAAGTATTACGCCATACTGTAATTATACAATAAAAGTACAACTGTACTTCGATGCAATAGTCTGAAGGGACAAAACATTATGCATATTCTGCTCATTTATTGACCTAAAATTCTCCAATTTCCAAAATCACACCTAAAATTATTTATTATTACAGTATGAGTCCACAGTAAAACATAAAAAGGGAAAAAAGAATGATTACAACCTATAAAAAGAAATGGTCTGACTAGAAATGGACCTAATAGCACCCCATTGAAAAGGTCCTCACTAAAATAGTACAGAACTTTTTCTCATGGTTTTCTTTCTTTGTATTTTTTAAAAAGCTGAGGTGGAAACTGGAGTTAGGGGGCCACCTAGTGTTGAAGTACAAGATCCATTTGTCTCTAAGTATAGCAGAAAAGGTGGTCCTCAGTCCCAATGTGAATTGTCTCGGTCCTCACTTTGATGCCTGTACAGGAATGGGTGTGTGTGTGTGTGTTATGGTGACCAGACGTCCCCGAACCCCGATTTCCGGGGAAAATCCCTGTTTTGGATGACCTGTCCCCGAAAATGTCCCCGATCTCAGCGTTGGCTAGAAGAACGGTTATTACTGTAGCAGCGTATGAGGCAGAGAGCGTAAGGGAGCATGTTGCGTGCAGACTGGGACAACAGCTGTGTTGCCAAGTCCGCTTATTACAAGTGACTTTGGACTTGCTTTTATTATCACCCAGTTCGCCACAACAAAGCAAGACATGAGAGCAGTAGGTAGTTTGTCCTTTCCTCATCCCCTTTTTATGGTTATCGTGCCTGCCTGAGTCAACCCGGCACACCCCCAAACACGCTCAGTACAATTACGCAGGAGCCATAGTTGCCAGGTCTGCTTATACAAGCCAGTTTGGCTCCATTTTTGAAAAGTTGCTTGTACATTTTGACAGTTGTGGGTTGCAGTTTTTTTGGGCTTGTTCCACAAGTACAGTTGCTCATTTGGGCTTGTTTTGCCCCAAAACCTAGGAGGGATCTGATGCTTACCAATATAAACTCAATTCAGACGTTACACAAATTATTTTTTCCCATTCTAAACACAAATTCACATTTTACAGTAAAAAGAGGGGCAAAATTATGTTTCCATCAACAAGAAATCGTTATGTGCCAGGATGAAATTTATTTCTAATGTAGCTATTACTGTCTTCACCATAATAAAACTGTATAGGATCAATATAAAACTTAGATAAAACCTGACTATGTCTGTTTGGTTGCAAGAATCATTTTTGGGCAGACTGTTAAGTGATAACAGAGATATATATTACAGTAGCCTGTACCTTCACTTCTGTATTAAGAAAAGGCTGTGCCACCTCCAAACAAAAGGAAGTTAAGAAAAAGCGTCACTGTAAATATGACATGTAATTTTGATGAAAATCAAAACATGCTTTATCTTTGTCTCTCTCTCTCTCTCTCTCTCTCTCTCTCTCTCTATATATATATATATATATATATATATATATATATATATAATCTAAAAAGACATCACTAGCAGTATTTTTTTTGACCCTACTTTAACTTCAAGATTGGATTTATGACACTGTGGCCATCTCGCCCAAGATGAAAGTCTCTGTGATTAGTGAAAGAGCGTATCAGTTTTTTTAAAACATGGTTACTCTCTTCCCTGTAGGCTGCTGCACTATATTTTAATTTTGAAATGACGAAAACATGCACATATATCCTCTGGTATGTCATGGTATGTGCCTCTGCACATCGTTATCATGGTGGGCCACCATGGCCAAAATTGCCTGGGCCATTTTTTGGTACCAGTCCAGCCCTGGATCCCAGGTTATTGACTTGACCCCTATTGATGATGTCCTCAAAGAGATAGCATCACAGGAGGAACTCCCTATACAACCAATAACCTATTCCTGGTCGGCCTCTGATACCGTGTTAGCCATTAGTGTCAGTTTAGGGTATGTCTTCACCTTCATCCTGGCCTTTCTGTACGTTAAATGTGGTAACACTTTGCTGTGCCAGATTGAACGGCATGGCAGAGCGCTGGCTAGGCTTAAGTTGCACAGGAGACAGGAGTCACAAAGACAGGCCTCTGAATCCACGCTAGAGGCAAGAGACCGGGATTCGGTACAGGAGAACCTCGATGCTCTGGTAGAAATGGACAGGACTTGCCTGTAACTTTCTTAGTTTATTCCTGTATATAAATGTGCTTTTATTTTATGCACATAGTTGTTAGATGCATACACACTTATACACAGTATATACACACATATACATATAGAAATGTATACGCATCAACCTCCTTTTAAGTGCACCTGCTCCTGTTCCTGCTGTTCCTGATCAGCTTCCCGGGTCGTCCTGATGTTCCTCTGGATCGAGTCCATCATGACGAAAAGGGGGGGAATTGTAGCATCAGGAATCAAGGACATCATGTCATTCCCTGTTCTCCTCAGTCTTCTTCTCTCTCTCACCTCCCCTGAGACCTACTATCACCTTCTGGACATGTGGAGTCATAAATTGAAACCCCTCTTCCTGCCATTTGGCATGAACTCTACATGGACCCACTATCAGCACTCAGGACCAGAACCCCCTTCTTTGATTTAAGGGATTTTATTTCGCGCCTTGGACAATCAACCAGCGCCTGATTGGCTGAGACTCTGTAAGGCGCCATGAAGCCTCACTAGCCCACAGACTTAATGGTTACTCCCCTCTAAGATACACAAGTTGAACAGTCGCACCTAAGGAGAAAATGACATTCCTGATCCCCTTATCTCTGTAAACTGCGAACTAACATTCACAGCTGCAGGTCGTAAAATTCCCCACTCCAATCTCATAGGACATCTGGACTTTCCCTTGCATTCCCGGCATCCAGAACAATCTCAGATGAAGAAAACATAAAGGACTGGTCTTAATGTTTGAAATTATAAACTGTGTGTTGATTTGAAGTCAGTGTGGGATGTACATCCCTAGATCCTTTCAACGGTCTCTCTACGACCCTCAGGAGTGAAGTTAATGAGATCCCAGATTTATTCTAAATTCTGTGGAAGACCAACAGCTCCACCTAGCGACCTTCTGTTAATATAGCACAATCACAGTTATAATATTCAAGATATGTCGCCATAAATACCAGAAATTACCTACAATGTATTGATTATGTGTTACAGTGTGTTCTAGTAATGCTTTGTAGTATAGTATTTATTTAGCCACATTTGCACAACAGTATGTCGGTAATTTACCTCAAGCATGATGATAAATGTGCCATCGTTACTGTGTGTTTCATTATTGAGTTAGAATTGTCTGATATCATCCTCTTATCATTTCTTCATGGGTTGTCTAAGATCTTATACTTATGGTGAGTTGAGTGATATGAGTAATTCGTTCATTATACTCAAACTTAATTACTAAAATCTGCGAAATACAGAAAGAGATGATGAAAGTTGTCAGTGATGTCATCGTCTTCACACCCATCAGAGATGTTTAAAAACGTGTGCAAACTCTCATTTACTTTCTCTTGTCTTTGCTTCCTGTCGACTTCTCGTCCTCGTAACGCCTCACTTTCTTTTCTAGTTCTTCGCGCCGTTCAGGCCTTTGCTTCTGTAAGCCCGTTATAACTTTTCTTTTGTCTGCTGATCACACGCATTTTTCAGTTAATCAATTTTTGATCTGCGACTTTAACAAGTCTTTCATTTAGATTTCTCTGTAAGAATCTAAATGCTCCAAGCTTTCCAACGCAAGCCTGCACAATATTGAATTGTTCCTTTTTTTTGGTTTTGCACAGTTTTCTGCGAGACATCGTTGTCCTGGCCAGCTGCAGTGTTTTAAGAGACTTGAACAAATTAAATCAGCCATCAATAAATTTATGTTAATAACACCGTGAGAGCTTTGAGACGCAACCACCTTCTAAGCCTGCGTTTGCCAGAAGATTCTCCAAAGAGAGTTGTCGAGAGGTATCCGCGGGGCACCGGTGTGAGAGACGGACTTCAAGATCCGCTGTTCGGTTTTCCAGACCAAACCAACGTCACCAACTTGATCCGACTCTGATCGAACCAACCTGATCCAGGCTAGCCTGAACCTTCCCAGCATCGGAGAAACAACGCGAGAGTCGTCTTCGACCAAGTAGGCAAATGACCAGTCATTCTGTGTTTAAAAGGAGGTTTGATGTACTCTTAGACTTAAAAAGTGTTCTAATCCTGAATTGGTTTAATCCAAATTTGATCTAAATTCTCTCCTTTTTCAGTAGTAAACAGTTCATTTATTATACACATACACTCAATCACCATCATTTCAAGTTTTCTGATTTCACCACTGTGTCATTCAAAATTGATCATTTTATTGCAATTTTATTCATAATTCTCACAATTTATTTTATGCATTGTAAGATTATTCACTTTCATAAACTTATGATTATTGATTTTAAATTCTCTGTCTGTTAGTGATCTCCAGAAGCCAGCGTCCCTGAAGCAAGAACTCTGATTTAAGATCTGAGATTGATAAACTTGATTTGGTTAAATTGTATTATTTAAGAGAGCTAACTTGGTAATCAATTGATTAAATTAAGATTTGCTTTATTAAAGAAGGCTGGTGCCCCCAAGGGGAATAATTTATTGAATTATTAATTAACTTTAATTAATAACTCCACGGCTAAATCTTTCAGATTGAACGCTGATAAATTTCAAATCGCTACACCGTAGTAACACTAATGAAGTTTAATTGGTGATTTTTTAGGAAAATTGCTATAGTAACACTAGTGACTCTTTTATTAAAGTTGCTATAGTAACACTAATGAAGTGTAATAAGTGACTCTTTCAGGAAAGTTCCTTTAGCAACACCTATGAAGTGTAGAAAGTGACCCTTATAGGAAAGTTTCCATAGTAACACTAGTGACTCTTTTAGGACAACTGCCATATTAACACTAATGAAGTGTAAAAAGTGACTCTTATACGAACATTGCAATAGTAACAATAGTGACACTTTTAGGAAAGTTGCCATAGTAACACTAATGATGTGAAATTAGTTGCTCTTTTAGGAAAGTTGCCATAGTAACACTAATGAAGTGCAATAAGTGATTCTTAAGGACAGTTGCCATGGTAACATTAGCGACACTTTTGGGAAAGTTGCCATAGAAAGACTAATAAAGTGAAATTAGTGACTCTTTCAGGAACGTTGCCATAGTAACACTAAAGAAGTGTAATTAGTGACTCTTTCAGGAAAGTTGCTATAGCAACACTAATGAAGTGTAATAAGTTACTCTTTTAGGAAAGTTGCCATAGTTACACTAATGAAGTGTAATAAGTTACTCTTTTAGGACAGTTGCCATAGCAACACTAAAGAAGTGTAATTAGTGTCTTTCGGAAAGTTGCCATAGCAACACTAATGAAGTGTAATAAGTTACTCTTTTAGGAAAGTTGCAATAGTAACACTAATGAATTCTAATGAGTTACTCTTTAGGAAAGTTGCCATAGAAACATTAGTGACCCTTTTAGATAGTTGCCATAGTAACACTAATGAAGTGAAATTAGTGGCTTTTTTAGAAAAGTTGCCATCGTAACACTAATGAAGTGGAATCATAAATTTTTCATGTCACTTATCTGCATACATAAATGAGTAAGCTGCAATTTCTGTTATTAAAGAAAATATTTAAGGTTGATGCAGTTAATAGGATTGTAGCAGATGGAAGGAATAACTTTTTGTATCCCTTTAATAAAATTACCTTTTTTCTTGTACAGTTTTAACATCTAAACTTATGTTTCTAGATATTGATGTGTAAAGATAAATCAGCTTTTTAATCACCTATAAGTAGGTATTTCAACTGAAAGGTACAAGAACACTTGTTTAGAGGCTATTTTCATTAAGTAGCGTGCCTTGATATTTTACTGTGATCTTAGGTGTTCCTTTAACAATTCTTTTAAAAACCACCGCTTTAAGGGAATATAACAGGTATAATTGATCTTGAATTCTTTTGTTTTGATCCTCAGACAAGTTCTCTCTCTTTTTTTTAGTTCTGGCAAAGTTAAATTTGCTGGGCTCAACTTCCTTGGTCTTGAAAGATTCTGCTGGAGTGGAAGTGGACGCAGACATATTTGATGAACTTCTGAAATCATCATAGATAGATAGATAGATAGACCCACACACACACACACTAAAGCTGTGTGTGTTTAAGTGTACTGAAGTTATTTGTGCTTGTAGACGGCAGAGTGCTGGACACATCTTCTGAAGGCTCGTCTTAATCAGGGTGGTCACCTGGCCATGTGTCACAAGGTTCATCTTCAAATTCAGACTCAACGGTGATACTTGAGTCAACCAAAGCTCGGACGAAGAAGCTGATTGAAGGACCCCCAGACAACAACATTGCAAAAGATGTAAGTTTACTAGTGAGTGACGTGTGACAAGAAGAGGAAGTTGTCTTCCTCCTTAGGAACCCATGCAAAGTTATCGATTATTTTTAAGGGCTCTGATGTGGTTTACACAAACCAATAACAGTTTTGTTTGCCATCACAAAAACAAAAAATGCAATAACAGGTTACCATTGGAATTTCACAAGTATCTTTTCTTTGAGTATTACATTTAAGATCATCAAAAGAGCTTAAAAGTAATAGTTCTATGATATAGTATTCATTGTCATTGTAAGTGTAATTATTTTAAGTCTTGAATTTCAGCTGACAAACCATAGAGTTACTCAAAACTATGCATGTTTTTGGGAAAATGCATGTTCTTGCAAAAGGGGCAATCAGTTTTTGAGGCAAGTTGTGTACTCAGAAATACCAAATATGCTCAACAGTAACACAAGACCTGATAAGCAACTCTCCAAGAACAAAATTTTTGCCAAAGTGCTACACAGTGACTACCAAGTAATAATCAAATAAAATAGAACGGAACAGAAATAAAATTAAACTAATGATAAAAACAGTAGAATTATCACTTCATTAAGACATATAAACATGAGACAGTTTGTTAAAATAAAAGCAATACTAAACTTTGTAGACTTTTAAATGAACATAGATGTGGTTAAAGATTTAAATACATGCAATAAAATCTTAAAATTGATTCTCAAGTGAACAGGGAGTCAATGGAAAGGGGGCAGGATGGGGTTGACATGCTTTATAGTGCCTGTTAAAAGACCAGTAGCAACATTTTGTAATAATTGCAGACTTGCAATGAAAGTCTGATTTATGTTCATATGAAGTGCATTACAGTAGTCCAAATGTGAAGAAATTGAGTGGTCAGAATCATTTAAAGACAAAACCCAATCAACTGATATCAGTCTCACCTTCAGTTAAGCAAAGATAAGAAATGGCTTTGTTTCAGGGTTATTACTTCAGTATTGCAGGTACAGTATATTGCTCAGCCTGATTGTTTAACTTTGTCTGGTTTAATCTTGTAAAATATTATTGTAATTGCTCTTTCAGACTGTCAAAGTAGCCCTGTACTCAAAGCCAGGTGGTGACCAGGTCTTTAAAGAATATGAACAAAAAAAACTGCCTCTCTGATAGCACAAGAAGAAAGATGGTGAACATGCTCGTGGCAGACATGGTGGAGAGTCATGGGTGAGTCCATGTGCCCTAAAATACATTTTTGTCATACAGATATCATAACTAATAGGTACCTAATTGTACATATGAAATAGATATGTTGATATTGTGGATGTTGTATAAAGTATTCTCCAATAGGATTGCGATAATCAGGCCTTCTTTTCAAATGCAGGTTTCAGTACTTTTCATAAAAAATGACTTGCAGCATCAGAGAAGAAAAAGAAAGCACAAGTGGCACATTCTTAAAGTACCTGGGCAGCAAAGTTTTTTGATATGCAGCTTTGTGCTCATGTATCCAGTTCACATCCTCAGCAAAAGAAAATTCTAAAAAGAGGCATATGAAATTATTTTAGGATTCTCTCATAGATTTAAAGTTACTTCAGGTGGTTCAAATTTGGATTGGTCATTCCAACATTTTTTTAAAGAACAAACAAGTGCAATGCGCAGATAATTCAACTTGATAATAAAAACCTGGATTATGTTGCAGAAATACAGTTTACAGTTTTTTTTTTTTTTTAAATAATGGTGACATTAAATTTGACATCCAATTATTCAGGCCATTGGGTATGTTTAAGTAAATAATTTACATAAAAGTAGTTTTGTTTACTTAATCTATACATGTTTTTCTATCAGGAGGATCCCTTCTGTAAATGTCTGCATTACATATGCACTCAGCATTATCATCCTGTTTCCAAGTTTGAAGGATCCGGATTCAAAGGACGGTTATGTAAGTAATGACATAAAAAATAAATCTTTGGTGTCAGTATTTTCTAAATCACAGTCAATAATTATGTCTTTCTAATGGCAAGGTGAAAGGGATAATACTGTTTGGCTTATTCCGCCAAACTATTCAGGCAAAATGTGTCTATACATATATATATATATGTGTGTGTGTGTGTGTGTGTGTGTGTGTTTATATATATATATATATATATATATATATATATATATATAAACACACACATTTTGTTTCTCATGATGCATCCCATATGGACTGCTCCTGCAGTTGCTCTCAACTTATTCAGATTTTCTTCCAGCAAAAAAATTGCAGTATTTGTGACAAGTAACTGCTACCTAGCATTAGATTAGTAACACATTGCACAGGCCTAGACAACATTTATGGTAGTTAGGAGTGTTTTCAATAATTACAAATGTTGCCAAATAACCCATTGCTTTCCTCTTTCCACTTTGTTTTATTTTAATCCCCCAGGAACATTTCTATGATCTCCAGAGTGGTTCTGGTTACCTCGCTTGGAGGTTAAAAACAGTCCAACGCAGCATTTCTCAAGTAGTCAAGATATCCAAATCCACTTTCCAAAATGGCCCCAAGACTCATCGCAGCATCTGTTCAAGTCTGCAACAACTGGTCAAGGTCAAGGTCAAGGTAAACTTTGTTATCCCCGAGGGGCAATTTGTTCTACAGCCATGTTAAGCCGCATTATGTAGTTACGCCCCATTATGTAATAATATAATAAATTTTCACTTTATGATGTAATAATGCCGCATTTTGTAATAATCTGCCACATTTTGTAATAAAAATATTGAACGCAATATGTAATAAACTTTGCCGCATTTTGTAATAAGTTATTACATATTACGTCGGGTATTACATATTGCGGGTGTCACCCTTTTTTTAAAGGGAAAATGTAATAATGTGGTGCATTATGTAATAAACCACCAAAATAGATGTCTATATCATAAATCAGTTACTTGTTAATGCAGACTGTCTCACTCTCTCTCGCTCAAAACTATTGCAAATTGCACTCAGTTGGTGGTAACTGTGGAGCATATCCTATATAACGGCTCTGATGCCAGGAACATATTATTTAGAATTATTGTGGAGTGAGTGTGGAGCGCATCGGTGGAGGACGTTAGGCACGTGTGTATCTTTTGGACGTTGTTGCGACTTTCCAGCCCCTTTAAAGTCGCTAGAGAGGCAGAGAATAGGTTCTGTATATTTGCCTGACACACTGCTGCTTATGCAGAGAAACACGCTGCATCCAGGTCAATTTCAGGCATTCAATAAGAAACTAAGGGCCAGATCCACAAAAAATGGATTGCTCCTGCTAATAGTGCCATTATTTGCGCAGAATTAGCTTATGCAATCTGCCCTGTTTTAGCGCCTTATCCTCAAAGGAAACTGCTCTAATCATTTGCCGGCACTAACAAGCCCACACAGTTCAGCAGTTTAGCGCAGTCTGCGCAGCTGATTGCAGTAAACCGAGGGGTATAGAGGTGGCTTTGCTCCAAGATCACAGTTGACACGACAATGGCAGAGTCAGACAGAAAAAGAAAACAAAAATTTACAGACCTAGAACTCAAAGTGCTCACTGACGAGGTGTGAGGCAACAGTATAAACTCAAGAGGCAGGAAAGAAGAAAATATCTACACTGACCTTATTTGACATTCACTTATTGTTCTCGTTTTCAGACTTGTGTGTTTCCAGAAATGCTTAAGGCTTTAAATGTTGATTTAATGGGCTCTAATTTCCTGGCGCAACTCAGGGTGGCGCAGGATGGCGCAGCCTGGCGCACCCCGCGCAGTGGTAATTTTGTCCGGCGCACTGCCGTGCGCAGCCAATTTGGCAATTTGGTAGAACGGCTGCACTGAGATGGGTGTGACGGTGCACCAGGGGGAGGTGTCGAAAGATTCAGCTTGGCGCAGTGACAATTTCGTGCCAAAAAAATGCTCGGAAGGTGCGCTGATAGCCCGCCAGCTCCAACCTGGTCTATTCTCGGCGCAGGCGAGGCGAACTCGGGGCAGTGGCAATTTGGCTGACAGGCGCACAGTGCACACACGTCACCAAAACATCACAGGCAGGTATCCACAGTGTCAGGCACATTTCAATGCAATACACAGTCACAGCAACCACTATTTCATATAACCGTCTGAACCAGCAAATATATTTGTATCTATATTAATTGTCCCGTCACAT
>JBAMNC010002104.1:0-83480 GCA_037902135.1 Cetoscarus ocellatus | reverse complement strand
ATATGTAATGCAGACATTTACAGAAGGGATCCTCCATGATAGAAAAACATGTATAGATTAAGTAAACAAAACTACTTTATGTAAATTATTTACTTAAACATACCCAATGCCTGAATAATTGGATGTCAAATTTAATGTCACCATTATTAAAAAAAAAAAAAAAACTGTAAACTGATTTTCTGCAACATAATCCAGGTTTTTATTATCAAGTTGAATTATCTGCGCATTGCACTTGTTTTTTCTTTAAAAAAATGTTGGAATGACCAATCCAAATTTGAACCACCTGAAGTAACTTTAAATCTATGAGAGAATCCTAAAATAATTTCATATGCCTCTTTTAGAATTTTCTTTTGCTGAGGATGTGAACTGGATACATGAGCACAAAGCTGCATATCAAAAAACTACTTAGACTTTGCTGCCTAAGTACTTTAAGATTTGCCACTTGTGCTTTCTTTTTCTTCTCTGATGCTGCAAGTCATTTTTTATGAAAAGTACTGAAACCTGCATTTGAAAAGAAGGCCTGATTATCGCAATCCTATTGGTGAATACTTTATACAACATCCACAATATCAACATTATCTATTTCATATGTACAATTAGGTACCTATTAGTTATGATATCTGTATGACAAAAATGTATTTTAGGGCACATGGACTCACCCATGACTCTCCACCATGTCTGCCACGAGCATGTTCACCATCTTTCTTCTTGTGCTATCAGAGAGGCAGTTTTTTTTGTTCATATTCTTTAAAGACCTGGTCACCACCTGGCTTTGAGTACAGGGCTACTTTGACAGTCTGAAAGAGCAATTACAATAATATTTTACAAGATTAAACCAGACAAAGTTAAACAATCAGGCTGAGCAATATACTGTACCTGCAATACTGAAGTAATAACCCTGAAACAAAGCCATTTCTTATCTTTGCTTAACTGAAGGTGAGACTGATATCAGTTGATTGGGTTTTGTCTTTAAATGATTCTGACCACTCAATTTCTTCACATTTGGACTACTGTAATGCACTTCATATGAACATAAATCAGACTTTCATTGCAAGTCTGCAATTATTACAAAATGTTGCTACTGGTCTTTTAACAGGCACTATAAAGCATGTCAACCCCATCCTGCCCCCTTTCCATTGACTCCCTGTTCACTTGAGAATCAATTTTAAGATTTTATTGCATGTATTTAAATCTTTGACCACATCTATGTTCATTTAAAAGTCTATAAAGTTTAGTATTGCTTTTATTTTAACAAATTGTCTCATGTTTATATGTCTTAATGAAGTGATAATTCTACTGTTTTTATCATTAGTTTAATTTTATTTCTATTCCGTTCTATTTTATTTGATTATTACTTGGTAGTCACTGTGTAGCACTTTGGCAAAAATTTTGTTCTTGGAGAGTTGCTTATCAGGTCTTGTGTTACTGTTGAGCATATTTGGTATTTTTGAGTACACAACTTGCCTCAAAAACTGATTGCCCCTTTTGCAAGAACATGCATTTTCCCAAAAACATGCATAGTTTTGAGTAACTCTATGGTTTGTCAGCTGAAATTCAAGACTTAAAATAATTACACTTACAATGACAATGAATACTATATCATAGAACTATTACTTTTAAGCTCTTTTGATGATCTTAAATGTAATACTCAAAGAAAAGATACTTGTGAAATTCCAATGGTAACCTGTTATTGCATTTTTTGTTTTTGTGATGGCAAACAAAACTGTTATTGGTTTGTGTAAACCACATCAGAGCCCTTAAAAATAATCGATAACTTTGCATGGGTTCCTAAGGAGGAAGACAACTTCCTCTTCTTGTCACACGTCACTCACTAGTAAACTTACATCTTTTGCAATGTTGTTGTCTGGGGGTCCTTCAATCAGCTTCTTCTTCCGAGCTTTGGTTGACTCAAGTATCACCGTTGAGTCTGAATTTGAAGATGAACCTTGTGACACATGGCCAGGTGACCACCCTGATTAAGACGAGCCTTCAGAAGATGTGTCCAGCACTCTGCTGTCTACAAGCACAAATAACTTCAGTACACTTAAACACACACAGCTTTAGTGTGTGTGTGTGGGTCTATCTATCTATCTATCTATGATGATTTCAGAAGTTCATCAAATATGTCTGCGTCCACTTCCACTCCAGCAGAATCTTTCAAGACCAAGGAAGTTGAGCCCAGCAAATTTAACTTTGCCAGAACTAAAAAAAAGAGAGAGAACTTGTCTGAGGATCAAAACAAAAGAATTCAAGATCAATTATACCTGTTATATTCCCTTAAAGCGGTGGTTTTTAAAAGAATTGTTAAAGGAACACCTAAGATCACAGTAAAATATCAAGGCACGCTACTTAATGAAAATAGCCTCTAAACAAGTGTTCTTGTACCTTTCAGTTGAAATACCTACTTATAGGTGATTAAAAAGCTGATTTATCTTTACACATCAATATCTAGAAACATAAGTTTAGATGTTAAAACTGTACAAGAAAAAAGGTAATTTTATTAAAGGGATACAAAAAGTTATTCCTTCCATCTGCTACAATCCTATTAACTGCATCACCCTTAAATATTTTCTTTAATAACAGAAATTGCAGCTTACTCATTTATGTATGCAGATAAGTGACATGAAAAATTTATGATTACACTTCATTAGTGTTACGATGGCAACTTTTCTAAAAAAGCCACTAATTTCACTTCATTAGTGTTACTATGGCAACTATCTAAAAGGGTCACTAATGTTTCTATGGCAACTTTCCTAAAGAGTAACTCATTAGAATTCATTAGTGTTACTATTGCAACTTTCCTAAAAGAGTAACTTATTACACTTCATTAGTGTTGCTATGGCAACTTTCCGAAAGACACTAATTACACTTCTTTAGTGTTGCTATGGCAACTCTCCTAAAAGAGTAACTTATTACACTTCATTAGTGTAACTATGACAACTTTCCTAAAAGAGTAACTTATTACACTTCATTAGTGTTGCTATAGCAACTTTCCTGAAAGAGTCATTAATTACACTTCTTTAGTGTTACTATGGCAACGTTCCTGAAAGAGTCACTAATTTCACTTTATTAGTCTTTCTATGGCAACTTTCCCAAAAGTGTCGCTAATGTTACCATGGCAACTGTCCTTAAAGAGTCACTTATTGCACTTCATTAGTGTTACTATGGCAACTTTCCTAAAAGAGCAACTAATTTCACATCATTAGTGTTACTATGGCAACTTTCCTAAAAGTGTCACTATTGTTACTATTGCAATGTTCGTATAAGAGTCACTTATTACACTTCATTAGTGTTAATATGGCAGTTGTCCTAAAAGAGTCACTAGTGTTACTATGGAAACTTTCCTATAAGCGTCACTTTTTACACTTCATAGGTGTTGCTATAGGAACTTTCCTGAAAGAGTCACTTATTACACTTCATTAGTGTTACTATAGCAACTTTAATAAAAGAGTCACTAGTGTTACTATAGCAATTTTCCTAAAAAATCACCAATTAAACTTCATTAGTGTTACTATGGTGTAGCGATTTTAAATTTATCAGCGTTCAATCTGAAAGATTTAGCCGTGGAGTTATTAATTAAAGTTAATTAATAATTCAATAAATTATTCCCCTTGGGGGCACCAGCCTTCTTTAATAAAGCAAATCTTAATTTAATTAATTGATTACCAAGTTAGCTCTCTTAAATAATACAATTTAACCAAATCAAGTTTATCAATCTCAGATCTTAAGTCAGAGTTCTTGCTTCAGGGACGCTGGCTTCTGGAGATCACTAACAGACAGAGAATTTAAAATCAATAATCATAAATTTATGAAAGTGAATAATCTTACAATGCATAAAATAAATTGTGAGAATTATGAATAAAATTGCAATAAAATGATCAGGTTTGAATGACACAGTGGTGAAATCAGAAAACTTGAAATGATGGTGATTGAGTGTATGTGTATAATAAATGAACTGTTTACTACTGAAAAAGGAGAGAATTTAGATCAAATTTGGATTAAACCAATTCAGGATTAGAACACCTTTAAGTCTAAGAGTACATCAAACCTCCTTTTAAACACAGAATAACTGGACGCTTGCCTACTTGGTCGAAGACGACTCTCGCGTTGTTTCTCCGATGCTGGGAAGGTTCAGGCTAGCCTGGATCAGGTTGGTTCGATCAGAGTCGGATCAAGTTGGTGACGTTGGAACCAAAGCCGAACAGCGGATCTTGAAGTCCGTCTCTCACACCGGTGCCCCGCGGATACCTCTCGACAGCTCTCTTTGGAGAATCTTCTGGCAAACGCAGGCTTAGAAGGTGGTTGCGTCTCAAAGCTCTCACGGTGTTATTAACATAAATTTATTAATGGCTGATTTAATTTGTGCAAGTCTCTTAAAACACTGCAGCTGGCCAGGACAACGATGTCTCGCAGAAAACTGTGCAAAACCAAAAAAAAGGAACAATTCAATATTGTGCAGGCTTGCGTTGGAAAGCTTGGAGCATTTAGATTCTTACAGAGAAATCTAAATGAAAGACTTGTTAAAGTCGCAGATCAAAAATTGATTAACTGAAAAATGCGCGTGATCAGCAGACAAAAGAAAAGTTATAACGGGCTTACAGAAGCAAAGGCCTGAACGGCGCGAAGAACTAGAAAAGAAAGTGAGGCGTTACGAGGACGAGAAGTCGACAGGAAGCAAAAGACAAGAGAAAGTAAATGAGAGTTTGCACACGTTTTTAAACATCTCCGATGGGAGTGAAGACGATGACATCACTGACAACTTTCATCATCTCTTTCTGTATTTCGCAGATTTTAGTAATTAAGTTTGAGTATAATGAACGAATTACTCATATCACTCAACTCACCATAAGTATAAGATCTTAGACAACCCATGAAGAAATGATAAGAGGATGATATCAGACAATTCTAACTCAATAATGAAACACACAGTAACGATGGCACATTTATCATCATGCTTGAGGTAAATTACCGACATACTGTTGTGCAAATGTGGCTAAATGAATACTATACTACAAAGCATTACTAGAACACACTGTAACACATAATCAATACATTGTAGGTAATTTCTGGTATTTATGGCGACATATCTTGAATATTATAACTGTGATTGTGCTATATTAACAGAAGGTCGCTAGGTGGAGCTGTTGGTCTTCCACGGAATTTAGAATAAATCTGGGATCTCATTAACTTCACTCCTGGGGGCCGTAGAGAGACCGTTGAAAGGATCTAGGGATGTACATCCCACACTGACTTCAAATCAACACACAGTTTATAATTTCAAACATTAAGACCAGTCCTTTATGTTTTCTTCATCTGAGATTGTTCTGGATGCCTGGAATGCAAGGGAAAGTCCAGATGTCCTATGAGAGTGGAGTGGGGAATTTTACGACCTGCAGCTGTGAATGTTAGTTCGCAGTTTACAGAGATAAGGGGATCAGGAATGTCATTTTCTCCTTAGGTGCGACTGTTCAACTTGTGTATCTTAGAGGGGAGTAACCATTAAGTCTGTGGGCTAGTGAGGCTTCATGGCGCCTTACAGAGTCTCAGCCAATCAGGCGCTGGTTGATTGTCCAAGGCGCGAAATAAAATCCCTTAAATCAAACAAGGGGGTTCTGGTCCTGAGTGCTGATAGTGGGTCCATGTAGAGTTCATGCCAAATGGCAGGAAGAGGGGTTTCAATTTATGACTCCACATGTCCAAAAGGTGATAGTAGGTCTCAGGGGAGGTGAGAAAGAGAAGAAGACTGAGGAGAACAGGGAATGACATGATGTCCTTGATTCCTGATGCTACAACTCCCCCCCTTTTCGTCATGATGGGCTCGATCCAGAGGAACATCAGGACGACCCGGGAAGCTGATCAGGAACAGCAGGAACAGGAGCAGGTGCACTTAAAAGGAGGTTGATGCGTATACATTTCTATATGTATATGTGTGTATATACTGTGTATAAGTGTGTATGCATCTAACAACTATGTGCATAAAATAAAAGCACATTTATATACAGGAATAAACTAAGAAAGTTACAGGCAAGTCCTGTCCATTTCTACCAGAGCATCGAGGTTCTCCTGTACCGAATCCCGGTCTCTTGCCTCTAGCGTGGATTCAGAGGCCTGTCTTTGTGACTCCTGTCTCCTGTGCAACTTAAGCCTAGCCAGCGCTCTGCCATGCCGTTCAATCTGGCACAGCAAAGTGTTACCACGTTTAACGTACAGAAAGGCCAGGATGAAGGTGAAGACATACCCTAAACTGACACTAATGGCTAACACGGTATCAGAGGCCGACCAGGAATAGGTTATTGGTTGTATAGGGAGTTCCTCCTGTGATGCTATCTCTTTGAGGACATCATCAATAGGGGTCAAGTCAATAACCTGGGATCCAGGGCTGGACTGGTACCAAAAAATGGCCCAGGCAATTTTGGCCATGGTGGCCCACCATGATAACGATGTGCAGAGGCACATACCATGACATACCAGAGGATATATGTGCATGTTTTCGTCATTTCAAAATTAAAATATAGTGCAGCAGCCTACAGGGAAGAGAGTAACCATGTTTTAAAAAAACTGATACGCTCTTTCACTAATCACAGAGACTTTCATCTTGGGCGAGATGGCCACAGTGTCATAAATCAAATCTTGAAGTTAAAGTAGGGTCAAATAAATACTGCTAGTGATGTCTTTTTAGATTATATATATATATATATATATATATATATATATATATATATATATATATATATATATATATGGAGTGAGAGACAAAGATAAAGCATGTTTTGATTTTCATCAAAATTACATGTCATATTTACAGTGACCCTTTTTCTTAACTTCCTTTTGTTTGGAGGTGGCACAGCCTTTTCTTAATACAGAAGTGAAGGTAGAGGCTACTGTAATATATATCTCTGTTATCACTTAACAGTCTGCCCAAAATTGATTCTTGCAACCAAACAGACATAGTCAGGCTTTTATCTAAGTTTTATATTGATCCTATACAGTTTTATTATGGTGAAGACAGTAATAGCTACATTAGAAATAAATTTCATCCTGGCACATAACGATTTCTTGTTGATGGAAACATCATTTTGCCCCTCTTTTTACTGTAAAATGTGAATTTGTGTTTAGAATGGGAAAAAATAATTTGTGTAACGTCTGAATTGAGTTTATATTGGTAAGCATCAGATCCCTCCTAGGTTTTGGGGCAAAACAAGCCCAAATGAGCAACTGTACTTGTGGAACAAGCCCAAAAAAACTGCAACCCACAACTGTCAAAAAGTACAAGCAACTTTTCAAAAATGGAGCCAAACTGGCTTGTATAAGCAGACCTGGCAACTATGGCTCCTGCGTAATTGTACTGAGCGTGTTTGGGGGTGTGCCGGGTTGACTCAGGCAGGCACGATAACCATAAAAAGGGGATGAGGAAAGGACAAACTACCTACCGCTCTCATGTCTTGCTTTGTTGTGGCGAACTGGGTGATAATAAAAGCAAGCCCAAAGTCACTTGTAATAAGCGGACTTGGCAACACAGCTGTTGTCCCAGTCTGCACGCAACATGCTCCCTTACACTCTCTGCCTCATACGCTGCTACAGTAATAACCGTTCTTCTAGTCAACGCTGAGATCGGGGACATTTTCGGGGACAGGTCATCCAAAACAGGGATTGTCCCCGGAAATCGGGGTTCGGGGACGTCTGGTCACCATAACACACACACACACACACACACACACACACACAACAGCCCTCCACCCTACTGACATGAAATGTCCCTCTTTATTAACATTTTGGCTGCTTCTTACCGAGCTGACAGTGGCTATTCTGACCTCCTCAATCTTTCCCTGGGTCTCCTCCTCAATCTGTCCCTGGGTCATCTCCACCTCCTCCTAATCCCCTGGTCCTTCCTTCTCCAGCCCTGCACCTGTTGCCGAAGACGAAATTGAGGTGCTGCTTCCACTTGAAGGCTTTACAGCCTCTTTTCACGAAGCTTTTCAGCACCCCCCTTGTGCTTTTTGTGGTCCGCCCATGTCCCGCTCACTCCTCCATCTCCGGTCAGCTCAAATGGCAAAATTTCATAACATCTTTCAAGCCAAGGGGCACGGTAGGGGTGGGCCGAGGAGGACTGAGATTTCATTTGATTAGCCCAATGTCCTTCAAGGCCGTCGCGGTTGCTTAAGATGATTTACAATATACTTTATTTTGAAGATTCAAAAACAAGGCAACTGGACTGTGTTGAGTTTGTTGGGAAGACGTTTCACTTCTCATCCAAGAAGCTTCTTCAGTTCCAAATGGCTAGTGATGGAAGCAGATATTTATCTTGTTAGAGGAGAAAACAACAACAAAGGAAGGGAGGAGTTGGAGAACGACTCATAGAAACTCCTCACAGGGTGATGTAACCCCTGAGAGTCATTACCCTGAATGGGTCATTAACTCCCCCTGTCATGCGAGGTGTTGTGGTCACATGTTCCCAGGTGTGAATGTTTGGAGAACTTCCTGGGGAGAGAGCTTAGCACTGCATTATATGTGGCTGAGAGGTTGTGTCTGAGTCCACCACCTCTGTTAAGAGAAGGCTTCTCCAGTCTGGTGAAGATGGCTGCTTTAACTCCTCTTTCAAACCATCCATCTTCTCTCGCCAACACCTGTACATTGCTGTCCTCAAAAGAGTGTCCCGTGTCCTTTAGAAGGTGGACCGCCGAGTCCTGACCTGAGGAGGTGGCTCTCCTGTGTTGAGCCATACGCTTGTGAAGCGGTTGTTTAGTTTCCCCAATGTACAGGTCTGAGCATTCCTCACTGAAGGCCCAAAAAGGTTGTTAAGGACAACGTCTTGGCCTTTTTGGATTGTGCAGTACACTTGGAGGCAGACGAGGGTCTCAACGTTGAAGTGTACTGGTGTTGGGATCTATACTCCATGTGGGCCTGAGGACAAAGGAGAGGCCTACATGGAACTTTAAAAGCCTGACCTAGAGTTTTTCCGACCGTTAGGGAAAGGCGCCACAACCCCCAGCTTTCCCCACCTAGGTGTGAATTTCAGTTCAAATCGAAATTCTGCACGGACATTGGCCCCAGCCAGGTAAACCCGCTGGGATCCCCGATGACGTCACTCAGGCCATAAAGGAAGGACACAGCTTCTTCTCGGCGCTTTTCCCAGGTGCCTCTGTACAGTAGGGAGCTCTCGCAGGCTCTCTCCGTGACCCGGCCGCCAAAAAGGAAGCAACACCAAACGTTTGGCTCTCTCTCTTTTCTGTTTTTACATCTTAAACCTAGGTCACAGTCTCCAACTCGCTGGACGAGCACACAGACTGCTGTTTGTTTCGTTTTGTTTTTCCCCTTTTTATCCTTTGGACCCGACGCAGATCGCAGCTGATCACACGTCTGTGAGGACGGGCGCGCCACTTTGTTAGAGGCCTAACAAAGCATCTCGTCCTCCGTCTATGGTTTTCCTCCGCTGCCACCGGACCAACCATCACCTCGCCACCGTCAGAAGGACGCGAGGCGGACCGCCTGAATCCAGCTGAGGAGCTCACCGCGGACCCAGAGCGCAACAGGAGCGCACAGCTGACCCAGCGCGCAGCAGCGGACGCAGCGCGCCACGAACACTCAGAGCGGACTCTCTTTCTATTCCATCCCTTCTTCGCCTGAAACTCCGGAGGACCGGAGCAACAAAAGTAAGAGGCTTATGTCTGGGCAGAGACAATTAGTTTAGCGTGTAGTTTATCTTTTGTGCTTATGAGACCTGTTTTGATTTGTGCTGCATTCTCTTTCTTGATTGTCGATCGTCTACCGTAGATCAATCTGTAAGCAGAATATCACTGGTTAAAGGACCAATACCAGACCAGTTAAACTTCGGCTTACTGACTCTGCTATTGTGTAGTGATATTCTAATTATCAGTTGTAGGTGACGATCTTTCTCGGGGTCTCTCTCTCTCTTTCTCTTCCTTTCTATTTTCTGAACACACACACATATACACCTCCCTCACACCACACAGACATTAAAGGTGCCATCCAGTGAGCGCCTAATTTTGAATGAGGTTGCCTCAATAACACGTGGGGCTCAAAGACCTCCCCCATTGTTCCCCTTTTGTTCACGTGGTGAGTCGCCATCTTGGCTCGATCGAAGATAGATACGCCACTCTGTCGCCATTTTGGTTCAAGACACGCTCTCACGTGACCTCTTCGCCTCTCTCTCTCTCTCTCTCCTCCCCTTGCTCCACCTTCACATACACACACACACACACACACACACACACACACGTGCTGCATCATTGGTGATTGCTTTTATTGCTGCTGCTGTGATTGGTTGTTGATTATTGCTAGTGATACTGTTGGTTGCTGCTGCTACAGTCATTGCATTCATTGATGTTGTTGTTACACCTTTATTAGTTGTAGTTAGTTATTAATGTTTTGCTTTTATTAGTTAAATTATAATAGTTTTGTAATAAGTAATGTTATCTTAAATAATTATTACTTTAAATAAATCCTATTATAATTTAATCTGTCGTTGTTTGTGGTTATTGTGATTATACAATTGTGATACTTGCTGGAGTCAAAACAGTCAGCGCTCGAACTTTATCTTTTTTTCACACCTTCTGAGACTTTATTCTGGTTTTGTCAATTTGGTTATCGGTCCCTGGTAACAGGGTGGTGCCCCACAAGATATTGATTATGATCAATATTTATAGTTTTTAATAATTAATTTTGATTAATTATTAATATTAATAAATAATTTTATTATTATTAATATCAATAGCCAATAGCCAAATTGCCCCTACTAGCGCACAACACTGGAAACCCACACACACGGATCAATATTTACTCTTTGATTCCCACCATCCTCTTCCACACAAGCTGGGCATCATCAGAACCCTCAACCACTGGGCTGAGAGTGTTCCTACAAGAAAGGAAGGAAAGGAAAAGGAACAGAAACACATTAGAGAAGCCCTGAAAACCTGTGGATACCCAAAGTGAGCCTTTTGGAAGAACAAGAAAAGAAAGGACATGGTGCATGAAAAGGAAGAGAGATGCAAGAACATTGTGATTCCTTATGTTGCAGGTTCATCCGAAAAACTCAAGAGAATCTTTGGCAAACACCACATTCCTGTTCACTTCAAGCCTGGAAACACACTAAGGCAGAAGTTGGTCCACCCCAAGGACAAAACACCAAGACATAAACAGAGCAATGTGGTGTATGCAGTCCAGTGCAGTGAGAAATGCTCAGACCTGTACATTGGGGAAACTAAACAACCGCTTCACAAGCGTATGGCTCAACACAGGACTCGGCGGTCCACCTTCACTTAAAGGACACGGGACACTCTTTTGAGGACAGCAATGTACAGGTGTTGGCGAGAGAAGATAGATGGTTTGAAAGAGGAGTTAAAGCAGCCATCTTCACCAGACTGGAGAAGCCTTCTCTTAACAGAGGTGGTGGACTCAGACACAACCTCTCAGCCACATATAATGCAGTGCTAAGCTCTCTCCCCAGGAAGTTCTCCAAACATTCACACCTGGGCACATGTGACCACAACACCTTGCATGACAGGGGGAGTTAATGACCCATTCAGGGTAACGACTCTCAGGGGTTACATCACCCTGTGAGGAGTTTCTATGAGTCGTTCTCCAACTCCTCCCTTCCTTTGTTGTTGTTTTCTCCTCTAACAAGATAAATATCTGCTTCCATCACCAGCCATTTGGAACTGAAGAAGCTTCTTGGGTGAGAAGTGAAACGTCTTCCCAACAAACTCAACACAGTCCAGTTGCCTTGTTTTTGAATCTTCAAGATGACCATGACCTGGATGAATGAGAATCTACACAGAATATACTTTATTGGTCAGTGTATGACAGGTCCGCCCCGGGCCGGCCCAAAATGTGCATCAGCCCACCGGGCATTGCCCAGTACGCCCGATGGCCAGTCTATGCCTGCTGGGATCCTTCATTTTGGATCTGGGTAATGGTGCTGGGCTCTAACTGGAGGGTATGCTTGCTGAAGAAGTCTGGCAATTCAATGACGGCTTCAAATTGTTCAGGGTTTAAGTAGAAGAGGGTGATGTCATCAACATGGAGAATTGCATTTTGTAGGACCTCAATCAACATTGTTTGATCTAACAAGGGAACGCGGGTGGCAGTGTCATGCTGGTCATTGGTTAACACAGCAGATTTGGCTGGGGTGTTAACTAACCAGCGGTGACCAACCACCTCCACAGTAGTGGTAGTGACCTGAGACCGAGGAGTGACCGTAGTAGGACACCGGTTCTCTGGTAATATAGGTGTCAGGCCACAAATGCCGTTGGTGCTGTCGCATACAAAGGGCTTGCTAGGGCAAAGGTAATGGATTTCTTTGGTCAGCGTGAACATTCGGAGATTTGGGGCCAAATACAATTCTGGGTTGTTGTCATGGTAGGCAACCACTGATGGGGTGTTAATTTTGATGTGCGTGTCCCCATGCCAACATCCTACATTAACAACGTCCTTGAGCCGATAGATGTTCTCTGAGGCTACAATTGGGAGATTGATGAGAAATGCAATCTCGATCTTCAAGGTTAACGAAGATTGGGACAGCACTACCCAATGTGTAGGCCGGATGAGCCTGAAAGGGACTAACTGTCTCATGAGTAGCGACACCGATAAGATTCTGTACCAGAGACAGCGGTACCAGATATGGGGGAATTTTGCCAATAGCGAGGCTATCAATGGAAGACCCGACTTCTTGAAGCATGTCTGACATGAGCATATTGAGAAGAAGTGTGTGAGCGTAGTCAACTTGGACAACTGTTAGCAAGGAGTTAACTGCACGCAGTGCTTTGTTTAGCACCTCGCTACGGGTGTTGACCACAAGAACGGTGCCTTTAACGGTCTGTCCGATCATTTGTAATTGTTTTTGTTGTTGGTTAATTTGGGATCTGATTAGCGGAATTTCAGCTTCCAGTTCACCCATGTGATGCTTAATAGTCATCAGACTAACTGTATTATATGAGGAGAGGAGAGGCCCAGTGAGCAGTGCCCCAATAAAGTGCTTGGATCCCTTGTTTGAGACACTTAACTCTGACTGAGTGATTGTGAATTTCTGTAGCTGCTCCAGCATGTGAGAGATGTCTGCCTCGGCGTGGTTCAGAACTTCCCTGCTCCAGTGTGTGCCGGCCCAACTAGTCAGTTGGTCCATTGCGGGGACTTTTTCTTGTACACATCTCGGGGATTCAACCTGACAAACACTTTCTGTGTGTGCAGGCGGCAGTTCCTTATCAGTAGGCCGGGTTGATCCTTCAGGACAATCCCGGAATCTGGTCCTGGCTCTAGGGTCTCTGGGGCAGTTGGGGTGGCCATCAGGCCAAGACCCAGGAGGGTGTGCAACCAAATCATCCTAGGGAAGAGCGTGGACATGGTTAGGAGGGTTTGACACTATGATCTGACTGTAACTTTACAACCTTAACCAAATCCAACTGTTTCTCTATTACTAATCAGCTGTCCTTTAAGAACAGAAACTGGTAACAACGATGGCACTTGACAAGGTACAAAGGTACCTGTAAAAGATGGAAAATAGGACTATTATAAGTAGTAGTAACACTATAAATTCTCACACAGAGGCAGAATCTGATGCTGAGTTTATATTGATTTTCCTAAGTCCTAACTGGGACATTTTGGACCCCGACAAGTCCCATGGGGTTCTGATATGGTTTAATCTGATTGCGGTGGACCCATTTAAGGGTTGGTGGTTTGCTTCCTTTGATGATTTTGACCTGGTACACCACAGGAGACAGTTTCTCTGTGATTATGTACGGGCCAGCTCACTGAGGTAGGGATTTTCTGGCTAGTTTCCCAGCCTTTGGGCCTTTGTCTCCAGTGGGTTGACTGAAAAGGTGGTACCACACTTTGCCTCCCACCTGGAGTTCATCCGGAGAGGTCTTTTGGTCATAGTAGGCCTTGTGACCTTCTGTGCTTTTGTGAAGGTGTTGTTGTGCAAAGGCGAAAGTAGCCCTTAGGTGTTGGTGAAGGTCAGTCATATACTTGTGTGTAGTTTTTGCTGTGGCAATGTTGGCTTCACCTGGTTGGTAAAGCAGGTGTAACGGCAGTGTCATTTGTCTGCCTGTCATGAGTTCAAAAGGTGAGAAGCCAGTGGCTTCATGTGGTGTTGCTCTGATGGCCATCAAGACCAAGGGGAGTTTGACATCCCAGTCTTTGTGATTGGTTGACACAAACTTTTTCAGTATTGTCACCACCTTTCGGTTCACACGTTCTACCTGGCCTGAAGCTTGAGGGTGGAAGCTGATGTGAAAGTTGACCTTGACGCCTAGCAACTGCCACACCTGTTGCATGACCTCTGAGGTAAAGTGTGTGCCTCTATCAGAGTTGACACGGCTTTGCAGTCCGAATCGCGAAAAGACATGGTTCATCAAGAGATATGCTGTAGTCTGGGCTGTGTCGTTTGGGGCTGGCAGGCATTCTATCCATTTGGTGAATACACAGACAACCGTGAGGAAATATTTATTTCCCCTCGTGGACCTGGTTAGGGGTCCAACCCAATCGATCTGGAGATCTGACCAAGGAAAAGAGACACCTCTTTGTTGTAGGGGTGCTCGATGCAGTGGGTTTGATGGCTGAAATTGACAACAGACCAGACAGCCTTTGATGTAGTGCGCCACATCCTGTTGCATGTGTGGCCAATAGGCCACTTGTTGCAGTGTCTTGAGTGTGGCTGTATTTCCTCTGTGTCCTGCACTTGGGGAGTCATGGGCATACATGAGCATAACCCCTCTGTGGCTCCGAGGAACAACGAAAGCAGGTGACGGATGGGAGGCGGAGACAAAGACAAAGAGGCCCTTGACGAGCCGAAGAGATGAGCGGAAACGGTAAAGGTGTCGAAGACCTGGGACAGAGTCAAGGTCTACGGGTGGGGCAGTGTCATCAGAGGGGTCAGAAAGAAGTGCTACCATCGTATTGACGGCAGTATTGACGGACCCTGAACACAGTGGTAGTTCAGGGTCCGAGGGCTGAAGTGATAGAAGGTCCAAGTCACTGGAAGCAGGTGTCACCGAGCAAAGAGATGGAGGAGGAGGGGTGGAGGTGGTCATGGCGGAGATGGGGGTGGCAGGGGCGGTGGGGGCAGGGGCTGTTCGTGACCGGGTAACTGCGCAGACAGTCGGTTCAGGTTGGACGATCACGGGGTCAGGGTTGAAGTGCCAAGGTGTGCCAGAGAAGGCACCGTGTTTGGCAAGCAAATCGACCTGGTCATTAAGGATTTTATCCTGACCTGGGATGCGAGAATGACCTCCGACCTTTTACCAATAAATGTGCATGTCATGTTCTGTGGTCAGTTTATCACATGCCAAGAAAAGGGCTTTGTGTTTGACCGGTTTGTTGTTTGAAGACAAGAAACCGTTGCGTTTCCAGATGGGAAGGTGGCATGAGAAGCTGAGGCGAGCATAGTTTGAGTCTGTGCAGATTACCAGGGTTTGTACATTGCTTTGCACTGCCAACTGCAAGGTGATAAGAACGCCTGCTATTTCAGCATATTGGGACGATTGGGCTCCCAATTTGAAGCTGAGAGGTTCGCGTGATGTGTTATTGACCCACACATAAAATCATATCTTTGCAGATATTGTAGTCAAAATAATAGTGTTGTGATGGTTCAACGATCATTGGTTCAAGGATGGTGAGAACTAATACAAGGTCATCATCAGCATATTTCTGACAGGCAGCCAGGTCCATGCCAAGGGGTGATTTGCGGTTTTGTGCGTAGCGCACTTCCACATTAAAGCTTTGGAGCGCCATAAGCCAAAAGGCGATTCGGACATTGGTGACCACGCCTTCCCTAATGCGCTGGCTGTTAAGGAAAGTCACCAGTTGGTGTATTTCAGTTCTGGGGCCAATAAGGTCCTGCTGGCATATGCCACAACTCTTTTGTCAGAGTCGTGCACTTGAAATAGTCCGGCACTCAAGCAATGACTGGAGAAGCCTATTTCAAGATGAAATTCTTTTCCACAGTCAGAGTAGACAAGGCATGAGGCAGTGCCAAGTTTGGCTTTCAAGCTTTGCTTGGCGCTTTCCTGAGAAGGGCCCCAAACAAATTCTGCGTCTTTTTTAAGCAAGTCCGTGAGGGGTTTGGCTAAGTCAGTGTAGTGTTCGATGAACTGACGTGAGTAGTTACATACTCCTAAGAAGCTGCGAAATTCAGAGATGTTTGTTGGGGCCTTGATATTCATAAGACCCTGGATGCGACTTAATTGTGGTTTGACACCAGTTGGACCAACTAGCAAGTCGACGTAGTTTACTTTGAGTCTGCACCATTGACATTTGGACAACGAGATTTTAGCACCTGCTGTAGTGAGTTGTCCAAGGACATGGTGTATATTTGCAAGATGAGAGTCTAAGGTCATTCTGCTCTCCCTCACACTGACATGTCCACATTGGAGCCACAGGATCTTAAATGATCACCACCACTGAGATGCGAGCAGACACACAGACACAGACGCTGATCTCCTTAACAAATCTGTGTTTTTGATGATCTAAAGACACTTTCGGAATCTACACATGACTGTGGAAGCTTTTGACCTTGTTTTTTAACTGGATTACTGATTTTAACCACCGGATGCCCGAAATTTTACTGCCAAAACCACAAAGGCCAATAAGCCGCTAAACAACAACAAACCTAGCCAACCGGCTACAGGTGAGCCATGCCATCACTTACCTCCACATCCATATGTGACAGTTGTGCTGGTGTGAGTCAGATGGTGGCCCAGCTCGAACAACAGATATCCAGCTTGATTAAAATCCAGGAGGAAAGAGATATGGACATAATTTTGGGTAAGACCCGAGCCGCCGCCACCAGCACCCAGCTAGCAGACACGGCCCACTACTCCTCTGCCTCTAAGTCCCGGTCCTCCTCATTCCAACCTGGTGGGGATCCAGATCAACAGTGCTGGATTCAACAAGGGGCTCGACCTAGATCGAAAGGCCCGATCAGCTCCACTCCAGTGTCCGACCCATTGATTACTGTCGGGCCCGCAATGGCGATTGTCGTGGGACGCGCGGCAGCCGGCTGTCCTGCTCTCCTCCCGCCGGAGACATAGCGCTGGGGAATAAATTCAACATCCTGGACCTCGAGGAGTTTCCCCCGCTGGCAGAGGGTCCACTCATGTTGCCAGCTCCGTTATGCTTTAGTACCGTGGCTCCGCTGTCAAAACACGCACTGGGCAGCTTTATTTCACCTCGGCTCCTAAACCCAGCAGGGGCGGGGTTCCTGGTCTGGGCTACGGGTCACCACCACCTCTGAGGCTACTGCAGGAGATGGAGCTAGGATCGCTACGCCAACCACCACCAACTGCAGCACCATCTGGAGCCTCCGCTGCTCCCCAGCGTACGCCTGGTCAGACCACTCGGTGTGCGCCGAGGGGCTCCACCGCTGCCTCCGTCGCGCCCTCCCTCTCCATGCCTTGCTCCCCTGCCCGTCGAAGGGTAGGAGGCTCCTCTGTTGCGCCCTCTCTGCACTTGCCCAGCGGGAGCACATGGGGTAAGCACGGAGCTGCCTCGGTTCCGTCAGACGGTCCAATGGCGCTGTGGAGTCCGGCCCTGCAGCGACCCGTCCCTCAGCTGCCGGGCCTGGCCTGTCCGTGCTGGTCCTCGGCACGTCGATGGTACGGCATGTGCGGGTAGACAAAGGTCACACCTCCTGCCACCCAGGTGCACTCGTCAAGGACATCACCGACTCCGCCCCCAACATCCTCCGTCATCACCCCTCCATATTCACAGTGGTAGTTCACACTGGCATCAATGACCTGAGATTACAACAGTCAGAGACACTTAAGGCCGAATTTTTATCGATCTTACACAATTCTTACAATATGATTATTTTAACCGGGGATTTTAACCTGCACATAGATAATATTTTAGACCCTGTTTCAAGTGAGTTTTTAAATATTCTTAATTATATGGATTTTAATCAACATGTCATGAAGCCGACTCACAACAGGGAACACACCCTGGACATGGTCATCACCTATGGCCTGTCCACCTGTGTGTCCTCTGTTGTTGACTTGGCTGTATCTGACCACTACTGTGTGTTTTTTAATATCACTGTTTTTATCCAGCGGGAGACCTTTGTGAGAACTGTGAGGAAGCATCATCTGACCCCTGAGGTGGCTGCAAATTTTATTAATGTTTTAGAAAAATACCCTACAATTGTTTTACCTGCTCCCTGTGATTTTATTGTTGATAATTTCAACAGTAGACTTCAGTGTGCTCTTAATTCAGTCACTCCTCTTAAATTAAAAAAGGCTCACTCTAAGCCTATAGCACCTTGGAAAAATGAGGAAGTCAAGAAACTGAAAAGAAAATGCAGGGCGGCAGAAAGAAAATGGAGGAAAAGTAAAATTACAGTAAATCTTCAAATATACAAGGACCATCTTAAATCATACAACTATGCCGTTAGAAAATCAAGAAATTCATACTTTGCTAAAATAATTACAAACCATAAAAACAACCCAAAAGTTCTATTCTCTACCATTGACCATCTTTTTAATCCTGATTTTAATAAAATTCAAATAACTCCTACAAACACTCTCTGTAAGGAGTTTGCAGCCCACTTCAGGGAAAAGATTAACACCATCAGATGTGATATTTTATCCAGTCGAACCTCTGCTTTTAACCCATCTGAGTGTCTGTCTTCACCTGAGGAAACACTGGACAGTTTTTTCCTGGTTAATGGTGAGATGCTTTATGAAGTTTTCTCCTCAATGAAGCCCACCACATGTCTTTTAGATCCAATTCCAACCTCATTTTTTAAGTCATTTTATGGATCTTTTAGAGACGAGCTTTTAAACATGATGAATTACTCACTTCAGACGGGGGTCTTTCCCACTGCCTTTAAGACGGCAGTGGTGAGGCCCCTGTTGAAGAAGAGCAATTTAGATTTTAATGATTTTAATAATTACAGACCAGTGTCTTACTTACCATTTTTAAGTAAAATTTTAGAGAAACTTGTTGTCATTCAGCTCAATTCTTTTTTAGACACACATGATATTCATGAGGGTCCTGTGCTTTTTAACCTCTACATGCTCCCCCTTGGCGGTGTCATCAGGAGACATGGAATCAACTTTCACAGTTATGCTGATGATACACAGCTTTACATCTCCATGTCTCCTGATGACACCAGGCCAATGGATGCTCTTTTTAACTGCATTTTAGAAATCAAATCATGGATGGCAGAAAACTTTCTCCGGCTTAACCAGGACAAAACTGAGGTTTTAGTCATCGGTCCTGAGGCCCAGAGAGAGAAGCTTTTACTCAGACTACAAGCACTGTCTTTTAATCCTTCATTACAAGTAAAAAACCTGGGCGTAATGTTTGACTCTGAGCTGACTTTTATCCCACACATTAAGAATGTAACAAAAATAGGTTTTTGTCATCTAAAGAACATCGCCAGAGTCCGCCCCATTCTCTCTCGGGCCAACACGGAGACGCTGATGCATGGTTTTATCACCAGTCGTTTAGACTACTGTAATGCCCTGCTCTCTGCTCTTCCCAAAAAGAATATTTCAGGTTACAATTACTACAAAATTCAGCAGCACGTGTCCTGACTAAGACCAGAGGGCGGGCCCACATTAAACCGGTTTTAGAATCACTGCATTGACTCCCCGTGTGTTTTAGGATCGATTTTAAAGTTCTTTTACTGGTTTTTAAATGTCTTAATGGTCTTGGGCCTTCTTATCTTTCAGAACTGCTTTTACCTTACAAACCCTCGCGGACCCTGCGCTCCTCTGGCAGTGGGCTCCTGGTCATCCCAAAGGTCAGGACACACACTCACGGCTAGGCGTCTTTCCAGTTTTACAGCCCTCGGCTATGGAACAGCCTGCCAGAGGACCTTTGGGCCGCAGAGAACGTTCATGTTTTTAAGAGCAGGCTCAAGACACATCTTTTTAGCTTAGCTTTTAATTAAGACTTTAATAAAGACATTTATTTTAGACCCGTACATTGTTTTTATTTATGGATTTTATTCTTCTTTCTTAGTGTTTTAGTTGTACTATTTTATGTTCTTGTTCTTAGATTTTATTCATATTTTAGTTTTTACATACTTTTATTCTTTTATCATTAGGTCTCCAGTGTTTCCTCTAGGGGAGCCCTCTGCACCACGAGCTATGGTCGGCTACGGCTGCAGGATTCTGTTCTGTAGGTTCCTGGTGGAGTCTTGAGGTCCATCCTCTCTCCTCTGGGCTCTGCGTTGGTGTCCTGTGGCTGTGGTTGACTCTCTGCTCCTGGTGCAGACGGCTCCTCTGATGGCACTTTCTCAACTGGTCCGTCTGTACTCATCCTCTTGTTCTTAGCCTAATGTCCACTATTTTAGTGTGTGTGTGTGTGTGGGTGTGTGCGTGTAGGTGTGTGTTGCGTGCGTATTTGTGCATGAGTGAAACGTAACGTGCATGCGTGTGAGTACATGCTTATGTATATCAGGGTGGGTTGGTGGGTTTGAGGGAATGTTTTTATATATTATGTAAAGCACTTTGAGTTGCATTCATTGTATGAAAAGCGCTTTATAAATAAAGTTTGATTGATTGATTGATAAGGTGGGACTCCTCATTAGGATGTCGTCGACATATATGAGGGTGCCTCGCTCTCCAGCACCTGGGCACGCCTTGTTCAAGAAGATGTTGAACTCAGCAGGTGAGTTGGCATAACCAAAGGGGCATCGAGTGAAAGTATATTGTTTGTTCGCAAAAGTGAAAGCCAACTTATGTCTGCTGCATGTACTGGAATAGTCCAGAATCCTGAAGCCACATCAAGTGTGGAGAAGTATATAGCATCCGTGACTTTTGGCAGATCTTGTTGAAGTTGAGTCATGGGCCATCTGGAGAGAGGTGCTTGTTGGTTGAGCTTTCTGTAGTCAATGGTAGGTCGCCATTTACCATTGGGTTTCAGCACAGGCCATAAAGGCGCTGAATAGGTGCTGTTACAAGGTCGACAATTGTCCAACAAATTGTCTATTATTTCTTGGATGGGTTCATACGTTGCCAAAGGGATTTTGTATTGTCGCACATATGTGGGAGGAGCATCCGGAGGTGTGGGAATGCGAACAGAATGGACTGAGGTCAAGCCACAATCAAGTAAGTCTTTTGCAAAAAATTGTTCGATATTTATAGAGGAGTTTGTGAAGTTTTCGCGTTCTTCCTCATTCTTGAGGGCATCAGCCCTTGTGATCACCTGTTGTATTTGAGCCTTGAAGTCTGCATCAGCATCAGTTATCGGCTCATCTTGAGAGTTCAGGGAGGCTGTGTCCTGATTGTCTTGGCTCAGAATCGAGAGCTAAGACTTGAGTAGTATATATCTGACACATTCCGGGGGGGTTGTGACCCCCCCCTCTTCTAAAGTCATAAAACCATAAATCATGTGTAGGAGGGGTATAGGAGGCTGTGACGTCAGGGGGTGTGACATCAGGTATATGTCATCAGGGATGTGTTAATAGAGGGGTTTAGGAGGAGTGTGTGACCCAATAGATTTCAAGTATTAGTTTTATTGTGTTTTTTATGACTTAAGACCCAATGAGAATGTGATGACGTGTTTTTTATTGTCCTTAGAAAGGCGTGTTTAGTATTTTTTGCATTGATATATATATAATAACAAATATATTGTCAGGAAATCAATCCAAAAGAAACTAACAAAAAACAAAGATGCAGGACCCAATTGCAGAAAATAACCAAAAAGCTTTATTTTAACTCAAAAGGATCAAAGTCCAGAAAACACAAGTCCAAAACCAAAGCTCCAAACAGTTCAACAAAAAAAAGCCAAGCCCAAAAACAGAAACTACCTGAAAAACTGTAGAGAGAACATGAGGGAGCACTGGAGACATGGTGTGGAGGAAGACGATTGACCCAACAAAGAGAACAGGGAAAGCAGAGACTAAATACAACAGGGGAACACCAAGCACAGGTGAAACAATCACACAGGTGGAGGGAATCATCATCATTAGAGACACACAGAAGGGAGGGCAGGAAAACACCACGAGGAACAAAGGGATTTCAGAATAAAACATGAAACAGTACACAAAATGGGGATACTTAATCAGGATAACAGGGACAAGACAGTAACACAGGAACAACAGGAGGTCTAAGAGGGGAACAAAATAGAAAATAACAAAACAAGTCAGATCCTGACATATATATAACAAATATTTTAAGGATTAACTATCTTTCTGCTTCTCATCCTTGCGGTGTAATGACAGGCATCTGTCACTTGTTGGTGCTGCCCCCTGTCTTTATTCTTCTGCATTGCTGCTGCTGCTGCTGCTATTTTTGCTGCTAACTTTTGTGAAGGACTTCTCTTACTCCTGATTTTTGGGTGGAATTCCTGCAATACCCCGAGGCCACTGGCTAAGCAGCCATGACTGGTAACGGATTTCTGGACCCTGGCTTTAACGCTGGTGCTGTACATGGAGGTATGTTCAGCATCCCTCGACCTTTTGACCTTTGTGTGGATGCAGCGCCCCGCAAAAAGAGACGCAAGCAATCTACTACCTCATCAGAGCCTGTCCAGTTAGAGCTTAACTACCTTGGTAATGCCGTATGCATATTCTGTTAAATACACTAACGGTAGAATTACAATGTGTGTGTGTTGCAGTGCAAGTGGGGATTCAGGGGGAGACATAGCAGTAGACTGCTCTATGTCTGTGAAAGACTGGAGACTGTTTCGGGCTGAAATCTGTACAGACCTTGAGCTGTGTGGTTTTCCTGAGTCGCTGTACGTGGGGCAGTGGGGGTGTGATGTAGGCCCTGAGATGTTCAGAGTTGAAACGGACCGCTTTAACAGATGTCCAGAAGATTTTATTTTTTTATGTGCTTGTGAGGACAGGGAAAAGCTGATCTCTGAGAGAGGCAGGGATGACTGGAGAATGCAGCCTTACCCCTTCACTCAAAAGGAATCTGACTCATGGTTTAAAACCTTTTTTTCATTCAGTGGTGTGACTGGGGGGCTCTGCAGAAGTTGTTTAGAGAAACTGACACTGACAACAAAAGAGACAGAGTCAATTCTTGTTGTGAGGGGATTAGAAAACACCTATTTTTGGATGATATACCGGATGATGAGCAGGTTGCTTTCCGCAATACCTTGTGTCGACCTAAAATCATCAGACACATCGAAAACTGATGGGTTGGATCTATAATTTGTCTTTTTAAAAGAACGCAACTGTGTTCGTTACCACTAATATGTATTTGTTTTGCTGATTTTAAAGATTGTGAACCAGCACTTGAACCGAGTCCCTCATCACCACCACCTCCTCCACCCTCCCCACTGATGGGTCCCTCATCACCCCCACCACCTCCTCCACCCTCCCCACTGATGGGTCCCTCATCACCCCCACCACCTCCTCCACCCTCCCCACTGATGGGTCCCCCATCATCCCCACCACATCCTCCACCCTCCAACCTCCTCCACCCTCCCCGCTGATGGGTCCCTCATCACCACCACCACCTCCTCCATCCTCCACCCTCCTCCACCCTCACTAATATGTATTTGTTTTGCTGATTTTAAAGATTGTGAACCAGCACTTGAACCGAGTCCCTCATCACCACCACCTCCTCCACCCTCCTCCACCCTCCCCGCTGATGGGTCCCTCATCACCCCCATCACCTCCTCCACCCTCCCCGCTCACCTTCTCAAGCTGAGGACGAATATGAGGACGGGGATGCGAACAAGGAGAACATTTGTATAAACAAGGACACATCGCTGGACTTTTACGATGGTGTAAAAGCCGTTGTTTACCATCTATATAATGAAATGCTGGCTGAATTGTGGCAGGAACAGTGTTACGGTTGTCAAATTCAACACCCCAGTCAGAAGCAGCACACCTGCTTGTACGAGGCGGCAGGGGGATTCTGGAGCAGCACCTTCACAGACGTATACAGTAAAGTCTGGAACGACAGATTTATACAGGCCTTTTTGTATTTATTTTACATAAACCACCAGTCATCCAGTAAATCTGCCATACAAGCAGCTGCGACAACTGTTTTCGAGGACCTGGAGAAATCACCAGATGACATCACAGACAAAATCAATGAACTGTATAAATCGATCGGGGGTGATAACTCTGTGACATTTGCACAGCTTTGTACGCTGTACAACTATTGGAAAGGACTTGACGACGACGAGACTTTTGCTGAAATCGTGTTAATACTGAAAAGTAAATCCTGTATGTTTTTATTTTATTTTATTTTTGAATATTTTATACTTTTGATTATTAGTGTGTGTGTGTGTGTGTGTGTGTGGTTTTTAGATAAAAAAGGTGTGGTACAACCTATATGCATTCATTTGTGTTTCTTCTCAACAATGGATAAGACGTTGCAGAGAATTTATTATGACCCATTACATCCAGGGGGCTTAGCTAGTGTGTGTAAACTCCATAATGGTGTTAAAGAAACCACAGGGCAGTCACCTTTTGTATCCGAGGTTAAAAGGTATTTACTGGGGCAAGACACCTATTCTCTACATGCCAGGGCAGCTAAAACTTTTCCAAGAAACAGGGTGTTAGTTCACGGTTTAGACGTACAATTTCAGGCAGATCTGGTGGATATGAGTGAATATGAGGCAGAGAATAATAACATCTGATATCTATTAACAAGTATTGATGTGTTTTCTAAATATGCATGGGTTAGATGTCTTAAAAACAAAACTGGCCTGGCAGTTACAAACGCCTTCAAAGACATACTGAGAGAGGGACGTGTTCCCAAAAAACTTCAGACAGATGCAGGCACAGAGTTTTATAACAAACATTTTCAACAGCTATTAAAACAACATCAAATTAAACATTTTTCAACATTAAATGAGACTAAGGCCAGTGTAGTTGAACGCTTCAATAGAACATTCAAAACACGCATGTGGAGATATTTAACATCTGTTAACTCACGTAAATATGTGGATGTTGTTCAAGATCTTGTGAATGCTTACAACAAGTCTTATCATAGGTCTATAAAAATGCCTCCTGCAGATGTAAATAAAGACAATATAAAAACTGTACATTTTAACCTGTACAAGACAAAACCTAGTAAAAAACATCCGGGTTTCAAATTCAATATAGGGGATACAGTAAGAATATCAAAATATCGTGGAAAGTTTAGAAAAGGATATGAGCAGACTTTTACGGATGAATTTTTTAAAGTAACTGAATGTATGGCGAGGGACTCTCCTGTATATAAACTATCTGATTGTGCAGGCGAGTTATTAAAAGGATCTTTTTATGAGCAGGAGCTGCAAGCAGTTATTATTGATAAAAGTAAAACCTTTAAAATAGAAACAATATTGGGTAGGAAAGCTATTGGGGGTAAGCGTCTTGTTCTGGTGAAGTGGCTGGGCTGGCCTGAGAAATTTAACTCGTGGGTGCCTGAAGGTGATATTGTTGACACCGTTTAAAAAAGAGCGTGTTATATTGTTAATACGTCAGTTGTGAAATCCACCGGAGGAGCATGGATAAGAAAAACTGATTTTATGTGACATTGCCTAGTAATGCTTCAAAAAACGTATATCCAAATAACAAAATATGGAACTATCGGACAAAATTAGCAAAACCTATCATTTTGAATGAGCCATATGAAGTGGGGATAATCGAATTCCAATATCCAAGAAACTGGTTAACATTCCCACCAAGTGATGGAGATGTGTCTGTCCTCAATATGAAAACAAAAAAGGAAACCGTATTAACACTTGCCCCTGGGTATTATGAATCAGTGCAAAGAGTAGCGAAAGAATTTCATTCAAAATGGGTCATTATGAGTGCGACAGCACGTATAAATCTACACTACAATCCTATAACAAAACATTTTTTTTGTCACTGGCGCTGAAGGATTGGCCTTAACATTTAGAGGCAGACTTGCTGAAATTTTGGGGTTTGATCCTGAAAACCCTTTCATTGTGCAAGAAATAGACATTTATAAAAAAAAACGTCTGTAGGGCCTCACCCTGCAGACATTTTCGGAGGGAGTTATAATTTATTTGTTTATACTGATATTGTGGATTTCCAACTAGTGGGAGACAGCTATGTACCGCTCCTGCGCTGTATAAATGTGTCTGATGAAGAACGTCATATGCCCACTTTAACTTATGACAAGCCGCACTACACATCGCTCTCAAAGTCCCCATTATTCCCCATACCGGGGAATAATTGAGTGTTTGATCAACTATAGCAAGGATACATCAGATACACAGTTTGGCACGGGCCTGTTTTGTAAAGACACAGCCCGTCATATGAATGTTGCCTTGATAGATGGCGATAACCACGGTTTGAGGGACAGAGCCAGATACACAGCCAACAGCTGTGTTATTGATCTAATCTCACCAATACACGCTGATTTGTTTTGTCGAGAAAAACTTTTGCTAAACAGAGTTGATATCTTGCTCAAATTTATTAGATCAAAAGATGAATTCTGTCTAATGACCGCTGGAAATGAACAATTCAGTGCTAGGATTGTGTCTGCCAGTGTTTTTGTGAAAAAAGTGGCCGTGTCTCCCACGGTCAGGCTGGCACACAGCAGAGCTCTTTTTGTAACACAAAATATGCAATAGACAGAGTTTCCCTCAAGACATTCTCCATACCTGTGGGGACACGCATGTCCAACCATGAAAACCTTTTTATGGGCCAGATCCCTAAGTTTATCATTATCGGATTTGTTGATAATGAAGCCTACACAGGAAGCTATGCATGTAACCCATTTAACTTTGAACATTGCGACACTGAATTTATGTGTCTGTATGCCGACGGTCAGTCATTCCCAGCTAAGCCTTTTCAGCCACTTTTCCAAAGAGGCCAGTATGTGAGAGAATACTATCAGCTGATTCAAACCACGGGCCTTCATCTGAAGGGCAGATTGCTGGCCATATCACTCGATGATTTTGCTAATGGGTACACATTATTCTGTTTCAACCTGGAAGCTGATGAGGGTCGGTCAGGAAATGTCTCACCTATCAAAACAGGCAATGTGAGACTGGAAGCACGCTTCAGAGTACCTTTGCCCCGGACAGTTAATTTGATATGTTATTCTGTATTTGATTCAGTAGTTGAGATATCAAACAGGAGGCAGGTACTTTTGGATTACTATTAATTTTCCTCTACGTACCTCAAACAATGAATACTATAGAATTAACTGGTATTTTACACAAGTGTGTTATCGATGGCTCAGATTTTCTGGGGGTTATGGCCTGTGATCAGCTCCCCAAACATAAAGTGTGTAATTACCCCTGTATGTTTATTGTATACACTGACCCCTCCTGGAAGCCTTGTGCACATTGGTTGTCTGTAAAAATCACAAGAAACAGAGATGGATATTTTTTTGACAGTTTTGACAATCCTCCAGACTATGCTGAATTCCCATCAGAGATCAACAATTTCCTTGTAAAAAACTGCAATACTTTGTCATATTCTAGCCGACAGGTTCAAGATGGCTTTGCTACTACCAGTGGTCAGCTTTGTGTATTTTTTCTATATCACATACAGAAAAATATACCTTACACCAGTCTGATAAAGATGTATAGTGATAATCTTGCCTGTAATGATGCTATGGTTAGCAGATTTGTTTAAAAAATTCAACCAGGCTCATGTTGTGGGTGTAATTTTAATGTGTACAACATGGAAAGTAAAAAACTACCCTCAGCATCCTTTGTTTATGTTTCATTTTCTTTTATTCTTTCATTCTCAATCAATGTACTGTTTGCATAAACCTTAAACACACAGAGACCCCACTTAGTAATTCACCTTTTAAGTTACCCAGGCCTTAAGATCACACTTGTCTTTCCTTACTGTCTGTTTTTCTTTTTCCCAAAAAGGAATGCAAAAATTATGGTATTAGCTGTTATATTTTACGGCATATTTCTGTTATCAATACAAGGTTAGTTAATTTAAAAGTGAGAAATTGTAAGTTTTGCAAAGAATTAATGCAAAAACTACAGACTGACTGTTATATGAAATACGCCATATTCCCGTTATAATCACAGTTCAAGGGTATTTAACAGTGGAGTACTGTATTTTTTCCAGAAAAAAACTGTAGAAATTACGGTTTTGACTAATAAATTTATTCACAGTTTTTCGCCGTTCCAAAAATTGTATTTTACCGTTTTATACTTTACAGTTTTTTACTGTAAAATTTACAGAGTTTTTTACAGTGAAGAACAAGAAGCAGAAAGACAAAAAGAGAAAAGTAAGTCTTGAAAGTAGAAAATCTGTTTGTATGAAAAACCATTGTTCTTGGTGTATTTTTTGAGGGGAGTTTGTGTGATATTTTTGTTTTGGGAATTGGGCACAATAATGTTTTTGTGAAATTTAGTATTACTTTTATATATGATATAGTTAGTTTAAATAAATGGAATAATATTTTGTCTGATAATTAAGAATATTCATAATAATGCATAATGTTTTAAGTGTTTTGCTCTGTATTTTTTATTTTCAAATTAAATTGATTTAGTATTGGAAACAATATTTCATAATCCCTGGTACTTACAGGGGAAGTCTTGGGTACTTAGAGTTTAAGTACCAGGTACCTGCATTGTAGGGAAGGGAGGACAGTGTTCACTTTATAATCCAGCCCGGTTCCAGGTGTTGACCAGTAGTTACAGGTAAAGTAGTGGGTAGTTAGACAGTAAGTAAAGCCAACAAGTGTTCACTTTATAATCCAGCCCGGTTCCAGGTGTTGACCAGTAGTTACAGGTAAAGTAGTGGGTAGTTAGACAGTAAGTAAAGCCAACAAGTGTTCACTTTATAATCCAGCCCGGTTCCAGGTGTTGACCAGTAGTTACAGGTAAAGTGCTGGGTTGTTGCAGTGGAAGTACTGGATAGTAAGACAGTAAGGAAAGACAAGTGTAATCTTGAGGGCTGGGTAACTTAAAAGGTGAATTACTAAGTGGGGTCTCTGTGTGTTTAAAAAATAAAGACATTTTATACGTCTGCATGTCTTGTCACTATTATGTGTAACACATACTCATCAATACATTACAGCATTTCAGTTTATCATTGGTCTACACAATCTGTATCCATGCTGATTCTTAAGAGGAAGTGGCACGTCAAGGTTTGCACAGTAAAAGCAAATGTTCAGGAAAATTACACTGTTTTGATAAGTACATGGTAAGACACGGGAAACTACACTATAAGACTCCGGGACTTAGACTGTAAGACGCAAGTTTAACTACCCCATAGATTCCGCAAAATGTCATGGTACATGTGTGCGAGTTACCCCAACAGTTGAGGAAACTACACATTAAGACACGGAAAACTACACTGTAAGACAACAGCACTTACACTTTAAGACACAAGTGTAACTATTCCACAGGTTCCTCAAAATGACATGTAAATTTGGACAGTTACCCTAAAGGTTGAGGAAACTACACTGTAAGAGACGGGAAACTACACTGTAAAAACTGCAATACTGTGTCATATTCTAGCCGACAGGTTATTTTGCTACTACCTGATGTCAGCATTGTGCATTTTTTCTATATCACATACAGAAAAATATACATTATACCAGTCTGATAAAGATGTATAGTGATAATCTTGCCTGTAATGATGCTATGGTTTGCAGATTTGTTAAAAAAAATTCTACCAGGCTCATGTTGTGGGTGTAATTTTACACCATGTTGTACACATACAACATGGAAAGTAAAAAACTACCCTCAGCATCCTTTGTTTATGTTTCATTTTCTTTTATTCTTTCATTCTCAATCAATGTACTGTTTGCATAAACCTTTGTATACCTAAGTTTGTTTTTAAACAAGGTGTTGTTTATATAAACCTTATATACCCAAGTTTGTTTTTAAGCAATGTACTGTTTGCATAAACCTTGTATACCCAAGCTTGTTTTTAAATAAAAAAAAGAATGAAACCATCTTTTCTGAATCATCTGAATTATTTATTCATCAACACAAGCATCATGACAAAAATACTTTTTACATTCACAACATCATCATCTTTTATTTTAAAAATACATTCAGTATATCCACGGTATTTTTAACTGTACAAGATTGGAAAAATACAAACTTATGTTATCAATATTTTAAAAATACATAAAATACATTCATCATGTCAAACAATTCAAAAAAATACACATTCATGTTATCAGTATTTTAAAAAGACATTCACTGCGTTAAGCAGCAATAAAAAAAGAATGAAAAAACATTCAAGTCAACAATATTATAAAAAATACATCATTAGGTCAAACATACTTTAATAAACAGGTTAAAAATTGGCATAGCAACAATAAAAAAATATTTATTTCAAAGATGTATTAAAACTGCGATAAATTAAAAATCCAACCACTGTTCATGTGTTTTGAAAAGTTCTGATCAAGCACCTGGGGTACTGTATCTCTGACCCCCATCCACAGAAAGACTTCTCTTTTTGCTGGTTCTCCTCAAAGGGGACACCCGCCTCCCATCATCACCATCATCATCATCATCATCACCATCATCATCAGTATCATGACCCTCTTTATACCTCTCTACAGACCTACGTGCTTGTGGATTAGAAATAGCCGATAGAGGAATGTTTAGTCTGGCCAGTATTCTTCAAAAAGGCCCCAGCCCCGGGGTCTATCTGTCTCCAAAACATTTTGTGAAGTATTAGTACTTTTTAACAAATCATACAAATGAGATCCTCTAACAGGGTGATTGTTGATAATGATTTCGCCCTTGTCTGTCCATGAAATCAAATTTTTGGAGCCGGCCAATGCATCCAAAATATACTCTGCTTTTTTCTTGTTTCTTTTGGGCAATAAATGTAAGACCTCTTTTACAATCAAGTCCTCTTTAGTGGAATCACTATCAACACGCTGTGTAACACTGCTGCCGAGACCCAATGTGTGATTGTCTTCAGAGTCTGGTAGGGAGATAGTCAAAACTGTTTTTTCACGCTCCCCCTGTCTCACCATGTTCAGATAGTGCTGAAGAATAACCGCAGATCTCTTTGCCTTTTCATACTCGTTTGTGTCAGAAAGTTTTAACACATTGCTCATCTCTTTGTCCAGCTCGTTTTGAACAGACTGCCTCAGTGAAGTGTTGTTTTACTCATGTGGGGGTTGCTGCTGCTGTTGCTGCTGTTGCTGCTGCTGCTGCATCTGCTGTTTTAACGACTCCATTTGTTTCTGTGGTACCAGAAACACTTCATGGGTGCGCTCCATTTTAACCCTTGTTTATGAGGCTGAAGATAAAGGGAACAGCAGCTCCTAACAAAGGCAATAGAAATCCTCCAGTCTGATTAAAAGTCTTTTTCTTTTTCAATATTTTGACCTTTTTATCAGTCAGTCAGTCTGATGATCCTCTTCTTCTTTTTCAGTTGGTTATACTGTCTGTCAGTCAGTGAAATGTTGCCTCTCAATACATTGAGGGCTATTTCACACAGTGCATTAACAAAGTATGTACTGGCATTTGACACACTGACCTTACGCGTCCTTGGTGGCGATTTATATAGCATTTCCAGAAGAGTCAGATTTCTCTGCATGCGTTGTAGCATTGTCACACTTTTAGCTGCTTTTTAGGAATGTAAGCTACCATTTGGTCCGATAGCAAATTGGTTCTGAGTCTAAAATGATCGGGTGTTTTAGCTTTATAATCTTTAAATACGTAGCCATAGGCAGTGGCTATTGCATCATTAAAAGCCTCTATAAAATACTTTGAGTTCCCGGGAAACATCTGCCTGCCAATTAATGTAATTTGAAATTTATCCTGGGGATTTTTTAACAAAACTACATAATTTGTAGTTAAACTAATTGTTCTACTGGCCTTACCTTGAATAAACAGGTTTTGGACCAGGTATATGCAGCTGAGATTTCTGTGGTGGGCATATTTGGTAAAGACATTCTGTACCTCTATATTATTACAGGCATCATTTATTAAATCATCTATGATGAGCAAATTATTTTTGTTTGGAGGTAGTAGCACATCGTCACACAGAGATTCAGGAAGACCATTTACAAAATTGATATCCCTTATTTTCAGGAGATGGTCATATAAAGGCTGCCAGCACGAGTATATGTAAACAATGTTATCAATCTCATGTGAAATAACCTTCGATGCATTTTCAACAAGGCTCTTGACAAAAAATGTCTTTCCACAATATGAAGGTCCGCTCACTACAAGACTAAACGGATGCTGCAGTCTGCTGTCAAAGCTGTGGGCTGATTTAAAATCCATAGGGCAATGTGGAGAAGTCAGGCAACACCCTGAGTTTGTTGTACACCACCTGTACCTTCTTAACAACTGTGTCATTTTTAATATGGAAATGCTTTATATCTCTCTTGATGGTCTCAGATACTGCTGTTAAATATGCAGTGGAGTGCTGATCCACGACAAAGGCGTGGACAAGCCCCTCCAGTGACTCTTGGGTGATCGCAGATGCATTTTTGTGGTTAAGTGTCACCCCTTTACATTTAACTTGTGTTTTGCCACATCGTGTGTGATAAGCATAACACTTTGGCCCCCCCTGATACAAACTCTGTGATATAATCCTCCTCAGGTAGGCCACACACGTCACCATCATTGATTTCATCTGTTAATCGCCCAGGTATGACCCCAGTGGAGGAACCCAATCACCATCTCTGGAGGTGAATATCACACTGTCTGTGTCACAATACAGTACACGCTCCTGCAGTTTGTCCAACAAGTCGTATAGCATGAGTCTGGCATAGGCTGTTGTCATGGCACCAATAAAGACATTAACATCTTTTGTTCTGCCCCACTGATCACCGACATGCTGCCATTGTACCATGGCCACCTGATCTGAAATAAAGCAGAACTGACGTACATCAGATTGATCACTGAACATGAGCTGTGTGAACCTCTCTGGCTCTGTGATCAACTCACAGGGTGGTGAGTTATCCCTCATGCTAAATCGTCCCCACAAGAAGTTCAAAAGGAGCTTGTTACAGTTCCTGACTGCCTTGTTGACGCAGATTTTTTCTGGGTCTAACATAATGCCCTCCTTTTCAAAATAATCATCAATGTACTTTTTCTGATCTTCAGGTGTTTTCACATGTCCGGGATAGCCAGATGCCTCCTGCTTGCATTTGAGAAATGTTTTAACATAATCTTTGAACAAGGTGTCTGTTTTGTTCGGAAAATGCCACACTTCAATGACCACAACTTGATACCCCTTCTCAACCGCCTTCAGAAGCTCAAACGACACCCATACACCCGACAACTGCCTGTCTTTTTGTCGGAATGCGTGCACGTAGTGGTCTGGTTGAGCTCTTCAGCACACTTTCTGCAAAGCGGGAACATCAGCTTGTCATGACACCTGTACGGCAGCACAGGGTGGAACAAACCTCTAGGGGGAGCATAGTACACTTGACCCGCCCAAAATATTTATCAAGAGACTCAAAATCTCTGTGGATAATTACCGGGTGGCCTATTGGGCACTCTCTCTTGGACTGCACTGTTGGATATAGACTGTAAAGTCATAGTATCTGATTTTTTCATCACTATGCTGCTGCACCTTGTGGTACAGCTTCATAGCATTTGTACGACCACCAAAGAGAGCATTCCTAGGTTTAAGACGTCCAGGTTTCTGGTAGGATGCCATGAACGTCTGAACATCAGTGTTTGACCTTTTCAACTCCGCCCATTAGCATTCCCACATCACAGTTACAGTGAGATTATATTGTGTCTGCAGAGCAGACAGTCTCTGCTGAAAGGCATGGTATAACTCTGCATAAGGCACATGTGTGACAGGATTTGTGTGGGCAGGATTACAGCACTTTACACAGCCGTGAAAGATACATCCTGCAAATTCATAGCATGTGTTTGATGCTGCATCATATCCATCCACAAAATGAGGGCCAAACTGTTTTTCCCCCTCGTTAAGACCATGTCTGATCATCCTCCTCTCTGACTGAGCCACGAACTCTAGCCATTGAATGATACATCAGAGCATGTCTTGTTCTGCTTGATGTAGACTCCCTCATAAGTGAGAGCCAGGGTGTCTCTGGGGAGAAACAGTGTTTTAAAAACTCCCATGCAGCTAGAAGCAAGTGTCGTGAAGGCACATGGATCAAGCTGCGTGCACTTGATAAATGTCTCTCTTTAAATCATGCCTGCTTTACGCAGCACTTCGACATCATTGGCACAATAGTGGCGGATCTCTGCCTGGAAGTTAAAAACTTGGTGACGGACTGTTTCATACCACTGCATAAATGTGGCCCTTTCATTGTCACACAGAGTCATACCCGTAGCAGGCTGGATCAGGGTACTTTCCTTTGTAAAACTCATTCTCAACAGTGTTGAACTTGTGGGGAAAGTACCCTTTCTCAAGATCCTCAAAACCCATGGCTGCAGGGGTTTTAGCCAGACGCATTGGAAGAAAACTGAAAGAGTCTATCCAACGCTGACTGAATGCTCTGTCGAACATGGAAACAACTCTGCTACTTTTCACAGTCAGGATAGGAATGATACCCTGATTTACAAAATATTCTAAAACAATGTAGCTGTCAAAGCCGGAAGCGTTGTGGGCAATAAATGTGTAACCCTTTTATTTTGGCCCTCTGTAATGTTTTACAAATAACTTGACACAGTTGGATGTGCTAAAACAGTACTGCTCGCCATCAGTGTTCATGCTACAAACAAAGTTGGCCTCATTTTTCCCATTGGAATATCGTGTCTCAAAGTCGTAGAAAATTTACTTTTTCTCCAAATCTTTCTTTTTAAGGGGTTGAATAAAACATTCATGCCCCACTTTGGTGTCCAATATCTTTTCAGGACAATGCAGACACTTTGGAAGAGAACACTGGTGAGGAGCACTACCTGTTTTGTATGTTTTACCGCAGTCTTCACAGTATTTCAGTCTTGTACAGGGTATAAGGTTATGTCTACTTTCCGGTAATTTATGCTGTTGGAAACAGTGTTGAGATTTACAGATACATTTACAACTACCGCATTTTATGGTGTTGTCTGAGTACTTTTGGCACAATGTTTGCACACATTGCACAGGTGTTTACAGTTATGAAACATAGGTTTGTGATATGGTGCATAACAATATTCACACACGTATGGTGTCCCAAAAAAGCCATTTTTATTCATTATCATATAGTAGTGTTAGACAGTGTGCAGGTACAGCCAGATTGTCCTAGGATGGGGTGCGTAGTGTGTCTGAAAACACTGCAGGCATTTACGCCCGGCACCATGGTGGAAAACAATGATTTTAACATCCAATTGTTTTTCAAAATTAGAATTGTCGACTAATGAAACCATTTGTGTATAATCAAGCCCTACAGTAGTCTGCAGCTGTCTCGCAAAAGCCAGTTTCTCGTTCACTGACATTCCAGGGTCAACAAAATGAGAAAGACAGAGAGAAAAACACAGATTGTTATCACTATCATTGGCCGGGTCATGCAAAAATATTCCCCTTTTCTTCAAAATGTCATCATAAAATACATTAGCAAGTCTCAGGTGCACCCCGCCACTCATGTTCCTTGCTAATGTGACTACAAATTCTAGCTCATCATCAATCATAGATGTGTCATTTCTCTGCAGCACATGCAGTACCTCATCCAAAAAGCGGTCTACATTATTTTGATCATCTGAATAAAGTGTGACCTGTACATCATCTGCAAGTGACGGGCCTCTCAGCACAACATTTATCAAACCGTGGGAAGGTGCATTTTGCATGGCCTGTACAATGACGCTGGAAAGAGTATCCCTCAACCTGGCTGGAAGCTCTATAATGTTATCCTGGTTAATGCCTCTGAGATCGACCCGCTGGCGGTATTCAGAAGCATTGAAAGCAGGAATCTCTCTGATCTGTATTGGATTTCTATCACTAGTGCTAGGAGCTGCTATTCCCCCATCATCGTGACCCCTGTTAGATGGTATTGCAGACCCCTCCCCAACTTGAAACACCGCAGGTCTATCGACACCTTCCTCACCACGATCAACATGCAATAAAGTTTCTGATAGCTTAGCAGCAGGAGCATCAGGTGTGAACACATCGACAGCTGCAGCAAGGGTGTTATTAGAATTCACGGTTGATGTTGCTGCAGAAGCTGGTGGATGGCAAACAGCATTTGGTGATGGTACAGAAGCTGAGGGGTGACAAATGGCACCGCCGTCAATTTTAAACCCCTGCACAGTTTCATCATCATCATCATCATCATCATCATCATCATCAAAGGCAGGATGTGATGTATTTTCAGTACTAAAAACTGCATTGTCTCTCTCAGCCGGGAGGGTGCTGATAGAAGCAGATGCTCTTTCCTCCTCTACAGGAGTATCAAAAACATCCTCAACCTCTAAAAACAGATGGTCATCATCATCATCCATGTCTGCACCGGTATACACACCTTGAACAGCAACATCAGGATAAACATCCTCATCGCTCATTCCCACACCATCATTCACTCTAACATCCACACTTTTAACAATCCCACCAATATTAACATCCTCAGCCTCTGCCATACCATCATTCTCTCTAGCATTCACACCTTCAGCAGCAACCCCCACATGAGCAGATCTATCAGGAGCCGTTTGAATGGTAAATCTACAATTAGTTAGAGCCTGATCATTTTGTGTTGTTAGTGAATCTATAGTTGGCATTGCTGGGATACAAGCAGATAATCTTTGGGCGAGTCTTTGAATGGCCAGAAGTTGTTCAAACTGAGCTTCTGTGAGATTCTGAGGACAAATAATTAAGTTCACCGGCAGCCCTATCAACCCTGTTAGAGTACTCGTTGCTATTGATTAAGACACGTCTAGATCTTTTGGAGGGAGGAGCCATGATACTAATAAATATATGAATGAATAAAAAAAACCAACAACTTTAAAATATGATCCTCAAAGTGAATATACACACACACACACACACCCGCCCACACACAGAGAGATGGAATTAATGACGGTTAGAGGGAGGTTTTCCTAACAAAAAACAGGATTATTTTTTAAGAGAACCAGCATTACCTATTGTACCAAGTGTTAAGGAAAAGGTTGGATCACCCTCAACAGCAACCATGAACATCTCCTGAGTAAGATAATGCACTTAAAATAGATTGCTTCACCTGTGCCAGAACATCTAAAGACCGCACCATATTACAGAGCGTGGGCTCAGACCATCGAGAGCCAAGTTTGTCAGTCGTCTGGTCTGCGCCAAAGCTCTTGCCTGGGTCAAAATGGCCCGTAACACTCCACTCTGACCTTCTTTTAATTCCGCGATACCACTTTTGATAATGGTACCTATCTCTCTGACAGCATCAGCTACACCGGAGCCCCCGGCATCAGGAGGTGTACAGAGACGATTGAGTTCAGACAGCGCCTTTGAAAGAGAACCAATATCCCCTATTGTTCCTGTATTCAGGAAAAGAGGCAGGACCAACCTCCCTGTGTCACTTTCTAAACCCTCATCAGCAGCCAGGTGAAGTCCAATTTAGTGTTTTCAAATATTACAGGTCCACTTGATTTTTCAGAGACATTTCTGTTGAACTCACTTTTAGACAGGACTTCTCACACGTCCTCTGATGGCTGGCGCTGCTGGGTCTGCCCCACAGTTTCCTCTTCCTTCTTCTTGTCCTCGGGGGTAAGCCTTGCTGAAAATTCTTCCAACGCCTTTACTGCTTCCAGCAACTCCTCCTCTGATGGAAAATAGAGGCTTTCGCTATGGAACCTATGCATCAAAGATAAAAAACTGAAATGGTGTAAACTCGTAATTCATATAGAAACATAATAGCAGTTGCCTGTCTACAACACTCATAAATGTGTAGCATACATACCTTTCAGCCACTATGTCATCCAACTCCTCTGAATCCCTTCTATGCTTTACACCTCCTCGAACCGCTGCGGTAGATCCTGTACCCTGGGCACGGTGGTCTAGTAAAAAAAACAAAAAAAGACTGTATATTTACTCTTGTACCCACATTAACAATGTACTTTTTTTTAACTAAACATCACTAACCTCTGATATCTGGAGGTTGATTCTTTTTCCCAATATATTATATACTCCCTATGAGAACACATTAAAGATACATTTTACAAGAATAATAAAGAAAAAAATAAGTTTTTATGAGTTGAAAACTTATTCAACACTTACTGTCATGACTGGCCATTCTGCTTCAAATGTAGTTGTTGGTATTGCAGGAATTTCACCCAAAAATCAGGAGTGAGAGAAGTCCTTCACAAAAGTTAGCAGCAAAAATAGCAGCAGCAGCAGCAATGCAGAAAAATAAAGACAGGGGGCAGCACCAACAAGTGACAGATGCCTGTCGTCACACCGCAAGGATGAGGGGCAGAAAGATAGTTAATCCTTAAAATATTTGGTTATATCAACGCAAAAAACACTAAACACGCCTCTCTAAGGACAATAAAAAACACATCATCACATTCTCATTGGGTCTTAAGTCATAAAAAACACAATAAAACTAATACTTGAAATCTATTGGGTCACACACTCCTCCTAAACCCCTCTATTAACACATCCCTGATGACATATACCTGATGTCACACCCCCTGATATCACAGCCTCCTAAACCCCTCCTACTAGACTCCACACCTGTCGTGTGTCACATGTCACATGATTTATGGTTTTATGACCCCCCCCTGGAATGTGTCAGAAATATCCTACTGACTTGCATCGTATGTAGAACCATCTGTGTGTCATCTGAAAGATCAACTTGACAGATTGTATCACCATTGAGAGGGAGTGTTGGAAATATAGTTATGGCTCTGGTTGACAGTGTATGGTACACTAGGTCAGTAGCCTGATCAGGGATCAATGCTTTAGGCATTTTATCGACCACTGGAATTCTCAATTCGAAATCATGAAATGCAGTGCTGATGAACCAGCCCAGTGGGGTGGATTTTGGAATCAAAATGTCTTCTCCAGTGTTACTTTGTACCAACAGGTATGCGAATCTGGAACGAAGTTCCATGAGAGGGGTGGCTGGAGTAAGCAGTCCAAGTTCAAGAAAGGTCAATGATGGTTGAAAGAACGCTTGAGTATGTGAAAGGTACTGTCCACGTTGCATGTTTACATGTATGGGGACCTCTGTGGTCTTTGCCGGTATTACAATGTGTTGTTCGTTTATGATCTGATATGCTCCAGGAATAGTCTGTCCTGAATTGATGTTGTCGGGGTCAAGGGTGATGCTTTTGTCATTGACCCCTGTTAGTGACCATAACACATTATTAATGGTGTCGACTTGGACAGCAAGTCGAACAAGTATGTCACTCCCAACATAAGCGGAGTGTGGCAAATCGGGCACCACCAGGAAGTTGTGTATTAACTCCCTGTGGTTCCATCGTACTTTTAGAGCACAAACTCCTTCTGCGACCATGGTGTTGCTAGGAAGCGGATCCATGGGAGATGTTTTCTGGCTGCACTGAATGTGTGGGCTGTTAGTTGACAATAAGTCATATAGCTTAGGACTGGTTAGTTAGTTGACAATAAGTCATATAGCTTACGACTGGTTAGTTAGTTGACAATAAGTCATATAGCTTACGACTGGTTGCAGATTTGTCAGCCCAAAGAGCTAGAGCAACATCTCCAATGTGTATGTGTATTCTCAAGCAATATACCGTTTTTAACTCGCAGTTCTGGCTTGGTTGAGGAGACCTCCTCATTAAATTCGCACAGGAAAGTTTCTCTTTGTGTGACAGAGTCATTCAAGGACTCAGGATCTGGCCCTGAGATATCGTACGATGAACTTGTTTGTTCTCTTGACTCAGCTGGTGTGTTCTCCAATGGCCCTTGTGTTAAAGCATAACACTGCGTTGGGTTGGAGGGAGTAGGAAACAGAGGCAGAGGGTTGCGGACTTGTGCCCATATTTTCAGGCGTTTGTAGTCAATCAGAGGCTCGAATCGTTTCAAGAGGTCTTGTCCGATGAGGAAAGGGATGGACTTGAGAGTTGATATATAGACTGGGTGTACAAGAGTCATTGGTCCTACAGTTATGTTGAGCATGGTCATTGCTGTTAGGGTTGTACTATCAAGAGCGTATGGTCGCACTTCCATTGTACAAGGTTGCAGCCTTAGGTCTTTGTTTGATTGGCGCACCATACTGCGCAAGGAGTTGTAAAGCGATGAAGACATTAAAGTGATGTCTGCGGCAATGTCAAGGAGTGCTTCATGTCTGAACTCGTGTTCAAGAGTGGCATTGAAGTAAAATTTCTGTGCCACACCTTTCTCTGTGAGGTTGCACAAGAATCGGAGGAAGGGTGGTTCAACTTGAATAAGAGGAGCTTCCTCACTGGCAGGTCCTTCTGCTGAGTCAGTTTGAACCACAAGGATTAGTAAGTGGCATTTCTTGTGAAGGGTTGTTGGAAGATTCAAGAACAGCGATTAAATCTTCAGTCAGAGTGGTATCTGACTCAGGCAGTGACGCACTCTGCTCTTTTTCAATTTTGACCTGATGGACAAGAGCATTAACTGGAAGAGGGGAGTTATGTTCTACTGCGGTTATTGCGAGGAGATCTGTCTTCTGTGATTTCTGCTCTTGTAGTCTCTGAATAACTCGATTGAAGATTTCAAGCTCTTCTTCAGTTAAGGCAGGAGTCTTTAATTCCTTCTTGTCATGGTTGTTCTTTTTGATGGACTTATGGCCCTTGTGGGATTCATCCTCAGATGAGGTTGAGTGAGAGGGTTTACGTGAGCTGTTCTCTTTCTTGTAGTAAGGTTGGTGGGTTTTATCCTTTTTATGGTAGAATCCACCATTTTGGGAGTTTGAGGAGGACTGATTATTATTAAACCTCCCTTGTTGTTGATCTTTGTCAGGCCGAGGACACTGTTTGTAGTCACGGTGTTTATTATCAGCACTGGGCTGCAATACTTCAGGTTTTGTAGCTGGTTGCTCAGTGGGGACTTTAACGGTATCAGAGAATGTACCACTTTCTGTCCCTTCAAGCTCCATTGGCAAAGACGTGGTATTCAGGACAAGAAGAGAGCTAGGTTCTGTTTTCTTAGATGTGGTTTGTTTCTGTTTCATGAAGCCTTTCACAGCTAACTCGCGAAGTTGTCGACTGTTCAAGGTGCGTGGACAAGCAGAAACGTCAAGATGATGGCTGGTTGTAGGGTGGAGGTTTTGGACGAAAAGGGTTTTAAAGTTCAAGGCCTCCTCCACTTCAGTCCGGATAGCTGGTCTGGTGTTCTTGGCATGAGAGCGAAGACGATCTGACGCCGAGTGAGTGCGGAGCTGGGGTTTAAGTAGGCGGATTGATTGCAGCAGATGAGGTGCAGGTGTGAGCAGGAGCGCAGGTGACAGGAGTAGAGCTGATTACGTGAAGGCTGGAGTGTGGCAGGCTGAGACTGAGGCTGTGGCTGTGACATTTGGACATTTGTCAATTCTTCATCTTTCTTATCTTGTTGTTCCTGGCACTCACTTAATCGCTCTTGTGTTTCTTTAAGTTGGTACCACAAGTGAGAGCTTTCTCTCTCTTCGGCCTTAAGAGCTGCCATCTTTATCTCAACCTGTGTTTTCAAAGCTTTGGTATCCTCCATAGCTTGTTCTAGCAAGGACTCAGAGGCTTTCAACTTGCCACTTGTTCTGGCTAATTCATTCTGGGCTTCAGCCAGTTCGCTCTCCAATTCCATCCAGAGATTGTACTTCTCCTCGAAGGGTTGCAATTTCTTCTTGATCCACTGGTGAGGGAAGCTGTGATGCTTCCAAGTTAGTGATGCGTTTCTGTGCATCACCAAGAGACTTCTTAGTTTCTTCTAAATCCTTCTTCAAGACACGTGCTTCTTCTTTTTGTGTCCTAAGCTTTTCTGTAGCAAGTGTTAACAAGTGTTCTTTGTGTTTCAGCTGTGCCAACATTACAACAGCCATGCGACCAAGCATTTTAGATAATTCCTTATCTTTGAGGGCTGTGACTGAAGTGGTGTGGACAAGCTCGGCCATCATATCCTCTAACTCAGTCGCTTTTTCTTTTGGACTTTAGCCGCGTAGTCAGGTAATAACTGACTCATCATTTGGCTTAACCCTTGTGCATCCCTTTAATAAAGGCACCAAATAAGTCCCTAAGAGTAAAATTTAGCTGCCAAGAAATATTGCCATAAAAAAATTATGTATGAAGATATCATTCCATTTTTTTTAACATGGCCACTCTCAGTAACTTCAACTGTAACCATACATACCAATTTTTTTTGTTTGTTTCAAAATTTAAAACCTTTAAATGCCAGTTTTTGGGTAAAAAGTTGACTTTTAAAAATACAAGAAAACAAAAAAAGTGAATTATTTTCAGTCTATTGCATCAATCAATCTTTATTTGTATAGCGCCAATTCATAACAAGTGTTATCTCAAGACACTTTACAATAGAGCACAAAGCTCTTCATATTATGGATACACATATATGCATAGATACATATATACATATATAAAATACACATATACATATATATACAAATATATACATCCAACACCCAACATGAATCCATATAGCCAATCATGAATCCCTCCATCATGGCGGCAAGAAAAAACCTTCTGTTAAGCAGCAGGAAATCTTGAATGTGGAACCCAGTCTCATGATGAACAGCAAATCCACACGATGCTGTGTTGGGTGTGTGGGCAAAGGGAGGGTGGTAAGTGGAGACAAGTGGACTAAAGTAAGAACTAAAGATAGTGACAGATCAATGGACCAATCATAGACCTGTCGTCGTCAAATTTGTTTCTGCTGGAAACAAATTTATTAGAGGAGGGTCCTCATGTCTGTGTGGTTGTGGTGATAATTTTATAGAAGTATAATCAATAAAAGTCTTACTGAAAATAAGAATTTATGGTAGTGACGAACTCATGGGTGCCCAGACCACAAGTGCATCCCTACCATATTTGTCTCCGTTAAGTATAAATGTATTAAAGGTAGACCTCTTGAGATGTGACACCTCATTTTCAAGAGGGATCTCATGTCCATGGGGAGCTAGAGATAGCTACTATAGATGTATCAACCATGGATAGAAAGATCATGTTAATATCTACATTAACAGCTATAATGATTATGAACTGGAATGAGATGGCCAAATATGTGTTATGTCTGTAATTGTAGTTATTAAGGCTTCGTGACTCCATAGCAGCAGGCAGTCTCCACCGAGGATCCCAGGCCACCTAAAAGACAAGAGCCAGAGACGAGTACAGGAGCAAACAGAAAGGGGCAGAGGCAGATATGGAGAGAGAGAGTGAGAGAGAGAGGGATAGAGCCCAGTGTGCCAGATCCCCCCGGCAGTCTAAGCCTATTGCATCTTAACTATGTGTCTAAACTATGGACTATGAGCTGGTCCCTAACTGAAAGCTTTATCAAAGAGGAATGTTTTAAGTCTAGCCTTAAAGGTAGAGAGGGTGTCTGCCTCCTGAACCGTGGTCGGTAAATGGTTCCAGAGAAGAGGAGCCTGACAACTGAAGGCTCTACCTCCCATACTACTTCTAGAGACTGATGGAACCACGAGCAGGCCAGCATTTTGGGAGCGTAATGTTCTAGAAGGGTTGTACGGCACTACAAGCTCTTTGAGATAAATTGGTGCCTGTCCACTGAGAGCTTTGTAGGTGAGAAGAAGAATCTTGAATTCTATTCTATATTTTATGGGAAGCCAATGCAGAGAAGCTAATACAGGAGTAATGTGGTCTCTTCTCCTAGTTCTAGTCAGTACACGTGCTGCAGCATTTTGAACCAGCTGAAGCGTCTTAAGCGACTTACTGGGACAGCCTGAAAGAAGAGAATTACAGTAGTCCAGTCTAGAGGTAACAAAAGCATGGACTAGCTTTTCGGCATCGCTCTGGGACAGGATGGGCCTAATTTTAGTGATGTTACGAAGATGAAAAAAGGCAGTTCTTAAAATTTGCTTTATGTGAGAGTTAAAGGATAGATCCTGATCAAATAGAACCCCAAGATTTCTAACAGTTGTGCTTGACATCAGGCTAATGCCATCTAGGGCAGTTAAATCATTAGAAAAGGTTTCTCTCAGGTGTCGAGGGCCCAGCACAATGATCTCTGTCTTGTCTGAGTTAAGAAGAAGAAAATTTTTGGCCATCCAGGTCCTAATGTCCTTCAGACACGCGTCTAGTTTAGATAACTGATTTGTCTCACCTGGCTTCATTGATACATACAGCTGAGTATCATCAACGTAACAATGAAAATTAACAGAGTATTTCCTCATGATATCACCGAGGGGAAGCATATAAATAGAGAAGAGAATTGGACCTAGCATGGAGCCTTGAGGAACTCCGTAACTTACTTTAGTGTACACAGAGGACTTGTTGTTGTACAAACTGGTATCTATCAGATAAGTAGGACTTAAACCAATTTAGGGCAGTCCCTGTAATCCCGAGTAATACCTCTAATCTCTGGATAAGAACATCATGATCAATGGTGTCAAAAGCTGCACTAAGATCTAACAAAACAAGTACTGAGAGAAGTCCCTCATCTGAAGCTGAGAGAGTAGGTCGTTAGTTACTTTAACTAGAGCAGTCTCTGTGCTGTGATGAGCTCTAAATCCTGACTGAAAGTCCTCAAAAAGGCTGTTGTCTTGAAGGAAGTCACATAGCTGATTAGCCACTACTTTCTCCAGGATCTTTGAAGTAAATGGAAGGTTTGATATAGGCCTGTAGTTGGCTAATGTTCCCGAATCGAGGTTAGGTTTTTTAAGGAGAGGTTTGATTACAGCTACTTTAAAAGACTGTGGCATGTAGCCTGTTGATAGAGATATATTTATTGTCTCCAGCAGGGATGGACAAACTAGGGGAAAGACCTCCTTGAACAGTTTAGTTGGGATCGGGTCTAAAAGGCAGGTAGATGGTTTGGAGGAGGAGACAAGAGAAATTAGCTCCTTAAGGCTAATTGTAGAAAAATGATCTAACTCAGGTCTGACTACAATTAATGGTATGGTAGGTTCAGGTGAAAGCAGGGAGTTGCTAATTTTATCTCTAATTTTAAGAATTTTATCGTTAAAAAAGCTCATAAAGTCCTCACAGCTGAGAGCTAGAGGAATCACAGGCTCAATAAAGCTCTGACTCTGTGTCAGCCTGGCTACAGTGCTGAAAAGGTACCTAGGGTTGTTTTTATTTTCTTCAATTAGTGAGGAGTAGTAGGCAGCTCGAGCATGTCGTAAGGCTGTCATGTAATTATTATGACTTTCCCGCCAAAGTATACGTGACTCCTCCCTTTTATTGGAGCGCCATATTCTCTCTAATTTACGGGATGCTTGTTTAAGTTCACGAGTTTCAGAAATAAACCAAGGAGCCGTCCTCTGACGTTTAATAGTTTTTGTCTCAGTGGTGCAATTGAGTCCAAAGTGGATCTTAGTAGACTGGCAGAGTCATCAACAAGCTGATCCAGCTGAGAGGGGCTATAGCTAATATCACAGGAATCAGTTGGCCAAGTTATTGAGTTTAAGGCAGCAGGAATGGCTTCTTTAAATTTAGCCACGGCACCATTGGACAGATTTCTACTCTTCACAATTTTGTTACAAAACACAAAATCCTCTAAGGAGATGTTAAAAGTTACTAAGAAGTGATCGGATAATAAAGGATTTTTAGGAAAAACTTTTAGTCTATTAACATCAAGGCCATATGCTAGAACCAAATCAAGAGTGTGATTGAAATGATGAGTAGCTTCACGAACAGCCTGAATAAAACCAACTGAGTCTATTAAGGACATAAAAGCTGAGCTAAGGCTATCACTTTCTTTGTCAACATGGATATTAAAATCACCTACAATAAGTATTTTATCAGAGCTAAGGACCAAGTTTGATATGAACTCAGAAAATTCTGATAAGAATTCAGAATAAGGGCCAGGAGGACGGCAAATTATCACAAATAGGAATCTAGGAATGTTACAGTAGATCTGCTCGGGCAACTAATTACAACAGTTTCAACAAAGAGTGACCACAAAAAGGAAACACAAACATCTGTAGTTCATCTGCTGAGCCATGAAAAGCCTCTGGAGGTGAGGCAAAAAAAACTCTGTTGCTTCCAAAAATAGTGGATGTTTATTTATTCAAATTATTAGATGTGGTCTAATGTTCAAATAGAACATTAGACCACATCTAATTATCTGATGTTTTGAAGCTTCTACATTTGAGGTTTTGATTTTAACCAGATTTCTATGATTGACACCTTTTTTTATTTGTTTTTGTGCTAACATCTATGTGGCGTTTGGGTCGGGGGACAGACACAGTCTCTATAGAATAATATTCATCACTACTACAACTGTCATAGCAGTTATCATAGTGATGAACACAACTGTCATAACAGTAATGGGTGGATAACTGTCCTAAAGCAAGCGCAGAGGAGCGTGGAGGACTGCAGCTCTGCAACATGGTCTCATCTATGAGAGGTCATAAGTATGACTCTGCCATGTTTTTAGATAGGAGAGATGCACCAGCCAAAGTAGGATGGATGCCATCTCTTCCTATCAGACCAGGTTTTCCCCAGAAGGATGTCCAATTATCAATGAAGCCCACATCGTTTGCTGGACACCACCTTGATAGCCAGCGGTTGAATGATGACATGCGGCTATACATGTCATCACTGGTCAGATTTGGTAAGGGGCCAGAGAAAATTACAGAGTCCGACATTGTTTTGGCAAATGCACACACTGATTTGATGTTGACTTTGGTCACTTCCGACTGGCGACGTCGGGAGTCATTCGTGCCAACATGGAGGACTATCCTATCAAACTTACGTTTACTTCTTGCCAGCAGCTTCAAATTTGACTCAATGTCACCTGCTCTGGCCCCTGGGATGCACCTAACTATGCCCGCTGACTTCGCTATCTTCACGTTTCTGACTATGGAGTCATCAATCATCAGAGTTTGTTCCCCGGCGGGCACGTCGCCGTCACCGAGGGGAGAAAACCTGTTGGAAACATGAACTGCATGGTGGGGTACCGAGTGGGTCTTCGATTTACGGCTATGCTTGCCACGGACAGTGACCCAGTCATTACAAGCCGGGGGAGAAGCTAAGCTAGTGCTAGCACGACCCGCACTGGCTACGTCCTGCTGGCTAGTAGCTACGGCTACATAAGAGGGTTTAGGTTCAGGGCGGAGCCGCTTCTCCAGATCAGTGACCCTCGCCTCCAGAACTAAAAACATGCTACACTTCAGACAATTACCACTATCGCTAAAGGAGGACGAGGAGTAGCTAAACATCTGACACATAGGGCAGGAGAGAGCAGGAGAGGAGAGAGAAGCCATACTTAACAGCTAAATGCTAGGCTAGGCTAAGCTAAGCTAGGAGAAGAAGTGAGTCGAACTGAATTACACCGCCTCAGAGAAGCGAGAGTGCTTTTGCTAAACCTTAGTACGTTTGATCTAATGTTAATCAAACACAAGTGTGTTCAAGGCTTAAATGTCAAATATTCAGCAGTTATAATTAGCGTTGCATGAAAAATGTTATGTGTTTTGGCTGATTATCAGAGCTGGGAGTGTCAAAGATTGGTAGAAAAATTATTTTTGATGCATGTTTATTTTTCGTGCAGAATCAGATTTTCTATAAAAGGCACCAAATAAGTCCCTAAGGCTAAAATTTACCTGCCAAGAAATACTGCCATAAAAAAATTATGTATGAATATATCATTCCATTTTTTTTTACATGGCCACTCTCAGTAACTTCAGCTGTAACCATACATACCAAATTTTTTCTTTGTTTCAAAATTTTAACCCCTTAAATGCCAGTTTTTGTGAAAAAAGTTGACTTTTAAAAAATACTAATAAACACGAAAAGTGAATTATTTTCAGTCTATTGCATGAAAAATGTCATGTGTTTTGGCTGATTATCAGAGCTGGGAGTGTGAAAGATTGGTAGAAAAATTATTTTTGATGCATGTTTATTTTTCGTGCAGAGTCAGATTTTCTATAAAAGGCACCAAATAAGTCCCTAAGGCTAAAATTTACCTGCCAAGAAATATTTCCACAAAAAAATTATGTATTAATGTATCTTTCCAGTTTTTTTTTACATGGCCACTCTCAGTAACTTCAGCTGTAACCATACATACCAAATTTTTTCTTTGTTTCAAAATTCTAACCCCTTAAATGCCAGTTTTTGTGAAAAAAGAGTTGACTTTTAAAAAATACAAAAAAAACCCCACAAAAAGTAAATTATTTTCCATCCTGGAGGCTGCATAGTGTTTGATACCAGGACTTTAGAGAGATCTGATAATAACTTTACACAGATCAACAAAACTAAATTCATAATAGTTTCTACAAAACAGCACGCATATATTAGTATGACCTTGACATACAATCATGGATGACCTGCTGCTGTGGACCAGCTCGACTCCATGTGCTCTATCTTGCATCAGCCACCAACAGAAACGACATCATTTGACATAAATTCATACTTTAGATCAGTTAAACCCATTTTAATGGTAGTTAAGCTAGATGCTGCTATATTAATCAACATCAGTCCTCTCCAGATTATATTCATAATTGATATTATTGATAACATTAGATTGGCCTCTCTATCCGTGGCTGTATTGATTATTCATCTGTAGTAACTTTCTTTACAACCACATAGACATGAGGACCCTCTTAAGAACGAGATGCCACATCTCAAGGGGCTTACCTCTGATAAATTTATATTCAGCAGAGACAAATATGATGAGGAGAGGTCTATGATTGGCCCATGGATCTGTCACTGCCTTCAATTCTTACTTTTGTCTACTTGTTTCTGCCCATCTCCCTTCTTACAATCACAACACCTACACAGTCTCTATGAATGGCTGTTCAACACGAGACTGGATCTGCTCAAGATTACCAGATGCTAAACAGGTTTTTTCTTGCCACTGTTACTGTAAGCTCTCTACAGAAACACCTTCCTGTAGTTTGGTTGGCCCAGTACTGTGCTCATGATGGATTTGTGTTGGGCTTTGGATATATGTGTATATGTGTGTTTTTAATTGTATAGGTGCATATATGTGTATCCATAAAACGAAGACTTTGTCTTCAGCCTGCTCTGTTGTAAAGTGTTTTGAGATAACGCTTGTTATGAACTGGCGCTATACAGATCAGGATTGATCAACTAATTGATTGACTGGTTGATTGACGAAGAGTCCCAGCTGGCTGGTGCAGGACTGTGTCTGTATTAGTGGGGGACCAAGCTATCCTAGTCCTGGACTCCCATCCAGACAAGGGACCGCATGCTGTGTCTTTCCCCTCCTCTGGTCCACATCATCCTCTGTGTCTCCATCTGAGCTGACTTCATCAGAGGGTCTTCGTCATCTCCCAGTCCAAGGAGGTTGAGGACTTCAGCAGTGCTGTAGCTGTGTCAGCTCATCTTGACCAGGCAGAATGAAATTAGACCCCAACCAATGGACACCTATATATGTGTTTATCTGCCATGGCACCTGTGCAGACAAAGCCAGACTTTTGGGGTCACTGTGGGTCAGCTTTTGAAGTGCCACAAGATGCAAGATGTTTATATCATACAAAGGGCACGTGTAAACATGGGTCTGTGAGTGGGTACATGCTGAGGTCAGGCTTTGAGCCTGTTTGAAAAAGTAAGCATTTGTAGCTGCCCCCCCCCTCCACCCACCCACCCACACACACACGCACATGCACCCCCACACCCACAAACACACAAAAACACCCATGCACACGTATATTCACATAAGCCTAAACTATCGTACAAGCACTGTAAAGTGGATTTTATCATTTTACATTGAAATGACCACAATTTGATGGCTGAATTTTGGTTCCTCCCATATACACACAGATACACAAAATTTTGTTTACATACACATGCACACCACACTATGACATCCCTAGAATACAACCAAATCAAAATAATTGTAAATATTTATTGAATTGGCTTTCAGTGTATGATTTTATACGATAATGGAAATATGCTGTCATGAGCTCTCAGTCATGGATATACAGTACCTGAGAAAATAGCACTATCTCGTGTGGAACAAAAAGATATATATTTTGAAGGGATTTCAACACCAAGGAATGAAAATAATATTAATAATAAAATATACTGCATTGGCAGTGTATTCAAAAACTGTGGTTTGAATGGGAGTCAATCAGGTAAAAAATACCCTTAGGGACTTCCGTGGGGCTTTTTTATTTTTAAAGTGTATTAAAGACTTAAAAAAAAAAAAAAAAGTCCCGAAAGATCAAAAATCTTCAGAAAATACACAACCTGACCAAATTTGTTGCCATTTGCATCAACACAACCAAAGTTATCCACAAAAGAGTGTCCAAAAAGGTCAAATTTACCCCCATGGGTGCACAAGGGTTTAAGCTGTGTCTACAGTCTCCTCAGGGATTTCTGGACTGGAGTCCCTTTCTTCAGCCATGTTTGACTCTTAGGATGGAAGAGTGGGATTGCTTGATTGGTGAGTTTGATTGGATCCTAAATTAAAAGTAAGGAGTTTAAATGTTGAACTTTGGGTTCGGATTGTCAAAGGTCATACAAATGTTTAGGGGATGAGAAATTAAAAAGTAAGGATTTTACTTGACCTTAAGTTGAATAGCAAAATTGAAGAAGGAGGAAATTAAAAATCAGAATCAAAGGTAACTAACTAATAACAGAAATAAAGAGTTACCAATAAGAACATTTAAATAAGGTAAAGTAAGATGATGCAAAACAAAAATATTGAAATACACTTGGGATATGAAGCTCCTAAGTGAACTAGGACCTGAATAAATCCGTCAAAATAATTGAAATAATGTAATATGCAAGAAAGAGACAGAAAAGGTAACAAAATAAAATTAGGATCAGGTGACAAACTATTGGTTTCACTGAGTGAATTGCCTGATGTTGCAAAAGAGTGCAGGTTATTAAAAATTGAGCCAATTCAGAGATAATATGTCAGTACCTTTATGATGAGAAACAAAAGGAACAAAGTCTTGCACTCAACACATCAATAAACTAGAAAAAGAAATTTGTGTAAATAACAATACCCAAAATAGGATAACTAACAAAGAAAAGCCCAATAATTAAAATAAAAGCAGTTAATTTTGACAACTTGGATAGTTAATTTTCTGAATTAATTAATGCTATTTAACTCTTGGTTATTTTGTTACCCAAGTTAAATTAATTAATCAGTTGTTCAATCTATTCGTTTCATGAGATAGGCTGTTGTATTGATGCATATAAGAGGCAAGGGAAGAAAAACAAAAACATCAGCCTTTCAGAGCAATAATTGAAAGTAATCATATTGAACAGACTAGTTGGCTGCAATGGTGAATTTGCTATAAAGTATGTTTAGGACATAGAAGCAAACAACAAAACTAGAATTCACTTGTTTGGTTGAACAATTAAAGTGGTGAATCTGTAATGGAATTATTTATATGGACAATTAATTTCTCATTGTATGACGGGACATATATTAAAAATAGGAATCACAATTAATTGTTTACAACTGGTGTATCAAAGTCTCTCAGTCAAATCAACCATTTGAGTCACGTTTATTAAATGAGCACAAGGGCAGCGCAGATGAGGTGCTGCATGTGGAGAAAAAAATATGTATATATATATATATATATATATATATATATATATATATATATATATATATATATATATGTATATATACTCAGTGTCTGCTGTTATGCAAGGATTGGCCAGCAGATGACAGTACAGACACTATGATGACGTTGGTTCGAAGCCAAGCTCGACCACCAGAGGGCGGCGGAGGAGGAAGAAGGTGACTTCACGTTTAACATCGGGTTCGACCACCAGAGGGTGGCGGAGGAGCAAGTAGGTGACGTCACGTTTAACACCGGGTTCGACCACCAGAGGGCAGCAGAGGCAGAGTCGCAAGCAGTGACAACTTGGCTCTGCCTACTGGAGTGGCACTATCCGTTTAGTGTTAAGTCAGGCAGTCTTCCTTCAGACAACAAAGGGTTAACAACTCACAGCAAGCTGGGCGTATGAGTGTCTTTTTGTCGGCAGATCAAACTTTCCAAGTTTCCGCACTCAACACAGCACAGATACAATCCGTAAACTTTGTAATTCTCAACTCCTCAGAACTTCACCAAAAACAAGTCACAACGGTTAATTTCCCTCACAGTAAATACTACCGCAGACTTTAAATTCACAGACGCACAGCTGTCTGTGTCCAAAATCACGTCTGATCTCACACAGACGGAACCCCCCTGCTGTAAAGCAGTTTTCCAGCGGACAGTTAGCTACTCTGTCGGGGAAAGTGAGGTATCTTGATCCACCTATAGCAGTTAGAACATCGTAACAGGCTATAAAGGACACAGGGCTTGAACATATGGCTCAGAAACGTCGTGAACACCACTATTCAGCAAATGGGCCTTATAAATCAATGCGTATGGCGACGCAGAACATGTGCACTTATCAATAAAAAAATCAGCGCATCGGCGGCGCACAGTCACATCAACAGCCTGGAGCGGCTCAATCACAAACTACATGCATGTAACATTAAACAAGAACCACATATGAGATCACACAGCCAACATTAAGCACATTATATCCAGCACTTCAGCAAGCATATCATTATTTTGATGTGGATGAATAAATGAGAGAAAACTGAAAAATAAATGTGTTTGTTTGTTGGTGTGAAATTGAATTTTGTCTGTTAGTATTCAGAAGTCTTGTATGAAACGCCTCACACGGCTGCACCAAATATATGTAGCGATTTGGAATTTATCAGCGTTTAATCTGAAAGATTTAGCCGTGGAGTTATTAATTAAAGTTAATTAATTATTCAATAAATTATTCTCCTTGGGGGCACCAGCCTTCTTTAATAAGGCAAATCTTAATTTAATTAATTGATTACCAAGTTAGCTCTCTTAAATAATACACTTTAACCAAATCAAGTTTATCAATCTCAGATCTTAAGACAGAGTTCTTGCTTCAGGGACACTGGCTTCTGGAGAACACTAACAGACAGAGAATTTAAAATCAATAATCATAAATTTATGAAAGTGAATAATCTTACAATGCATAAAATAAATTGTGAGAATTATGAATAAAATTGCAATAAAATGATCAGGTTTGAATGACACAGTGGTGAAATCAGAAAACTTGAAATGATGGTGATTGAGTGTATGTGTATAATAAATGAACTGTTTACTACTGAAAAAGGAGAGAATTTAGATCAAATTTGGATTAAACCAATTCAGGATTAGAACACCTTTAAGTCTAAGAGTACATCAAACCTCCTTTTAAACACAGAATAACTGGACGCTTGCCTACTTGGTCGAAGATGACTCTCGTGTTGTTTCTCCAATGCTGGGAAGGTCCAGGCTACTGATGGATCAGGTTGGTTCGATCAGAGTTGGATCAAGTTGGTGACGTTGGAAAGCGTCACCACCAAAGCCGAACAGCGGATCTTGAAGTCCGTCTCTCACACCGGTGCCCCGCGGATACCTCTCGACAGCTCTCTTTGGAGAATCTTCTGGCAAACGCAGGCTTAGAAGGTGGTTGCGTCTCAAAGCTCTCACGTCGTTATTAACATAAATCTATTAATGGCTGATTTAATTCGAGCAAGTCTCTTAAAACACTGCAGCTGGCCAGGACAACGATGTCTCGCAGAAAACTGTGCAAAACCAAAAAAAAGGAACAATTCAATATTGTGCAGGCTTGCGTTGGAAAGCTTGGAGCATTTAGATTCTTACAGAGAATTCTAAATGAAAGACTTGTTAAAGTCGCAGATCAAAAATTGATTAACTGAAAAATGCGCGTGATCAGCAGACAAAAGAAAAGTTATAACGGGCTTACAGAAGCAAAGGCCTGAACGGCGCGAAGAACTAGAAAAGAAAGTGAGGCGTTACGAGGACGAGAAGTCGACAAGAAGCAAAAGACAAGAGAAAGTAAATGAGAGTTTGCACACGTTTTTAAACATCTCCGATGGGAGTGAAGACGATGACATCACTGACAACTTTCATCATCTCTTTCTGTATTTCGCAGATTTTAGTAATTAAGTTTGAGTATAATGAACGAATTACTCATATCACTCAACTCACCATAAGTATAAGATCTTAGACAACCCATGAAGAAATGATAAGAGGATGATATCAGACAATTCTAACTCAATAATGAAACACAGTAACGATGGCACATTTATCATCATGCTTGAGGTAAATTACCGACATACTGTTGTGCAAATGTGGATACTGTACTAAAATGAATACTGTACTACAAAGCATTACTAGAACACACTGTAACACATAATCAATACATTGTAGGTAATTTCTGGTATTTATGGCGACATATCTTGAATATTATAACTGTGATTGTGCTATATTAACAGAAGGTCGCTAGGTGGAGCTGTTGGTCTTCCACAGAATTTAGAATAAATCTGGGATCTCATTAACTTAACTCCTGGGGGCCGTAGAGAGACCGTTGAAAGGATCTAGGGATGTACATCCCACCCTGACTTCAAATCAACACACAGTTTATAATTTCAAACATTAATACCAGTCCTTTAGATTGTTCTGGACACTTGGAATGCAAAGGAAAGTCCAGATGTCCTATGAGAGTGGAGTGGGGAATTTTACGACCTGCAGCTGTGAATGTTAGTTCACAGTTCACAGAGATAAGGGGATTAGGAAAGTCACTTTCTCCTTAGGTGCGACTGTTCAACTTGTATATCTTAGAGGGGAGTAACCATTAAGTCTCTGGGCTAGTGAGACTTCATGGCGCCTTGTAGAGTCTCAACCAATCAGGCGCTGGTTGATTGTCCAAGGCGCGAAATAAAGTCCCTTAAATCAAACAAAGGGGGTTCTGGTCCTGAGCGCTTATAGCGGGTCCATGTAGAGTTCATGCCAAATGTCAGGAAGAGGGCTTTCAATTTATGACTCCACATGTCCAAAAGGTGATAGTAGGTCTCAGGGGAGGTGAGAGAGAGAAGAAGACTGCGGAGAACAGGGAATGACATGATGTCCTGGATTCCCGTTGCTACAATGGGGAGTTTGGATTGACAAAGTGATAGAAATAGACGTAGAACAGGACAATTGAAGTGATTAGATTGGATTAGAATAGATTAGACAGGGTTAGGGTTACAAATTTCACTTCATTAGTGTTGCTATGGCAACTTTCCTAAAAGGGTCACTAGTGTTATAAGTGACTTATAACTATCACTTATAACACTTCATTAGTGTTACTATGGCAACTTTCCTAAAGAAACAGCAATTACACTTCATTAGTGTTACGATGGAGACTTTTCTAAAAGAGCCACTTATCACACTTAATTAGTGTAAATATGGCAACTTTCCTAAAAGAGTCACTTATTGGATTTAATTAGTTTTTCTATGGCAATTTTCATAAAGTGTCATTAATTTGACTTCGTTAGTGTTACTATGGCAACATTCCTAAACTAGGGCAACTTTCCTGAAAGAGTAACTTATCACATGTCATAATTGTTAGCATGGCAACTTTCCTAAAAAATTCACTTATAACACATCATAAGTGCTACTATGGCAACTTTCCTAAAGAAACAGCAATTACACTTCATTAGTGTTACGATGGCAACTTTTCTAAAAGAGCCACTTATCACACTTAATTAGTGTAAATATGGCAACTTTCCTAAAAGAGTCACTTATCGGACTTAGTGTTTCTATGCCAATTTTCATAAAGTGTCACTAATTTCACTTCATAAGTGTTACTATGGCAACATTCCTAAAAAATCACCAATAACACTTCATTAGTGTTATTATGGCAACTTTCTTAAAAGTATCAAAGATAACACTTCATTAGTGTTACTATGGAAACTTTTCTAAAAGAGCCACTTTTAACACTTCATTATTGTTACTATGACAACTTTCCGAAAAGAGTCAGCAATTACACTTCATTAGTGTTACTATGGCAATTTTCCTAAAAGAGGCACTAATTTCATTTCATCAGTGTTACAATGGCTACTTTCCTATAAGAGTCACTTGTTACACTTCATTAATTTTACTTTGGCAACTTTGCTAAAGAATCACCAAGCAACATTCCTAAAAGAGTGACTAATTACGCTTCATTAGTGTTACTATGGTAACTTTTCGAAAAGAGTCACTTGTTACACATCATTAATGTTACTTTGGCAACTTTCCTGAAGAATCACGAAGCAAAATTGCTAAAAGAGTCACGGATTACGTTTCATTAGTGTTAGTATGGCAACTTTCCTAAAAGAGTCACTCGTGTTTCTATGGCAACTTTCCTAAAAGAGTCACTCATTACACTTCATTAGTGTTACTATGGCAACTTTCCTAAAAGAGCCACTGATGTCACTACATTAGTGTTACTGTGGCAACTTTCCTATAACAGTCACTTATGACATTTCTTTTGTGTTACTATGGCAAATTTCCTAAAAGTGTCACTTATTACATTTCATTTGTGTTAGTTTGGCAACTTTCCTGTAAGAGTCACTTGTTACACTTCATTAATGTTACCTTGGCAACTTTCCTAAAAGAGTTATTAATTACACTTCATCAGTGTTACTAAGGCAATTTTCCTAAAATAGTCACTGGTGTTACTATGGCAACTTACCTACAAGAGTCACTTCTTACACTTCTTTAGTGTAACTATGGCAACTTTTCATTTAATCACCAATTACACTTCATCAGTGTTACTTTTACAGCTTTCCTAAAGATCACCCATTAAACTTCAAAATTATTACTATGGCAATTTACCTAAAAGATTCATTTATTACACTTCATTAATGTTACTATGGCAACTGTCCCAAAAATGTCACCAATTACGCATCATTGGTGTTACGATGGCAACTTTTCGAAAAGTGCCAGTTATTACACTTTATTAGTGTTACTATGGCAGCTTTCCTAAAAGAGTCACTAATTACACTTCATTAGTGTTACTATGGCATCTTTGCTAAAAGAGTCACTAGTGTTACTATGGCAACTGTCCTAAAAGAGTCACTCATTACACTCCATTACTGTCACTTTGGCAACTTTTCTAAATGAGCCACTAATTTCACTTCATTAGTGTTACCATGGCAACTGTCCAAAAAGAGTCACTCATTACACCTCATTAGTGTTACTATGGCAACTTTCCTAAAAGAGTCACTCATAACACTTCATTGGTGTTACTATGGCAACTTTCCTAAAAGGGTCACTAGTGTTACTATGGCAACCATCCAAAAACAGTCACTTATTACACTTCATTAGTGTTACTATGTCAACTTGTCCAGAAGAGCCACTTAATTCACTTGATTCATTTGATTTTTGCAACTGTCCTAAAAGAGTTACTTATGACGCTTCATTAGTGTTACTATAGCAACTTTTCTAGAAGAGCCACTAATTCAGCTTCATTAGTGTTTTTATGGAGACTGTCCTAAAAGAGTCTCTTGTTACACTTCATTTGTGTTACTTGGGCAACGTTCCTAAAAGTGTTACTACTGTTACTATGGCAACATTCCTAAAGACTCACTTATTAAACTTCATTAGTGTAAATATGGTAACTTTCCTAAAAGAGTCACTAGTGTTACTATGGCAACTTTCTATTATGTGTCATTTATTACACTTCAGAGAGTCACGTACAACACTCCAGTGTTATTATGGCAGCTTTTCTAAAAGCGTCACTAATGTCAATTCTTTAGTGTTTCTACGGCAACTGTCCTTAATGGGTCACTTATATCACTTCATTGGTGTTACTATGGCAACATTCCTAAAAGTGTCACTTATAACACTTCATTGATGTTTCTTTGGCAACTTTTTTAAAAGAGTCACTAATTTCACTTCATTAGTGTAACTATAGAAACTGTCCTAAAAAAATCATTAATTTCACGTTTAGAGTTACTATGGAAACTTTTCTTTACAATTAGCAATTACACTTTATTGGTGTTATAATGGCATGTGTCCTAACAGAGTCACTATTTACTCTTCATTAGTGGTACCATGGCAACATTTCTAAAAGATTCACGTATTGCACTTCATCAGTGTTACTATGGCAACTTTCCTAAAATGGTCACTATTGTTCGTATGGCAACTTACCTAAAAGAGTCACTACTATCACTTAATTACTGTTACTTTGGCAACTTTCCTAAAATAGTCACTCATTACACTTAATTGTTGACACTATGGCAACTGTCCTCAAGAGTCACTAATTTCACTTTTGTATTGTTACCTCGGCAACTCTTATATAAGATTCATTTATTGCACCTCATTAGCGTTACAATGGCAACTTCCCGAAAAGAGTCATTATTGTTTCTGTGGCAACTTTCCTGAAAGAGTCACTAATTTCACATAATTGGTGTTACTATGGCAACTGTCCCAAAAGAGTCACTAATTTCACTTCACTAGTGTTATTATGGCAACTTTCCTAAAGAATTCACAATTACACTTCATTAGTGTTACCATGGCAACTTTTCTATAAGATTCACTCATTGCACTTCATTAGTGTTACTATGGCAACTTTCCTGAAAGGGTCACTATAATTTCTATTGAAACATTCCTAAAAGAGTCACTCATTACACTTCATTAGTGTTACTATGGCAAATTTCCTGAAAGAGCCATTCGTGTTTTGATGGCAACTTTCCTGAAAGTGTCACTTATCACACATCATTAGTGTTAATGGGCTCTAATTTCCTGGGGCAACTCAGGTTGGCGCAGGGTGGAGTAGCCTGGCGCACCCGGTGCAGTGGTAATTTCGTCCGGCGCACCACCGTGTGCAGCCAATTTGGCAATTTGGTAGAATGGCCGCGTCGAAATGGATGTGACGACGCACCAGGGTCAGGTGTCCACAGATTCAGCTTGGCGCAGTGACAATTTCGTGCCAAAAAAACGTGCGAGAGGTGCGCTGAAAGCCCGCCAGCTCCAACCTGCTCTATTCTCGGCACAGGATGATAAATGTAAGTCACTCGGTGTCTTAAAGATTTACCTGTGATTGCCCATATTTCTCTCTTTTAATCTTTTTTCGTAACGTGATTCACTTCATTAGTGTTACTATGGCAAATTTCCTTAAAGAGTCACTAGCGTTATTATGGCAACTTTCCTGAAAGAGCCACTTATAACACATCAGTAGTGTTACTATGGCAACTTCCTAAAAGAGTCACTAATTTAACTTCATTAGTGTTACTATGGCAACTTTCTTGAAAGAGTCACTTATAACACTTCATTAGTGTTACTATCGCAACTTTCCTGAAAGTATCACTTATAACACATCATCAGTGTTACTATGGCAACTTCCTAAAAGAGTCATTAATTACAATTCATTAGTGTTACCATGGCAACATTTCTATAAGATTCAGTTATTGCACTTCATAAGTGTTACTTTGGCAACTTTCCTAAATGGGTCACTATTGATTCCTTTCCTTTCCTAAAAGAGTCAGTCATTACACTTCTTTTTTGTCACTATGGCAACTTTCCAAAAAGAGTCTCTAACTTCACTTCATAAGTTTTACTATGGCTACTTTCATAAAGGAGTCACTAGTGTTACTATGTCAACTTTTCTGAAAGAGTCACTTATCACAGTCCGTTAGTGTTTCTATGGCAACTTTTCTAAAAGAGTCATTAATTTCACCTTATTAGTATTACTGTGGCAACTGTCCTAATATGAGTCACTTATTACAATTCATTAGTGTAACCATGACTACTTTTCTTTAAGATTCACTTATTGCACTTAATAGTGTTACCATGGCAACTTTCCAAAAAGGTTCACTCATCACACTTCATTAGTGTTACTATGGCTACTTTCCCAAAAGAGTCACTTATCGGACTTAATTAGTGTTTCTATGGCAACTTTCATAAAGTGTCACTTATTTCACTTCATTAGTGTTACTATGGCAACATTCCTAAACAATCACCAATAACATTTCATTAGTCTATGGCAACTTTCCTTAAAGAGTCACTAATTTCACTTCCTTACTTTTACTATGGCAACTTTGCTAAAAGGGTCACAAATGTTTCTGTGGCAACTTCCCTAAAAGAGTCACTCATTACACTTCATTTTTTGTCACTATGGCAACTGTCCTGAAAGAGTCACTAATTTTAATTCATTAGTGTTACTATGGCAACTTTTCTATAAGATTCACTTTTTGCACCTTATTAATGTTACTATGGCAACTTTCCTAAAAGGGTCACTATTGTTTCTATGGCAACTTTCCTGAAGGAGTCATTTATCACAATTCATTAGTCTTACTATGGCAACTTTACTAACAATGGTAAATGGACTTGAGCTTATATAGCGCCTTTCTAGTCTTTTGACTACTCAGAGCTGCTTTACACTGCAGGTCACACTTACCCATTCACACCCATTCACTCTCACATTCACTCACTGATGGTTCAGAGTTTCTATTTTAGTTATCCATCAGTATCAGCTAACACTTTCATGCCCATTTCATGCCCATTACATGCCCATTACATGCCACTGATGTAGCAGTGGGAGCAACTTGGGATTAAGTGTCTTACCCAAGGACACATGGCCATATGTCGCCTGGAGCTGGGCTTGAACCTGCAACCTCCCGATCACTGACCAAGCGCACTATCCAGCTGCGCCACCGACACCCTCGATAAAAGGCGTAACTAATTTCACTAACATAAGTGTTATTATGGTAACTTACCTAAAAGAGTCACTAGTGTAACAATGGCAACTTTTCTAAAATTGTCACTAGTGTTACCATGGCAACTTACCTATGAAAGTCACATATTACACGTCATTATTGTTACAATGCCAACTTTTCTAAAAGACTCACTTATAAGACTTCATTAGTGTTTCTATGGCAACTTTCCTAAAAGAGTCATCAATTTACTTCATTAATGTTACTATGGCAACTTTACTAAAGAATTAGCAATTACACTTCATTATTGTTACTATGGTGCCTTTACTAAAAGTGTCACAATTGTTTCTTTGGCTACTTTCCTAAAAGAGTCACTCATAACACTTCATTTTTGTCACTATGGCAACTTTCTGAAAAGAGTCACTAATTTCACTTCATTAGTGATATTATGGCAACTTTCCTAAAGAATTAGCAATTATACTTTTAGTGTTACTATGGCAACTGCCCTAAAAGTGTCACTTATTACACTTCATTAGTGTTACCATGGTAACTTTTCTATAACATTCAATTAATGGACTTCATTAGTGTTACTATGGCAACTTTCCTTAAAGGGTCACTATTGTTTCTATGGCAACTTGCCTAAAAGAGTCACTACTTTCACTTAATTAGTGTCACTTTGGCAACTTTCCTTAAAGAATCACTAGTGTTACCATGGCAACTTACCTATAAGTGTCACAGTTCCTGTCTCTCACTCCCCTTCTGTCACTGCTGCTGTGTTTTTCCACTCACCCTCCCTCTGCTCCACTCTACCTGCCAGCCACGCCCACTTCATCAGCTCAACTCCGCTCACCTGTCTACACAGCTGCAGCTCATTACAATCAATCCTGTATATAAGCCTCACCAGAACTCTCACTCATTGCCAGATTGTTCTTCAGCGTTATGCGAGACTTTCCAGCGTTCATTCCCTGCCTGATCTCCTGGTGCCGACTTTGCCTGTCCCTGACCAGCTCTTCTCGTCTGCCTCCCGGTAAACTCACCTGCCTTCTGTCCCCAACCTCGTGCTCTGCCTCAGCGTTTCTGGTATCTGCCTGCTCGTCTGGTTACGACTCCTCCGCCTGGCCTCGTTTATCCTTCTGCCTGCTCCCCAACGGTGCCTCCGCCTTCGCTGACTGATCTTCGGCTTACGACCCTGCTTCCTGTTCCTGACGACGAGTTTCAGTCTGCTCCCCAACGGTACTGCCGCCTTCGCTGACTGATCTTCGGCTTACGACCCCGCTTCCTGTTCCTGACAACGAGTTTCTGTCTGCGGCTCCTGATCTGTGGTGGTCGTCTGGTCATCGACAGGTTACGTCACTTCCTGCTTCAAAAGATCGGGTGAGTCAGAGCCCGCTTCGCCTTTAAGACTCTGTGTGGCGGAAAGTGTGTGTGGCTGCGGTGTGGCCGAGAGGACAACGTCACCGGCTCCTGTTCCTGAGATCGCGGGTTCGATCCCCGCTCCCGACTCTACCTCTCCTGTTCCTGACAACAAGCTTCTGTCTGTGTATCCTGATCAGTAGTGCCGCCTGAAGTAGGCTGCTTCTCGTCAGAGCCCCAGAGACTGTGTCAGGCCTTGAGCCTGAAGAACGAACTGTATCCTGTGTATACTCTGCCTACTGCATACCTTGTTTGCTGTGGTGAAATTAAAGGTCATTACAAACTGTTCCTGAGCACCTGAGTACTGCATTTGGGTCCTAAACACAATCGTTTCAGTACAATCTGGCCAGAAATGGACCCAGCAGACACCGCTACACCTCATGCTCGCCTAGCTTGGGTGGAGGGAATGCTCCAGCAGCATGAGGCTCAGTTAGCCTCCAACGCAGCAGAGGCCCATCAGTCAGCGACTGCTCTGGAACGAGCGCTAACCTCGCTAGCCGCCCAGGTACAACAGATGGCGGTCTCCATGACTCAGCACACCGCTCCTGCCACGGCGCCAGCCCCTCCTCCTCCGACCCCAGGGCCGTCATCTAGCACTGCATCTGAGCCCCGGGTGGGGGCGCCGGAGCGCTACGCCGGGGATCCAGAAGGTTGCAACCCTTTCCTGACAAACTGTTCAATTTTGTTTGCCCTACAACCCCATACCTTCGCCACTGAGGGAGCTAGAGTCGCCTTCGCCATCAACCACCTCACTGGTAGGGCACGTCTGTGGGGAACGGCTGAGTGGGAGAGAGGCACACCAGCCTGCGCCTCTTTCCAGGCATTCTCTGAGGAGCTTCGCAAGGTGTTCGGACCCGTTTCCCAGGGTCCTGATGCTTCAGGGGGACTCATGAGTCAGAGGCAGGGGGATCGAACAGTCTCTGACTACGCCATAGACTTCAGAACCCGGGCTCTTCTCATTGACTGGAATGCTGCCGCCCAATGTGACGCCTTCCTCAACGGACTAGCTCCTTATGTGAAGGATGAGCTGGTCTCGTTCGACCTCCCCAGCTCCTTGGACGGACTCATTCAGCTGACCACGAGGCTAGACAGGCGGATTCAAGCGAGGAGGAGGGAACAACGATGCGAGGGAGGTGTGCACCGACTTCCTGTCCGTAAACGTGGGTTCCCAGCCACTCCTGCCCTCCCTTCTGAACCCATGCATGGGGGGGCGGAGCCCATGCAGGTGGGGCGGACCAGCCTAACACCGGAGGAGCGAGAGCGACAACGCCAGGGAAATCTCTGTCTTTACTGTGGCCAGGTCGGCCATTTTGTCTCCCGGTGTCCAGTAAAAGGGGAGGGCTCAGCAGTAAGAGGGGGCATTCTGCTGAGCCAGTTCCAGAACTCTGCCCCCAACCCAAGACCTCTGTTTCACGTCCAACTCCTGTTGGAGGGGGGGTCTCATACCCTCGCCACCTTCATCGACTCAGGGGCAGATGTCAACCTGATAGACGAGGAACTGGTCCGTCAGCTGGACATCGGTCGTAGTCCTCTCCCTCGCCCCATGCCGGCCAGCGCTCTGGATGGTCATCTCCTAGGGACCGTCACTCATCAAACCACCCCCATCTCGATGCTCCTGTCCGGCACACACCATGAAACCGTCCGGTTTCATATCCTGAGATCCCCCAACCTTCCCTTGATCCTCGGCTACCCTTGGCTCCGTCGTCATAACCCCCATATAGACTGGTCCACGGGGTCCATCTTGGGGTGGAGCCCCTCCTGTCAACAGATCTGCCTCAGGCCGGCAGTGGCCCCTACACTGTCTGCCAGCTCCTGTTCCACTTCTGACCTCTCCATGGTGCCTCCTGACTACCACGATTTCCGGGAGGTGTTCAGCAAGGCTAAGGCCACCTCTCTGCCCCCTCATCGGCCCTACGACTGCGCCATCGACCTCCTTCCTGGCTCTGTTCCCCCCAGGGGTCGCCTCTACTCCCTGTCCGCACCTGAAAGGGAGGCCATGGAGACCTACATCCGCGACGCCTTGGCCGCCGGAATCATCCGACCCTCCTCGTCCCCTGCGGGGGCAGGGTTCTTCTTCGTCGACAAGAAGGACGGCTCCCTGAGACCCTGCATCGACTACAGAGGGCTGAATGACATCACGGTAAAGAACCGCTATCCTCTCCCACTCATCGCTTCAGCTTTCGAGCTGCTCCAAGGGGCCACCATCTACACCAAGCTGGACCTTCGCAACGCCTATCATCTGGTTCGGATCCGCGAGGGCGATGAGTGGAAGACAGCCTTCAACACCCCCACTGGCCACTACGAATACCTGGTGATGCCTTTTGGGCTCACCAACGCCCCAGCCGTGTTCCAGGCCCTAAACAATGACGTTTTACGAGACATGCTCAACAAGTTCGTGTTCGTCTACCTAGATGATATCCTGATCTTCTCCCGGTCCAAGCAAGAGCACGTTCACCACGTCCAGACGGTGCTGCAACGCCTGTTAGAGAACTCTCTGTTTGTCAAGGCTGAGAAATGCGAGTTCCACGCCTCCTCTGTCTCTTTCCTGGGGTACCTCATTGGCCGGGACCGCATGGAGATGGACCCTGCTAAGGTATCAGCCGTCACTTCCTGGCCCGTCCCGGAATCTCGCAAGCAGTTGCAACGCTTCCTGGGGTTCGCTAATTTCTATAGGAGGTTCATCCGGGGCTACAGCACGGTGGCAGCACCTCTCACCGCCCTCACCTCCTCCAAGGTCTTGTTCCGATGGACACCGGCTGCTGAGGAGGCGTTTCAGCACCTGAAGGGGCGATTCAGCTCAGCCCCCATTCTCCTAATCCCCGACCCCGAGAGACAGTTCGTAGTGGAGGTTGACGCTTCTGACGTGGGGGTGGGGGCCGTCCTCTCTCAGCGTTCTGCCAAGGACCAGAAACTACACCCCTGCGCCTTCTTCTCCAGGCGTCTGTCTCCGGCGGAGATGAATTACGACATCGGGAACCGGGAACTGTTGGCGGTGAAGCTGGCGCTGGAGGAGTGGCGCCACTGGTTGGAGGGAACCAAAACCCCCTTCCTCGTCTGGACCGATCACAAGAATCTGGAGTACATCCGCTCGGCCAAAAGACTGAACTCTCGTCAGGCCAGGTGGGCTCTGTTCTTCGCCAGATTCAGCTTCACCCTCTCCTATCGGCCAGGCTCCCGCAACGTAAAACCTGACGCCCTATCCCGACAGTTCATGGTCGGGGAGGAGGGTCCCTCCAGTCCAGATAACATCCTCCCCGCTTCCTGTCTGATAGCCGCTCTCACCTGGGAGGTGGAGGAGCGGGTTAGAGCGGCGTTGGAGGACCAGCCGGGGCCCAGCTCCTGCCCCCAAGACCGCCTTTTCGTTCCTCAGGAGTTGAGGTCAGAGGTTCTGCAGTGGGCCCACAGCTCTCGACTCACCTGCCACCCTGGAATTCTACGTACTAAAGAGGTTCTGCAACGACGGTTCTGGTGGGCCACCCTGGATGAGGACACCAGGGACTTTGTGAACGCCTGCCCAGTCTGCAACCTAAACAAGGCTCCACGGCAGGCCCCTGCTGGCCACCTGCAACCCCTGCCTGTGCCTCATCGTCCATGGTCTCACATCTCTTTGGACTTTGTTACTGGGCTGCCACTGTCTGGAGTCAACACCACCATTCTGACAGTAGTGGACCGCTTTAGCAAGATGGCTCATTTCGTGCCCCTGTCCAAGCTCCCATCGGCTAAAGAGACTGCTGAGCTGGTTCTACAACATGTGTTCCGGCTCCATGGCCTCCCGTCCGACGTGGTCTCCGATCGAGGCCCCCAGTTCACCTCGGCCTTCTGGAGGGAATTCTGCCGCCTCCTGGGAGCCTCCACCAGCCTGTCCTCTGGATTTCATCCTCAGTCCAATGGTCAGTCCGAGAGGATAAATCAAGAGATGGAGACGGCGCTCCGCTGCATGGTCTCCAAGCACCCTGCCTCCTGGTCCACACAACTGCTGTGGGTGGAATATGCCCACAACACCCTCATCAGCTCCGCCACTGGACTTTCCCCTTTCCAGTGTGCTTATGGCTTCCAGCCTCCCCTGTTTCCTGCCCAAGAGAAGGAAACCGTCTGCCCATCAGTGGAGGCCTTCATCCGCCGCTGCCGCCGGACCTGGACACAGGCCAGGTCTGCACTTCTACGAGCCGCAGATCGCTATTCGACAGCCGCCAACCGTCGCCGCTCCCAGGCCCCCCCTTACCAAGTGGGACAGAAGGTGTGGCTGTCAACCCGGGATCTCCCTCTGAGGGTGGAATCGAGGAAGTTGGCCCCCAAGTTCATCGGTCCATTCCCCATCGAGAGGGTTGTAAACCCAGTGGCGGTTCGGCTCAAGCTGCCCCGCACCATGCGGATTCATCCCACCTTCCATGTCTCCAGGGTCAAGCCATTCCGAGAGAGTCCCTTGCAGCCTGCCTCCCAGCCGCCTCCACCTCCTCGCATCATTGACGGGGCCCCTGCTTACACGGTGCACCGCCTGCTACGCACTCGTCGTCGTGGGAGGGGCCTGCAATACCTCGTCTACTGGGAGGGGAACGGTCCGGGAGAGCGGTCATGGGTTCCAGCCCGTCAGATCCTGGATGCGCGACTCATTGAGGCTTTTCATCGTTTACACCCTGACCAGCCCTCTAACACCGTCTCGGCACGAAGGGGCCCCATCACCGACCCTCAGTCTCCTCCTGCATCTGGGGCATCGGTATCTGAGGAGGATGACTTGGGCTCAGCCTCTGAGAGGGACAGTTCTCCCTCTGTGGAAGAGGGCGCTGGGACAGAAGCCTCCGAAGAATTCTAGCCCTCCTCCAGGCCCCCTCCACCCACCCGGCTCCTCTGTGGCTGTTTGGGACGTCAGGAGCCGTCCCTTGAGGGGGGGGTTCTGTCACAGTTCCTGTCTCTCACTCCCCTTCTGTCACTGCTGCTGTGTTTTTCCACTCACCCTCCCTCTGCTCCACTCTACCTGCCAGCCACGCCCACCTCATCAGCTCAACTCCGCTCACCTGTCTACACAGCTGCAGCTCATTACAATCAATCCTGTATATAAGCCTCACCAGAACTCTCACTCATTGCCAGATTGTTCTTCAGCGTTATGCGAGACTTTCCAGCGTTCATTCCCTGCCTGATCTCCTGGTGCCGACTTTGCCTGTCCCTGACCAGCTCTTCTCGTCTGCCTCCCGGTAAACTCACCTGCCTTCTGTCCCCAACCTCGTGCTCTGCCTCAGCGTTTCTGGTATCTGCCTGCTCGTCTGGTTACGACTCCTCCGCCTGGCCTCGTTTATCCTTCTGCCTGCTCCCCAACGGTGCCTCCGCCTTCGCTGACTGATCTTCGGCTTACGACCCTGCTTCCTGTTCCTGACGACGAGTTTCAGTCTGCTCCCCAATGGTACTGCCGCCTTCGCTGACTGATCTTCGGCTTACGACCCCGCTTCCTGTTCCTGACAACGAGTTTCTGTCTGCGGCTCCTGATCTGTGGTGGTCGTCTGGTCATCGACAGGTTACGTCACTTCCTGCTTCAAAAGATCGGGTGAGTCAGAGCCCGCTTCGCCTTTAAGACTCTGTGTGGCGGAAAGTGTGTGTGGCTGCGGTGTGGCCGAGAGGACAACGTCACCGGCTCCTGTTCCTGAGATCGCGGGTTCGATCCCCGCTCCCGACTCTACCTCTCCTGTTCCTGACAACAAGCTTCTGTCTGTGTATCCTGATCAGTAGTGCCGCCTGAAGTAGGCTGCTTCTCGTCAGAGCCCCAGAGACTGTGTCAGGCCTTGAGCCTGAAGAACGAACTGTATCCTGTGTATACTCTGCCTACTGCATACCTTGTTTGCTGTGGTGAAATTAAAGGTCATTACAAACTGTTCCTGAGCGCCTGAGTACTGCATTTGGGTCCTAAACACAATCGTTTCAATAAGAGTCAATTATTACACTTCATTTGTGTTACCATGGCAAATTTTCTATAAGATTCACTTTTTGCAAATTATTAGTGTTAGTATGGCAACTTTCCTAAAAGAGTCACTCATTACACTTCTTTTTGTCACTATGGCAACTGTCCAAAAAGAGTCACTAATTTCACTTTTGTATTGTTACCATGGCAACTCTTTTTATAAGATTCACTTTTTGCACTTCATTAGTGTTACAATGGCAACTTTCCTAAAAGGGTCACTATTGTTTCTATGGCAACTTTCATATAGTGTCACTAATTACACTACATTACTGTTACTATAGCAACTGTCCAAAAGAGTCACTAGTGTTGCTGTTAAGGAACGAATCCTAGGAGCTTTAATGTTGGACCCAAAACTTCAGATGGTGGCAGAACAGAGTTTTCAGTTATTTTTTTTTCCAGCACAATCTAAAGGTACACTGATATTCAGTGATCCAGTGTTCAAAGAGACAGTGGTGGGAGCTCGTGGAGAACACTGTGAAGACAAGAGAAGAGTTTTAGAAAATCCGTGGCAATTGGAGCAAAAAGACATACAAAAACCACAACAGTCAAAAACCTCCTGAGAGGAGAGAATAAGGCTTAAATCCAGCACGAGTTTCAATAAAGGTAGCGGCCATAAAAATCACATTAGGAGCAGAAATCCACCAGCGAGGTAAAGGAGTCCACGAGCCCTTCTTATATTGAGCGTTGATCAGGTGAGCAGGAATCAGGTGTGCGGTTGCCATGGCCCAACCGAGGAAGCCACGCCCACCGCTCGAGCAGGAGAGAGGAGGGAAGCAGTGAGGGAGGGGGAGATGAGGACAGAGAGGGATGAATCCTCACAGTTACTATGGCAACTTACCTATAAGAGTCTCTTATTACACTCCATTTGTGTTCCCTTAGCAATTTCTCTATAAGATTCACTTATTGTACTTCATTAGTGTTACTATGGCAACTTTCCTAAAAGGGTCATTACTTTCACTTCATTTGTGTTACTATGGCAACTTTCCTAAAAGAGTCACGAATTTCATTTCATTAGTGCAACTTTCCTGAAAGAGTCCCTTATCACACATCATAAGTGTTACTATGTCAATTTTCCTAAAAGAGTCACTTGTGTTACTATGGCAACTTCCTGAAAGAGTCACTAATTTCACTTCAATAGTGTTACTATGGCAGCTTTCCTAAAAGAGTCACTAGTGTTACTATGGCAACTTTCCTGAAAGAGTCACTCATCACACTTCATTAGTGTTACTATGTCGACAGTCCGAAAAGAGTCACCTATTACACTTCATTAGTGTTACCATAGCAACTTTTCTATAAGATTCACTGATAACACTTCATTAGTGTTATTATGGCAACTTTCCTAAAAGGGTCACTATTGTTTCTTTGCCAACTTTCCTACAAGACTCACTACTTTCACTTCATTTTTGTCACTATGGCAACTTTCCAAAAAGAGACACTAATTTCACTTCATTAGTGTTACTATCAGTGGCGGCTGGTGCCAAAAATTTTAAGGGGGGCGCAGCTTTGGAGGAAACAAACCAAAGAAGCGCTCCATACTACAGTGAAAAGAAACTAAAGACAAAACATAATCACAATACAACCTACTTTGAACAATGCACTATTTGAACAGAAATTTTTCCCTCCTTTCCTTCGGGGCTGCAAATTTCTCAGTGACCCTCTGACTGAAGTCCATCATATCCGTCACCAGTCTCTCTTCCATTGACAGCATGGCCAGTGCATTCAGCCTGTCCTGGTTCATGGTGTTTCTCTGGAAAGTTTTGATTCTTTTTAAGGTTTGAGATGCACCTCAGCTTCTGCAGTGGTCATGGGTGTGGTGATGAGGATCTTTAGCAGAGTGACAGTCTCTGAAAATACCTCTCAGAGATTATTTTCCATCAACAACTGGATAAGGTCCACAGCTCCACAGCAGGCCTTGACCTCCTCCTTGCTGTACTTAAGGCTGAGCTCTGTCTTCAGCTTGCTTTAGTTGAGCACTGGGTAGGCCTTCAAGGTGCTGCTGAGGGAATCTTCAGGAAACATGGCGTGGTACTGTGTGAATCTGTCATTAAGAAATACATAGAAAAGCACATTTTATTACCAAAAGTTAACATCAGTATTTACTGAAAAAAATCAATAAAACAGCCAAAGTTTAACCTGTTCCCATAAAATAAAGCTATAATTTATGTCAGTTTCACTATTTTATGAACATTTCTTGTGTCACCTGAACAGTTTCTTATCCTATACATGATGTCTCATGGCTCAAGATTGTAAACACAAACAGAATCTTATGTACCACTAAACTGATGCTTTAAAACTATGGGTAAAACTATGTGATACAGTTTTGGTATAGATTAACTGTAAAAAGTATGAACAAAACAAAACAAATAAGAAAAAAAAAACTAATAAGAAAAAAAAATCAGATACAAGCATGCAGCACAAAGGGCAGACGGCTCACACCAGCTGACTGATTCTCACAGCTGAAATGGAGGCTGTCAGTGTTTGGATGACATTTATAGTTTTCAGCAAAATTACTTCAAATTTTAAAAAGTCAAAAAAATAAACTTTACATTACAGGAGTCTGTTTCCATCTGCTGGAGCTTTTGAATACATGAACACTGTACCGTTATGTGCAGTATTCAGTCAGCAAAAACCACCAACAGAATGTATAATTTTTGTATCCAAATAGAACATTTTATTATAGCAACTAAACATATGGTATACAATTACATATAATGACAATACTATATATATTTATATTGATATTTATTATTTTTTATCACATGTTTAGTTGCCATAATAAAACTACAACATTTAAAGACAAGATATACATTTTGTTGGTCTGTTTTCGTTGATTTTATACTGGGCACAATGGTACAAGCTGGAAAGGTACTAGGTAAGAGTCAAATCTAAAATCTCCAGTAGATTAAAAAATAATTCTGTAATGGACATACACCTAAGAGGTAAAGAATTTGTGACGTTTACACTTTTGGGACTAATAAAACCCCACTGTTTTCACCAGTCAATTGTAACACATAACTTGATAGCATTATCAAGTCTTCTTTTTGTAATTTTTTAAAGGCTTTCACACAATGTAACAGTAATATTTAATGAGCAGTGCAATAATCTGCATGCACTTGTGTATTACAATTTCTCCTGTCTTGTTGCTGGTTTGCCATGATTTTTAAAAACATATTTTTATAGGTCCCTTAATATAATATTATAATCAAAATAATGCATCAATTTTGTCAATTAAATTTAAAATGAACTTCTAGTAGGGTAAAAACAAACTTACCCACCCAATAAAAGCCCCAATTCCTCCTAAAAATATGTTGTTTTCGTAAAAATATGCAAGAATTAAAAACTATATAGATTTTTTAGAACTTAAGTCTGCAAAATGATAATGTTCTACTGAACAAAGCATTTATATCCTCTTGGCAAATTTATTTTGTGGCTCCTCATCTATTGTTTAGTGCCATGTGTGACATAAAATGCAAAACTTTGCCCCTTGAATTATGTTATGTCTACTAGGAGAGACACATCCTAATCTAATCTTCAGTGCAGCACAGCCTCTTACTGATTTTCTTCTCCAATGCAATCTCACCTCTTCTGTGATCCTCTGACGAATCTCTGGACGACGCCTCCTCGGTGTATGGGAGCATTGGTCGGACACATGAGGATACGTGAGATGCTTGCGCATGAGTAAATCATATCTGCTGCGGTGACGTGTCCATATGATTGACAGCGCTCGTTGTCCAGTCACACGAGGAAAAGAAACACTAGAACAATACTGATTTGCTGCCAGTCCAAGTGGGAGCGTCCGGGGCGCACCGGTCTGCGCCCCGGGGGCAAAGTTGAAGCGGCCAATCCCAAAGACGCCTCAGGTCACATGCTGAGCAAAAGTTTAAGGACTTGCATAGACACCCATTAGGCCGGCGCCCCTCTGTACGTAAACTATGTATTCACAACAGAGTTACTACGTAAAAACATTGTGAAACCCATTTTATTGAATGGTGACAGGTGCTGCTGACAGACTATTACTATGTGGTAAAAATAAATGTTTTTATCTGTTATTTTTTATAATTTAAAGACAAATTATGTTGTGTTTAAGTAGACTTTCTCTGTTGAATTTTGGAGGGGGCGGCGCCCCGGCGCCCCCTATTGACAAGCCGCCACTGGTTACTATGCAAACTTACCTAAAATAGACACTTATTGCACTTCAGTTTTTCACTATGGCAACGTTCCTAAAAGAGTCACTAATTTCACTTCATCAGTGATACTATGGCCACTTTCCTAAAAGAGTAACTAGTGTTATATTGGCAACTTTCCTGAAAGAGTCACTAATTTCACTTCATTAGTGTGACTATAGCAACTTTCCTGAAGAGTTAGCAACTTAACTTTCTTAGTGTTACTATAGCAATAGTCCTAAAAGAGTCATCTATTACACTTTACTTGTGTTACCATGGCACCTTTTCTATAAGATTCACCTATAACACTTCATAAGTGTAAGTATGGCAAATGTCCTAAAAGGGTCACGAGTGGTATTATGGCAACTTATCTATAAGAGTCACTTATTACAAACCATATAGTTGCCATGGCAATTTTTCTATGACATTAACTTATTGCACTTTATTTGTGTTGCTATGGCAACTTTCCTAAAAGAGTCACAATTGTTTCTATGGCAACTTCCCTAAAAGAGTCACTTATAACACTTCATTAGTGTTACTATGGCAACTTTCCTAAAAGAGTCACTAGTGTGTCAATGGCAACTTACCTATTAGAGTCACTTAATACACTCCATTAGTACTGCCATGGCAATTTTTCTATAAGAGTCACTTATTTCACTTCATTAGTGTTACAATGGCATCTTTCCTAGAAGAGTCACTCATAACACTTCACTATTGTTTCTATGGCAACTTTCCTAAAAGAGTAACTAATTTCACTTCATTTGTGTTACTATGGCAGATTTCCTAAAAGAGTCACTAGTGTTTCAATGGCAGCTTACCTATAAAAGTCACTTAATACACTCCATTAGTACTTCCATGGCAATTTTTCTATAAGAGTCACTTATCACACTTCATTAGTGTTACTATGGCAACTTTCCTAGAAGAGTCACTTATAACACTTCACTATTGTTTTTATGGCAACTTTCCTAAAAGGGTAACTAATTACACTTAATTTTTGTCATTCGGGCAACTTTCCTAACAGAGTTACTAATTTCACTTCATTAGTGTTACTATGGCAAATTTCAAAAGGTAGTCACTAATTTCACTTTTATTAGTCTTACTATGGCAACTTTCTAAAAAGAGTCACTAATTTCACTTCATAAGTGTTACAATGGCAGCTGTCCTAAATGAGTAGCTTATTACAATTCATTAGTGTTACTATGGCAACTGTCCGAAAAGAGTCACTAATTTCTCTTCATAAGTGTGACTATAGCAACTTCCTAAAGAGTAAGCAATTAAACTTTCTTAGTGTTACTATAGCAATAGTCCTAAAAGACTCACCTATTACGCCTAACTTGTGTTACCATGACAACATTTCTATAAGATTCACTTATTGCACTTCATTTTTGTTACAATGGCAACTTTCCTAAAAGGGCCATTATTGTTTCTATGGCAACTTTCCTCAAAGAGTAACTCATTATACTTCATTTTTGTCACGATGGCAACTTTCCTAAAAGTGTTACTAATTTCACTTCATCAGTGTTACCATTGCAACTTTCCTAAAAGAGTCACTTATTATACTTTGTTAGTGTCAATATGGCAAGCTTCCTAAAAGAGTCACTTATCACTCCTCATTAGTGTTACTATGGCAACTTTTCTTAAAGCGTGAGTAATTTCACTTCATTAATGTAACTATGGTAAGTTTCCTAAAGTATTAGCAATTACACTTTATTAGTGTTACTATGGCAACTGTCCTTAAAGCGTCAGTAATTTAACTTCATTAGTGCTACTATGGCAACTGTCCTAAAAAAGTCACTAATTTCACTTCATGAGTGTTACTATGGCAACTGTCCTAAATGAGTCACTTATTACAATTCATGAGTGTTACTATGGTAACCTTCCTATAGAATTAGCAATTACACTTTATGAGTGTTACTCTTGCAACAGTCCTAAAAGAGCCACTAATGACACTTCATTAGTGTTACCATGGCAACGTTGCAACTGTCTTAGAAGAGTTACTAATTTCACTTTATTAGTGTTACTATGGCAACTGTCCTAAATGAGTCACTTATTACAATTCATGAGTGGTACCATTACAACTTTTCTATAAGATTCACTTTTTGCACTTCATTAGTGTTACTATGGCAACTTTCCCAAAAGTGTCACTATTGTTTCTATGGCAATAATCCTAGAAGAGTACCTCATTACACTTCATTTTTTTCACTCTGGCAACTTTCCTAAAAGAGCAACTAATTTCACTTCATTAGTGTTAATATGGCAACTTTTCTGAAAGCGTAACTAATTTCACTTCATTAATGTGACTATGGTAAGATTCCTATGAAATTAGCAATAACACTTTATTAGCGTTACTATGGCAACCTTCCTAAATGAGTCTCTAATTTCACTTCATTAGTGTTAGTATGGCAACTTTCCTAAAGAGTCACTAATTATACTTTTTATGTGTTACTATAGCAACTTTCCTAAAAGTGTCACTTATTGCACTTCATTAGTGTTACTATGTCAACTTCCCTAAAAGTGTCACTATTGTTTCGATGGCAACTTTTCTAAAAGAGTCACTCATTAAACTTCATAATTGTCACCATGGCAACTCTCCTAAAAGAGTCATTAATTTTACTTCATTATTGTTACTATGACAACTTTCCTAAAAGAGTCACTAATTTCACTTCATTAGTGTTACTATAGCAACTATCCTAGAAGAGTCACTAATTTCACCTCATTAGTGTTACTATGGCAACTTTCCTAAAAGGGTCACTATTGTTTCTATGGCAATGTTCCTTAAAGAGTCACTTATTACAATTCATTTTTGTCACTATGGCAACTTTCCTAAAAGAGTCACTTTTAGTACTTTGTTAGTGTTACTATGGCAAATTTCCTAAAAGAGTCACTTAACACACTTCATCAGTAATACTATGGCAACTTTTCTGAAAGCGAAACAAATTTCACTTCATTAATGTAACTATGGTTAGTTTCCTAAAGAATTAGCAATTACACTTTATTAATGTTACTATGGCAACTGTCCTGAAAGAGTTACTAATTTCATTTCATAAGTGTTACTATGGCAACCTTCCTAAAGAATAAGAAATTACACTTTATTAGTGTTACTATTTCAACAGTCCTAAAAGAGCCACTAATGACACTTCATTAGTGTTACTATGGAAACTGTCCTAAATTAGTCACTTATTACAATTCATGAGTGGTACCATGAAAACTTTTCTATAAGATTCACTTTTTGCACTTCATTAGTGTTACTATGGCAACTTTCCTAAAAGTGTCACTATTGTTTCTATGGCAATGTTCCTAAAAGAGTAACTCATTACACTTCATTTTTGTCACTATGCCAACTTTCCTAAAAGAGTCACTAATTTCACTTCATTAGTGTAACTATGGCAACTTTCCTAAAGAGTCACTAATAATACTTTATCTGTGTTACTATAGCAACTTTCCTAAAAGTGTCAATTATTTCATTTCATTAGTGTTACCATGGCAACTATTCTATAAGATTCACTTATTGCACTCATTAGTGTTACTATGGCAACTTCCCTAATAGTGTCACTATTGTTTCGATGTCAACTTCCCTAAAAGAGTCACTCATTACATTTAATGATTGTCACCATGGCAACAAACCTAGAAGAGTCACTAATTTCACTTCATTAGTGTTACTATGGCAACTTTCCTGAAAGGGTCACTATTGTTTCTATGGCAACTATCCTAGAAGAGTCACTCATTACACTTCATTTTTGTCACCATGTCAACTTTCCTATAAAAATCTAAGAGCAACTATCCTAGAAGAGTCACTAATTTCACTTCATGAGTGTTACTATGGCAACTTTCCTGAAAGAGTCACAAGTGTTTCTATGGCAACTTTCCTGAAACAGTCACTTATCTCACTTCATTTGTGTTACTATGGCAACGGTCCAAATAAAGTGACGAATTTCACTTCATTAGTGTTAATATGGCAACTTTTCTGAAAGCTTAACTCATTTCACTTCATTAATGTTACTACGGTAAGTTTCCTAAAGAACTAGCAATAACACTTTATTTGTGTTACTATGGCAACCTTCCTAAAAGTGTCAGCAATTTCACTTCATTAGTGTTACTATGGCAACTCTTCCAAAGAGACACTTATTACACTTTATCCGTGTTACTATAGCAACTGTCCTAAAAGATTTACTTATTACACTTCATTAGTGTTACTATGGCAACTTCCCTTAAAGGATCACTATTGTTTCGATTGCGACTTTCCCAAAAGAGTCACTTTTTACACTTCATTTTTGTCACCATGGCAACTCTCCTTAAAGAGTCACAAATTTCACTTCATTAGTGTTACTATAGCAACTATCCTAGAAGAGTCACTAATTTCACTTCATGAGTGTTACTATGGCAACTTTCCTGAAAGAGTCACAAGTGTTTCTATGGCAACTTTCCTGAAACAGTCACTTATCTCACTTCATTTGTGTTACTATGGCAACGGTCCAAATAAAGTGACGAATTTCACTTCATTAGTGTTAATATGGCAACTTTTCTGAAAGCTTAACTCATTTCACTTCATTAATGTTACTACGGTAAGTTTCCTAAAGAACTAGCAATAACACTTTATTTGTGTTACTATGGCAACCTTCCTAAAAGTGTCAGCAATTTCACTTCATTAGTGTTACTATGGCAACTCTTCCAAAGAGACACTTATTACACTTTATCCGTGTTACTATAGCAACTGTCCTAAAAGATTTACTTATTACACTTCATTAGTGTTACTATGGCAACTTCCCTTAAAGGATCACTATTGTTTCGATTGCGACTTTCCCAAAAGAGTCACTTTTTACACTTCATTTTTGTCACCATGGCAACTCTCCTTAAAGAGTCACAAATTTCACTTCATTAGTGTTACTATAGCAACTATCCTAGAAGAGTCACTAATTTCACTTCATTAGTTTTACTATGGCAACTTTCCTAAAAGGGTCACTCTCGTTTCTATGGCAAATTTCCTTGAAGAGTCACTCATTACACTTCATTTTTGTCACTATGCCAACTTTCCTAAAAGAGTCAGTAATTTTACTTCATTAGTGTTACCATGGAAACTTTCCTAAAATATTCATAATTAAACTTCATTAGAGTTACTATGGCAACTTTCCCAAAAGAGTCACTAATTTCACTTCATTAGTGTTACTCAAGGCCAGGTGGTGTGTCATTGGTCTGATCTTCACAGTAACCATCACCGAGGGTGCTGGATAGGGTTATGTGCCTGACGCAGGGGGGTTGAGCGGCTGAGCAGCAGGTCGTTTCGTGGTTCGGTGATCGTACACAGACACCTCGACATGTGGCAGAGACTGGAATCGAACAGCATCATATCTTCCTTCTTCTGGCTGAAGATGCACCAGTATGTATACTTTATTTATATTATTATTATTATTATTATATTATTTATTTTGTTTTTATACTTTATTTGTGTGATCTAGATTGCAAAACATTTGGTATTTTTTCAAACCTGTTTCAACTCGGAATTTCAAACTTTCTCCTGTTATCGGTGAAAAGATAACTCTATACAAGTTAAAATACTAAACATAAAAATACACAGGTATTATGGCAGAGGTCAACATATCAAGGAATATTTAATGTGTTAAAAAAAATCATTTTTGTCAGTGTTTTAGAATTCAGAAAAAAACTGCAAACAAACCAAAATAACTGATATTTCCTTTGTGTGGGATTTAAAAAGTTAAGTTATTGCATTATTATTATTTTAAATATTTAACCGTTTACTGATGTGTATATACATGTATATATGTGTATATATATATGTGTATATATATATGTGTGTATATATATATATATATATATATACACACATATTTATATATTTAATCTCTTATTCATCAAAAACATTTTTTGTATGTTTGTCAAACTCAATATCATCTAGTTCGTTATTTTTTGCATTTTTATTTACAAACATTTCTGCCTTTTGTAATTGATTTTGTTCCAAATATTTGTGCATTTTTATGTCATCACGTAATCAACTGTTACCTTTTAAAAAATTTAAATCCCACACATAATATCTGGTTTTTGGTTTGTCTTTAGTTTTCTCTGGAGAAATGTTAGCAGTATCAATGATTTCATTTGTTCTGTTTTTTAAAACATTAAATATCCCTGAATTTATTGATGACCTCTGCCAAACAGTTGAGCTGGTAGTTAAAAGGTTAATATTGAAACATCAGTGTTAGATCAGCATGTTAGATGTACAACAAACAAATATAACAAAAAACACACCACCATTAATACAAATTAAATTTTATTTTAAAGACATTTGTTCTGCATTTCCCCAGCCCCCAAACCCCAGGCTGTACTGCCAGCTTAATGCTACAGTGCCACTCCTGGCAATGTATTTTGCCGGGGAGAGTGATCTGCGGCCAGACTTCCGCCTGACCAGGGAGTCCTTTGGGGGTTTGATGGCTGCCCTTGGCACCCAAAGGGACCATGGCTGGGGACCCACCATTGAGGCCTTGGTCTTCCTTTTCTGGTTGGCCAGCGGGAATCTTACCGTGTCGTGGCCCGAGCCTTCGCCATCCCAAGGGCCACTGTTCACCGCATGGTGCATCAAACCAGCCAGAAGGTCCTGGCCCTCCTCCTGCTGGTTGTCCGCCTTCCGTCAGCAGAGGACCTCCCTCACCTGGGTGCTGGTTTTGCCAGGGTGGCTGGGTCAGCAGCCTTCAGCAAGGTTGTTGGCAGCATTGATGGCTGCCATGTGCGGGTGAAGCCACCATCCCAGCATGCAGCCTGTTATCTGAACAGAAAGCAGTTTTACTCTGTTCAGTTTCAGGCTGTTTGTGATCACACTGCAAAATTTCTGAACATTTTTGTGGGCTTCCCCGGGTCAGCACACGACACAAGGGTGCTGAAGCACAGCCCCATTTACCTCCACCAGAAGTATCCTCCACCAGGCTTCTGCATCCTCGGTGATGGTGGCTACCCCTGCCTCAGGCAGCCCATGGCCCTCATCACCCCCTACCGACAGCCTCTCTAAAACCAGCTCCAGGCGAGGTTTAATGGCCACCTGTCGAGAGCCAGATGTGTGGTGGTGTAAAACTGAACTGCCAGGAAAATATGAGTTTTATTCAAAACCAGCATTTTTGGTCAAAAATAAGCGTATTCTGCAAAGATAAGTCCATTTTGATATTTTGTACTCTAAAATGGAGCAAAAATTTGAAAATTGGTTATGAGAGACAACCACTTGTCTCCAAAAAAGTGTAAATCTCGGGGAAAAGATCAATTAGAGCTAAAAACTGAAGTGCCAGGAAAATATCAGTTTTATTCCAAACCAGCATTTTTGATCAAATATATTTGATGTAGCTGAGAAAACTCCATTTTGATAATTTGTACTCTAAAATGCAACAAACATTTGAACTTGGTTATGAGAGACAAACACTTGTCTCCAACAATTCGTAAATCACTGGGAAAAGATCATTAAGAGCGAAAAGCTGAAGTGCCAGGAAAATATCAGTTTTATTCCAAACCAGCATTTTTGATTATATATATTTGATGTAGCTGAGACAGCACCATTTTTAATATTTTGTGCTCCAAAATGGAGCAAGAATTTGAAATTGGTTATGAGAGACAAACACTTGTCTCCAAAAATGCGTAAAATCTCTGGGAAAACATGATTAAGAGCTGAAAACCAAAGTGCCAGGAAAAAATCAGTTCTATTAAAAAAACAAGCATTTTTGATCATATATATTTGATGTACCTGAGATACGTCCATTTTGATATTTTGTACTCTTTAATGGAGCAAGAATTTGAAATTGGTTATGAGAGACAAACACTTGTCTCCAAAAATGCGTAAATCACTGGGAAAACATGATAAAGAGCAACAAACTGAAGGACCAGGAAAATATCAGTTTTATTCATAACCAGCTTTTTTTGATCAATTTTATTTGATGTAGCTGAGATAAGTCCATTTTGAAATTTTGTGCTCTAAAATGGAGCAACAATTTGAAATTGGTTATGAGAGACAAACACTTGTCTCCAAAAATGCATGAATCCCTGGGAAAAGATCATTAAGACCTACGAACTGAAGTGCAAAGAAAATATGAGTTTTATTCAAGAACAGCATTTTTGATCAAATATATTTGATGAATCTGAGATAACTCCATTTTGATATTTTGTGCTCTTAAATGGAGCAATAATTTGAAATTGGTTATGAGAGATAAACTCTTGTCTCCAAAAATGTGTAAATCTCGGGAAAAGATCATTAAGAGTAAAAAACTGAAGTGCCAGGAAAATATCAGTTTTATTCCAAACCAGCATTTTTTTTTTCAAAAATAAGCATATGTAGCAAAGATAACTCCATTTTGATATTTTGTACTCTAAAATCCAGCAAAAATTTGCAATTGATGATGAGAGACAAACACTTGTCTCCAAAAATGTGTAAATCACTGGGAAAACATCAGTAAGAGCTAAAAACTGAAGTGCCAGGAAAATATCAGTTTTATTCAAAAACAGCATTTTTCATCTAATATAATTTATGTAGCTGAGATAGCACCATTTTCATATTTTGTACTCTAAAAAGGAGCAAAAATTTGCAACCGGTTATGAGAGACAAACACTTGTCTCCAAAAATGCGTAAATCACTGGGAAAAGATCATTAAGACCTACAAACTGAAATGCAAGGAAAATATCAGTTTTTTTCATAACCAGCATGTTTGATCATATATATTTGATGTAGCTGAGATAAGTCCATTTTGATATTTTGTGCTCTAAAATGGAGCAAGAATTTGAAATTGGTTATGAGAGACAAACACTTGTCTCCAAAAAAGCAAAAATCACTGGGAAAACATCACTAACAGTTAAAAACTGAAGTGCCAGGAAAACATCGTTTTTTTTTTTCAAAACCAGCATTTTTGATCAAATACATTTGATGTAGCTGAGATGACTCCATTTTGATATTTTGTACTCTAAAATGGAGCAACAATTTGAAATTGGTTATGAGAGACAAACACTTGTCTCCAACAATTCGTAAATCACTGGGAAAAGATCATTAAGAGCTAAAAACTGAAGTGCTTGGAAAATATCCGTTTAATTCAGGAAAAGTATTTTTGGTCAATTCTAAGAGTATTTAGCTAAGATAAGTCCATTTTGATTATTTTGTACTCTAAAATGCAGTAAAAGTTTGAAATTGGTTATGAGAGACAAACACTTGTTGTTTACACTTCATAATAATTACACACTATTAAGCATTAGTTAAGTTTTAATAAATACTTACTGATCCCATCTTCACATTACCTTTTTTCACAACGAAGTTTATCTGAATTTGAAGTTCACTTTTATTGTGAAAGCTGTTTAAAATACCTAGGCATCAGAGCTGACTGTCCATCTCACTGTGACTCTTGTAACACACTATTTGATTCCAGTGCAAACCTGAAAAAAGGCTTCTATTTTCTTGTGTTTCCCCTGTATGCACAGATTAAGCAGCTTCTGGAAGAACATGGTGTTGGTCCTAATGAAAAAACTAGAACTTTTGGTGTTCTCTCTGACATACAATCTGGCGAAGAGTATCAAAAGTTATGTGACAGTGGAGTTCTTGGCAAGAATTACTTGATGCTAATTTGGAACTGTGATGGTGCTCCAGTGTTCAAAAGTTCTAAATACAGCATTTGGCCAATTCAGTGTCTGGTTATTGAACTGCCATCAGAAGTAAGGAAAAAAAACATTTTGATGACAGCGTTATGGTTTGGGCCAAGTAAGCCATCTATGTTTACATTGCTAACACCAATTGTCAAAGAATCCTCTCTGTTAGAGACTGAAGGTGTTGATTGGCACGATGCACAGGGAGGCCGTCACGTCTTTGAAGTGTTTGTGCTTATTTGTAGCTCTGACTCAGTGGCTCGTCCATTGCTTCGTAACACAAAGCAGTTCAATGGATTTTATGGTTGTGATTTTTGTTATCACACAGGTGGTAAAACCTATCCATATGACAGACCTGAACCTCCACTGCGAAATGAGAGAGATCATTTGTCAGCTTCAGTTAATGAGCCAGTGTTTGGAGTCAAAGGGCCATCTCCTTTGATGAAGCTTGGTCACTTCCAAATGGTAAATGGTTTCATCCCTGAATATCAACACAATGTGTGCCTTGGTGTCACTCGACAACTGTCCACTTTGTGGTTTGAAACGACAAACAGTGAAGCCCCCTGGTACATTGGCAAACAGATGGATGAGGTTGATTTGCAACTTGCAAAAATAAAACCTCCTGTCGAGATAATCAGGACACCAAGATCAGTGGGTGAAAGGAAGTTCTGGAAATCTTCCGAATGGCGAGCCTTTCTTCTCTTCTATGCTCTGCCTGTGTTGAAAGGCATACTCCCTGCCAGATTTTGGAATCACATGTTCCTTTTGGTGTTTGGCATATATACATTACTGCAGGATAAGATTAAGACTAGCAGCATCTTGATGGCAGAACTGGCTCTTAAAAACATTTTCATTGAGTTTCAAAGACTATATGGGAAAAACCACATGACTTTTAACATACACTTGCTCACACACATCGCACAAAGTGTTAAACACTGGGGACCTTTATGGGCCACCTCAACCTTTGCATTTGAATCGAATATTGGCACTCTATTGAAGTATTTTCACGGAACACAGTATGTCCCATCACAAATAGCTAAAAAATTTCTGTTGTGGAGAGAGCTGCCAGAAAAGGCCAGGCATACAATCAGATCAGAAAATGCAAAAGTTCAATCCATTTTTGAAGAACTTTATTTTATTAAAAGAAGAATAGAGAAAATGTGACATAATGAATGAGAGTGTCAAGGGTTTTGGGCATCCCCCAATGCAAGAAAATATCCCATCTTCTCATAGACTTGCCATTTCCAAGGTTATGTGGAAACACAAGCAACTGCTTCTGGTCTTACAGCCGTTTTTTGGTTGATGGAGTTCTGTATCATAGTCAAAAATATGACCAGTTATAAAAAAAGATGCAACAGTGCTGTATACTTGAAAGATGGTAAATACTGTTTCATTGATGAGTTGGTCATTTTTAAACAAAGGTGTGTGCATCAAAGCCCTACATATAGTGCCTGTACTAAACATTGCTGTGTGTTGGATGAGGTACTTGCTAAATCTAGCAGGCCTTTTTGTAAAGATTCAAGGATAAATATACAAAGTACTTTCATACATGAAGTTAGGAAGACTGGAGATGTAAGCGCTATCTGGCCTAATATGATAACAATAAATGTGTTGTTGTCGAAACAGCTGACAAGTTGTACATTACACCATTGCCAAATCCATATGAACGTGACTAATAAAGCAGTCGTGAGTTATATTAAGTTGTAGCTAATGATGAATTTTGGTAACAGCTCATGATAGCAGCCAGTGTGTGTCAAGTCTGTAACAATAATGTGACTTTGTATTAAAAATGTGAGATTTTTCTCAAATAAAATCAGGAAAAAATAATTTAACTTGTTTCTGTGTGGTTTATTAACACTACATAAACGATTAAGTTCAGTCCCAGCCATGTACCATCTATTATCAGCTGTTCTATTTTGCAGCTGACATGTATGAAGTTCACGTATGCTTTAAAGAAGCCAACATGCTTGGAAAAGAATATTTGAAAAGGCTACTATCAAAAGAATAAGTACAGCTACAATCCAAATTCACTTGAATGTTAGGCATGAAAGTT
>JBAMNC010002103.1:0-78319 GCA_037902135.1 Cetoscarus ocellatus | reverse complement strand
TGTGCTGAAATGTGGCCTTCATTTTGTCTTTGACAAGGGTCACATCCGTTGAGTGCTTCATCATTGACATGGCTTCCTTGCATTCATCACCTGAATGGCGCTGGTAATGGCGACAGGCAGCAGCAGTTGTGTGCAGTGCGTTGTGTGTGGTAGTCTCTAACCAGTGTGTAGTAGTTTCTAACCGGTGTTTATTGTCGTATTTTTTTTTTTCACTGATCTGTGTGTAATGGAAGCAACTTTGACTCACCCAAGATTGAGGGACCTATTCTTGATCCTACTGCTTCTTTGATCCTACTGCTTCTTTGCCACCTTCTGTGAACCTTTCCAGTATGGCCGGGAGTTCCTCCTGCTTCTCTGCTACTCTGGTTTGGGCACCGTGGATCCCTTGGCAGCCTTCCCCACGGAGATCATCCAGTCTGATACTTCGGCGGGTGTTCGGAGCTGGACATCCACGCCGACGGGGGTGAGGAAGAGTGGGAGACATGGTGGTGTGCGGCTGCAGCTGAAGAGACAGGGGCACCGGAGGATGCCTCTTCCTACGATGATGCTTGCCAATGTCCAGTCTCTCCGTAATAAGATCGATGAGCTTCGGGCAAACACCCGGTTCCTGACGGAGTATAACAGTGCTTGCCTCCTTGCTCTAAGGGAAACGTGGCTTAAAGACGCAGATCTTCAGTCCGACTTGGAAGTCGAGGGCTTTGGAGCTCCTTATCGCCTCGACAGAGACCCCGTGGTGACCGGCAAGTCACTTGGTGGAGGTTTGTGCCCCCAGTATGTCACTTGTCCGACACGTCTGGCGAAGTGTCTGGACCTTTGCTCTGGATCCGTGAAGGGGGCTTATAAATCCCTCCGCAGAGCTCCACTCGACATGTCGGACCATAATGTAGTTTATTTAGTTCCGTCATACAAACCGGTCCTGAAGAGGAACAAGCCGGAGCGAAGATTGGTTCCGGTTTGGTCGGAGGACTCCATTCAGTGTCTGCAGGACTGTTACGACTGTACGGACTGGGACATGTTTAAAGAAGCCTGTGTGGATTTGGATGAATTGGCTGGGACTGTTTCTGCATATGTTACTTTCTGTGAAAGCTTGATCATTCCACGGAAATTAATTTCTGTATTTCCAAATAATAAGCCGTGGATCTCTAAATCTCTGAAAAACTCCATCACACAACATTATATATGTTTGAGACAAGTGAGGAAAGACTTGAAGGTTGCAAAGTTCTCCTACAAGGATCAAGTGGAGAAGCTCCTCAGCTCTGGAAACTCCCACCCAGCCTGGGAGGGGGTCAAATCCATGATGGGGATGCCGCTTAAAAAAAAGTGTCATCTCCCAGAAAGACAAGTCTGATCTTGAGCTGGTAAATGAACTGAACATTTTTTATAACTGTTTTAATATCCACGATTTTAGCAAGGAGTTGTCAGATTTTAAAAATACCTCTGAACAGACCACTGTGCAGGTGGGCAGGGATCAGGTCCTGAAACTTTTTAGAGGTGTTAGAGAGAGAAAAAGCCCTGGCCCTGATGGTATTGGGGGTCGTACTCTCAAAAATTGTGCTGACCAGTTGGCAGACATTTTCTTTTATTTTCAAGCTGTCTCTCCAACTTCAAAAGGTTCCTTGTGTTTGGAAAGATTCTATTATTGTTCCTGTTCCAAAAAAGAATTGTCCAAGGCTCTTAATGATTATAGACCTGTGGCTCTCACTTCGTTGGTGATGAAAACATTTGAGAAAATTGTGAAGGGGAGCTCTTGAATGCTGTTCAGGCAAATCTGGATCCATTCCAGTTTGCCTATAGGTCTGGCAGGGGGGTTGATGATGCGACAGGTACCCTGCTTCATCTGATCCTGACACATCTGGAAGGTGCGATGACTTTTGTTCGCCTAGTTTTTATTGACTTCTCCTCAGCTTTTAACTGCATCCAACTGCATATTTTAGCAGAAAGATTGAAGAGCCTCCACAGCATCGAGCCTGGCCTCATATCCTGGTTGATGGACTTTTTGACTGAGCAGACCCAACGTGTGAGAGTAAACAGTGTTTTATCTAATGTTCTTTTATCCTCCACTGGGTCACCACAGGGGTGTGTCCTCTCTCCTCTTTTATTTGTGTTGTATACTAATGAGTGCCAAACTCAAAAAAGTTTGCAGATGACTCTGTGATTGTGTCTCTTCTCAGGGATGATGACCCTGATCATGGCCCTGTAGTGTCTGAGTTCATTGACTGGTGTAACACGTCCTTTTTAAACGTGAACGTGTCCAAAACCAAGGAGATTTTAGGAAGAATCCTACAGTCTCCTCTCCCGTCGTCATTAATGACCAGTCTGTTGAGGTGGTTCAGCAGTATAAATATCTTGGAACGGTGCTGGACCACAGGCTCACGTTCGAGTCTCAGGGGGATGCTATATGGAAGAAAGCTCATCAGAGGATGTATTTTTACCGTAAGCTTTGCAGTTTTAAAGTGGATAACACTTTTATGAAAATGTTTTATTCATGTTTTATTGAGTCTGTGCTGACCTTTTCTTTTATCAGCTGGTATGGGCTGCTCACCGTCAAAAACAGAAACAGGTTGCAGGGCATCACTAAAGTGTGTAGCAGAATTGCTGGCACCACACTTAATGACCTGACTATGTTGTACCAGAGGCAGACTCTGAAGAAGGCCCAGTCAGTCCTTGATGATCGTAGTCATCCCCTGCATGATGAGTTCAGGTTGCTTCCATCAGGTCGCAGATACAGTGTTCCTAAATGCAAAACCAATAGGATGAGGAATTCTTTGGTTCCGGCAGCTATTGTTCTGCTGAATAACTCTCTGTAATGTTGGTGTTTTATTTACTGCCTTTAATGGATTATTTATTGTATTTATTGTTGGTTTCTTATCTGTGTGATACTGCTGGCTTGTTAAGCCGCATTATGTAGTAACGCCCCATTATATAATAATGTAATAAATTTTCACTTTATTATGTAATAACGCCGCATTTTGTAATAATCTGCCACATTTTGTACTAAAAATTTTGAACGCAATATGTAATAAACTTTGCCGCATTTTGTAATAAGTTATTACATATTACGTCGGGTATTACATATTGCGGGTGTCGCCCTTTTTTTTATAAGGAAAATGTAATAATGTGGTGCATTATGTAATAAGCCACCAGAAAAGATGTCTATATCATAAATCAGTTACTTGTTAATGCAGACTGTCTCACTCTCTCTCGCTCAAAATTATTGCAAATTGCACTCAGTTGGTGGTAACTGTGGAGCATAGCCTATATAACGGCTCTCATGCCAGGAGCATATTATTTAGAATTATTCCCAGTGACTTGTTTTAGTTAGGCATAACATTATTTCCTGCGACATAAAGTTGGCCTATTCTGTTTTAAAACATTATTTTAAGCTTTGTGCTCTACTTTCTGTTGTGCAAAGTTATTCCTACTTTGATTTGCTTGCTTGACTAAATAAGGGGATAAATCAGGACAGCTCTGCTCTAAAGTGAAAAGGTCAGTACACAATATTCAGGACCATGGACAGCTCCGAGCCGACTTGTTTATTTTTCACACATTCACACACAATGGGCTCTAATTTCGTAGACCAGGCACAGGTGAGGCGCACCTGCCCTGCGCCGCGCCTGCGCCACGCCAACAGGGTGTGTCCAGGGCATTTTGCAAGTTTCATGCACGGTGCAGTCTGGCGCAGGCAGGCTCACCCACGCCTCCGTCTCTCCTACCGGCGCACGTAGCAGAGAGGGAGGAGATAAGACTTGAGTAGGTTTAACACAGCCGAGTGTGATCTTCACCAATCAAATGAACGCCTCTCCTTGCCCTTAAATGCGCCGCGGGTGAGGAGCAGTGACAATTTCACCTCGGTGGAGAAGAAGGTCAGAGCTGCTGTCACTTTTACAGCAACTTGGAGAGCGCAAGGGCCACCGGGCCGCGCATTGGAGCCTCGATGCGCGTCACCGTGTGGACCACCTCGCGGGACAGATGTAATCTGTTCCTGTGTCATAATAGGAGTACAAAATTAAGTGATAATTACATTTAAACACAGCAGCAGGCTAATCCATTCATCATGCTTGTGATCCACCTGCATTACTGGTCTGTCATCGCCAAATAGCAGCGCCTTAGGTGAAAATATGTCTCCTTCTCATCCTCCTTGCAATAATGTAGGCTACTGCATCTTTTTAGATCACGTTAAAAAACAGAGAAATATGGGCAATCACAGGTAAATCCTTAAGACACCGAATGACTTACATTTATTCAGCGAGCGTCTCTCTCTTTTTTCTTTTCTATTTAATTTCATGAGATGAGAGAAGCCGGATACTCAGTATCGGATGATGTGGCTGTTTGTGGTTGGCTTGAGAGATATGAACTCGTTAGTTATGACAAACGTCTCTGATCTGACATCAGATGTGACGGGACAATTAATATAGATACAAGTATATTTGCTGGTTCAGACGGTTATATGAAATAGTGGTTGCTGTGACTGTTTATTGCATTGAAATGTGCCTGACACTCTGGATACCTGCCTGTGAGGTTTTGGTGACGTGTGTGCACTGTGCGCCTGTCAGCCAAATTGCCACTGCCCCGAGTTCGCCTCGCCTGCGCCGAGAATAGACCAGGTTGGAGCTGGCGGGCTATCAGCGCACCTTCCGAGCGGTTTTTTGGCACGAAATTGTCACTGCGCCAAGCTGAATCTTTCGACACCTCCCCCTGGTGCACCGTCACACCCATCTCAGCGCAGCCGTTCTACCAAATTGCCAAATTGGCTGCGCACGGCAGTGCGCCGGACAAAATTACCACTGCGCGGGGTGCGCCAGGCTGCGCCATCCTGCGCCACCCTGAGTTGCGCCAGGAAATTAGAGCCCATTAAATCAACATTTAAAGCCTTAAGCATTTCTGGAAACACACGAGTCTGAAAACGAGAACAATAAGTGAATGTCAAATAAGGTCAGTATAGATATTTTCTTCTTTCCTGCCTCTTGAGTTTATACTGTTGCCTCACACCTCGTCAGTGAGCACTTTGAGTTCTAGGTCTGTAAATTTTTGTTTTCTTTTTCTGTCTGACTCTGCCATTGTCGTGTCAACTGTGATCTTGGAGCAAAGCCACCTCTATACCCCTCGGTTTACTGCAATCAGCTGCGCAGACTGCGCTAAACTGCTGAACTGTGTGGGCTTGTTAGTGCCGGCAAATGATTAGAGCAGTTTCCTTTGAGGATAAGGCGCTAAAACAGGGCAGATTGCGTAAGCTAATTCTGCGCAAATAATGGCACTATTAGCAGGAGCAATCCATTCTTTGTGGATCTGGCCCTTAGTTTCTTATTGAATGCCTGAAATTGACCTGGATGCAGCGTGTTTCTCTGCATAAGCAGCAGTGTGTCAGGCAAATATACAGAACCTATTCTCTGCCTCTCTAGCGACTTTAAAGGGGCTGGAAAGTCGCAACAACGTCCAAAAGATACACACGTGCCTAACGTCCTCCACCGATGCGCTCCACACTCACTCCACAATAATTCTAAATAATATGCTCCTGGCATGAGAGTCGTTATATAGGATATGCTCCACAGTTACCACCAACTGAGTGCAATTTGCAATAATTTTGAGCGAGAGAGAGTGAGACAGTCTGCATTAACAAGTAACTGATTTATGATATAGACATCTATTTTGGTGGTTTATTACATAATGCACCACATTATTACATTTTCCCTATAAAAAAAGGGTGACACCCGCAATATGTAATACCCGACGTAATATGTAATAACTTATTACAAAATGCGGCAAAGTTTATTACATATTGCGTTCAAAATTTTTATTACAAAATGTGGCAGATTATTACAAAATGCGGCATTATTACATCATAAAGTGAAAATTTATTATATTATTACATAATGGGGCGTAACTACATAATGCGGCTTAACATGGCTGCAGAACAAATTGCCCCTCGGGGATAACAAAGTTTACCTTGACCTTGACCTTGACCAGTTGTTGCAGACTTGAACAGATGCTGCGATGAGTCTTGGGGCCATTTTGGAAAGTGGATTTGGATATCTTGACTTCTTGAGAAATGCTGCGTTGGACCGTTTTTAACCTCCAAGCGAGGTAACCAGAACCACTCTGGAGATCATAGAAATGTTCCTGGGGGATTAAAATAAAACAAAGTGGAAAGAGGAAAGCAATGGGTTATTTGGCAACATCTGTAATTATTGAAAACACTCCTAACTACCATAAATGTTGTCTAGGCCTGTGCAATGTGTTACTAATCTATTGCTAGGTAGCAGTTACTTGTCACAAATACTGCAATTTTTTTGCTGGAAGAAAATCTGAATAAGTTGAGAGCAACTGCAGGAGCAGTCCATATGGGATGCATCATGAGAAACAAAATGTGTGTGTTTATATATATATATATATATATACATACACACACACACACACACACACACACACATATATATATATATATATATATATATATATGTATAGACACATTTTGCCTGAATAGTTTGGCGGAATAAGCCAAACAGTATTATCCCTTTCACCTTGCCATTAGAAAGACATAATTATTGACTGTGATTTAGAAAATACTGACACCAAAGATTTATTTTTTATGTCATTACTTACATAACCGTCCTTTGAATCCGGATCCTTCAAACTTGGAAACAGGATGATAATGCTGAGTGCATATGTAATGCAGACATTTACAGAAGGGATCCTCCTGATAGAAAAACATGTATAGATTAAGTAAACAAAACTACTTTTATGTAAATTATTTACTTAAACATACCCAATGGCCTGAATAATTGGATGTCAAATTTAATGTCACCATTATTAAAAAAAAAAAAAAAACTGTAAACTGTATCTCTGCAACATAATCCAGGTTTTTATTATCAAGTTGAATTATCTGCGCATTGCACTTGTTTGTTCTTTAAAAAAATGTTGGAATGACCAATCCAAATTTGAACCACCTGAAGTAACTTTAAATCTATGAGAGAATCCTAAAATAATTTCATATGCCTCTTTTTAGAATTTTCTTTTGCTGAGGATGTGAACTGGATACATGAGCACAAAGCTGCATATCAAAAAACTTAGACTTTGCTGCCTAAGTACTTTAAGAATGTGCCACTTGTGCTTTCTTTTTCTTCTCTGATGCTGCAAGTCATTTTTTATGAAAAGTACTGAAACCTGCATTTGAAAAGAAGGCCTGATTATCGCAATCCTATTGGAGAATACTTTATACAACATCCACAATATCAACATATCTATTTCATATGTACAATTAGTTACCTATTAGTTATGATATCTGTATGACAAAAATGTATTTTAGGGCACATGGACTCACCCATGACTCTCCACCATGTCTGCCACGAGCATGTTCACCATCTTTCTTCTTGTGCTATCAGAGAGGCAGTTTTTTTTGTTCATATTCTTTAAAGACCTGGTCACCACCTGGCTTTGAGTACAGGGCTACTTTGACAGTCTGAAAGAGCAATTACAATAATATTTTACAAGATTAAACCAGACAAAGTTAAACAATCAGGCTGAGCAATATACTGAACCTGCAATACTGTAGTAATAACCCTGAAACAAAGTCATTTCTTATCTTTGCTTAACTGAAGGTGAGACTGATATCAGTTGATTGGGTTTTGTCTTTAAATGATTCTGACCACTCAATTTCTTCACATTTGGACTACTGTAATGCACTTCATATGAACATAAATCAGACTTTCATTGCAAGTCTGCAATTATTACAAAATGTTGCTACTGGTCTTTTAACAGGCACTATAAAGCATGTCAACCCCATCCTGCCCCCTTTCCATTGACTCCCTGTTCACTTGAGAATCAATTTTAAGATTTTATTGCATGTATTTAAATCTTTAACCACATCTATGTTCATTTAAAAGTCTACAAAGTTTAGTATTGCTTTTATTTTAACAAATTGTCTCATGTTTATATGTCTTAATGAAGTGATAATTCTACTGTTTTTATCATTAGTTTAATTTTATTTCTGTTCCGTTCTATTTTATTTGATTATTACTTGGTAGTCACTGTGTAGCACTTTGGCAAAAATTTTGTTCTTGGAGAGTTGCTTATCAGGTCTTGTGTTACTGTTGAGCATATTTGGTATTTTTGAGTACACAACTTGCCTCAAAAACTGATTGCCCCTTTTGCAAGAACATGCATTTTCCCAAAAACATGCATAGTTTTGAGTAACTCTATGGTTTGTCAGCTGAAATTCAAGACTTAAAATAATTACACTTACAATGACAATGAATACTATATCATAGAACTATTACTTTTAAGCTCTTTTGATGATCTTAAATGTAATACTCAAAGAAAAGATACTTGTGAAATTCCAATGGTAACCTGTTATTGCATTTTTTGTTTTTGTGATGGCAAACAAAACTGTTATTGGTTTGTGTAAACCACATCAGAGCCCTTAAAAATAATCGATAACTTTGCATGGGTTCCTAAGGAGGAAGACAACTTCCTCTTCTTGTCACACGTCACTCACTAGTAAACTTACATCTTTTGCAATGTTGTTGTCTGGGGGTCCTTCAATCAGCTTCTTCTTCCGAGCTTTGGTTGACTCAAGTATCACCGTTGAGTCTGAATTTGAAGATGAACCTTGTGACACATGGCCAGGTGACCACCCTGATTAAGACGAGCCTTCAGAAGATGTGTCCAGCACTCTGCTGTCTACAAGCACAAATAACTTCAGTACACTTAAACACACACAGCTTTAGTGTGTGTGTGTGGGTCTATCTATCTATCTATCTATGATGATTTCAGAAGTTCATCAAATATGTCTGCGTCCACTTCCACTCCAGCAGAATCTTTCAAGACCAAGGAAGTTGAGCCCAGCAAATTTAACTTTGCCAGAACTAAAAAAAAGAGAGAGAACTTGTCTGAGGATCAAAACAAAAGAATTCAAGATCAATTATACCTGTTATACTCCCTTAAAGCGGTGGTTTTTAAAAGAATTGTTAAAGGAACACCTAAGATCACAGTAAAATATCAAGGCACGCTACTTAATGAAAATAGCCTCTAAACAAGTGTTCTTGTACCTTTCAGTTGAAATACCTACTTATAGGTGATTAAAAAGCTGATTTATCTTTACACATCAATATCTAGAAACATAAGTTTAGATGTTAAAACTGTACAAGAAAAAAGGTAATTTTATTAAAGGGATACAAAAAGTTATTCCTTCCATCTGCTACAATCCTATTAACTGCATCACCCTTAAATATTTTCTTTAATAACAGAAATTGCAGCTTACTCATTTATGTATGCAGATAAGTGACACGAAAAATTTATGATTACACTTCATTAGTGTTACGATGGCAACTTTTCTAAAAAAGCCACTAATTTCACTTCATTAGTGTTACTATGGCAACTATCTAAAAGGGTCACTAATGTTTCTATGGCAACTTTCCTAAAGAGTAACTCATTAGAATTCATTAGTGTTACTATTGCAACTTTCCTAAAAGAGTAACTTATTACACTTCATTAGTGTTGCTATGGCAACTTTCCGAAAGACACTAATTACACTTCTTTAGTGTTGCTATGGCAACTGTCCTAAAAGAGTAACTTATTACACTTCATTAGTGTAACTATGGCAACTTTCCTAAAAGAGTAACTTATTACACTTCATTAGTGTTGCTATAGCAACTTTCCTGAAAGAGTCACTAATTACACTTCTTTAGTGTTACTATGGCAACGTTCCTGAAAGAGTCACTAATTTCACTTTATTAGTCTTTCTATGGCAACTTTCCCAAAAGTGTCGCTAATGTTACCATGGCAACTGTCCTTAAAGAGTCACTTATTGCACTTCATTAGTGTTACTATGGCAACTTTCCTAAAAGAGCAACTAATTTCACATCATTAGTGTTACTATGGCAACTTTCCTAAAAGTGTCACTATTGTTACTATTGCAATGTTCGTATAAGAGTCACTTATTACACTTCATTAGTGTTAATATGGCAGTTGTCCTAAAAGAGTCACTAGTGTTACTATGGAAACTTTCCTATAAGCGTCACTTTTTACACTTCATAGGTGTTGCTATAGGAACTTTCCTGAAAGAGTCACTTATTACACTTCATTAGTGCTACTATAGCAACTTTAATAAAAGAGTCACTAGTGTTACTATAGCAATTTTCCTAAAAAATCACCAATTAAACTTCATTAGTGTTACTATGGTGTAGCGATTTGAAATTTATCAGCGTTCAATCTGAAAGATTTAGCCGTGGAGTTATTAATTAAAGTTAATTAATAATTCAATAAATTATTCCCCTTGGGGGCACCAGCCTTCTTTAATAAAGCAAATCTTAATTTAATTAATTGATTACCAAGTTAGCTCTCTTAAATAATACAATTTAACCAAATCAAGTTTATCAATCTCAGATCTTAAGACAGAGTTCTTGCTTCAGGGACACTGGCTTCTGGAGAACACTAACAGACAGAGAATTTAAAATCAATAATCATAAATTTATGAAAGTGAATAATCTTACAATGCATAAAATAAATTGTGAGAATTATGAATAAAATTGCAATAAAATGATCAGGTTTGAATGACACAGTGGTGAAATCAGAAAACTTGAAATGATGGTGATTGAGTGTATGTGTATAATAAATGAACTGTTTACTACTGAAAAAGGAGAGAATTTAGATCAAATTTGGATTAAACCAATTCAGGATTAGAACACCTTTAAGTCTAAGAGTACATCAAACCTCCTTTTAAACACAGAATAACTGGACGCTTGCCTACTTGGTCGAAGACGACTCTCGCGTTGTTTCTCCGATGCTGGGAAGGTTCAGGCTAGCCTGGATCAGGTTGGTTCGATCAGAGTCGGATCAAGTTGGTGACGTTGGTTCGGTCTGGAAAACCGAACAGCGGATCTTGAAGTCCGTCTCTCACACCGGTGCCCCGCGGATACCTCTCGACAGCTCTCTTTGGAGAATCTTCTGGCAAACGCAGGCTTAGAAGGTGGTTGCGTCTCAAAGCTCTCACGGTGTTATTAACATAAATTTATTGATGGCTGATTTAATTTGTGCAAGTCTCTTAAAACACTGCAGCTGGCCAGGACAACGATGTCTCGCAGAAAACTGTGCAAAACCAAAAAAAAGGAACAATTCAATATTGTGCAGGCTTGCGTTGGAAAGCTTGGAGCATTTAGATTCTTACAGAGAAATCTAAATGAAAGACTTGTTAAAGTCGCAGATCAAAAATTGATTAACTGAAAAATGCGCGTGATCAGCAGACAAAAGAAAAGTTATAACGGGCTTACAGAAGCAAAGGCCTGAACGGCGCGAAGAACTAGAAAAGAAAGTGAGGCGTTACGAGGACGAGAAGTCGACAGGAAGCAAAAGACAAGAGAAAGTAAATGAGAGTTTGCACACGTTTTTAAACATCTCCGATGGGAGTGAAGACGATGACATCACTGACAACTTTCATCATCTCTTTCTGTATTTCGCAGATTTTAGTAATTAAGTTTGAGAATAATGAACGAATTACTCATATCACTCAACTCACCATAAGTATAAGATCTTAGACAACCCATGAAGAAATGATAAGAGGATGATATCAGACAATTCTAACTCAATAATGAAACACACAGTAACGATGGCACATTTATCATCATGCTTGAGGTAAATTACCAACATACTGTTGTGCAAATGTGGCTAAATGAATACTATACTACAAAGCATTACTAGAACACACTGTAACACATAATCAATACATTGTAGGTAATTTCTGGTATTTATGGTGACATATCTTGAATATTATAACTGTGATTGTGCTATATTAACAGAAGGTCGCTAGGTGGAGCTGTTGGTCTTCCACGGAATTTAGAATAAATCTGGGATCTCATTAACTTCACTCCTGGGGGCCGTAGAGAGACCGTTGAAAGGATCTAGGGATGTACATCCCACACTGACTTCAAATCAACACACAGTTTATAATTTCAAACATTAAGACCAGTCCTTTATGTTTTCTTCATCTGAGATTGTTCTGGATGCCTGGAATGCAAGGGAAAGTCCAGATGTCCTATGAGAGTGGAGTGGGGAATTTTACGACCTGCAGCTGTGAATGTTAGTTCACAGTTTACAGAGATAAGGGGATCAGGAATGTCATTTTCTCCTTAGGTGCGACTGTTCAACTTGTGTATCTTAGAGGGGAGTAACCATTAAGTCTGTGGGCTAGTGAGGCTTCATGGCGCCTTACAGAGTCTCAGCCAATCAGGCGCTGGTTGATTGTCCAAGGTGCAAAATAAAATCCCTTAAATCAAACAAGGGGGTTCTGGTCCTGAGTGCTGATAGTGGGTCCATGTAGAGTTCATGCCAAATGGCAGGAAGAGGGGTTTCAATTTATGACTCCACATGTCCAAAAGGTGATAGTAGGTCTCAGGGGAGGTGAGAGAGAGAAGAAGACTGAGGAGAACAGGGAATGACATGATGTCCTTGATTCCTGATGCTACAACTCCCCCCCTTTTCGTCATGATGGGCTCGATCCAGAGGAACATCAGGACGACCCGGGAAGCTGATCAGGAACAGCAGGAACAGGAGCAGGTGCACTTAAAAGGAGGTTGATGCGTATACATTTCTATATGTATATGTGTGTATATACTGTGTATAAGTGTGTATGCATCTAACAACTATGTGCATAAAATAAAAGCACATTTATACACAGGAATAAACTAAGAAAGTTACAGGCAAGTCCTGTCCATTTCTACCAGAGCATCGAGATTCTCCTGTACCGAATCCCGGTCTCTTGCCTCTAGCGTGGATTCAGAGGCCTGTCTTTGTGACTCCTGTCTCCTGTGCAACTTAAGCCTAGCCAGCGCTCTGCCATGCCGTTCAATCTGGCACAGCAAAGTGTTACCACGTTTAACGTACAGAAAGGCCAGGATGAAGGTGAAGACATACCCTAAACTGACACTAATGGCTAACACGGTATCAGAGGCCGACCAGGAATAGGTTATTGGTTGTATAGGGAGTTCCTCCTGTGATGCTATCTCTTTGAGGACATCATCAATAGGGGTCAAGTCAATAACCTGGGATCCAGGGCAGGACTGGTACCAAAAAATGTCCCAGGCAATTTTGGCCATGGTGGCCCACCATGATAACGATGTGCAGAGGCACATACCATGACATACCAGAGGATATATGTGCATGTTTTCGTCATTTCAAAATTAAAATATAGTGCAGCAGCCTACAGGGAAGAGAGTAACCAGCTTTTAAAAAAACTGATACGCTCTTTCACTAATCACAGAGACTTTCATCTTGGGCGAGATGGCCACAGTGTCATAAATCCAATCTTGAAGTTAAAGTAGGGTCAAATAAATACTGCTAGTGATGTCTTTTTAGATTATATATATATATATATATATATATATATATATATATATATATATATATATATATATATATGGAGTGAGAGACAAAGATAAAGCATGTTTTGATTTTCATCAAAATTACATGTCATATTTACAGTGACACTTTTTCTTAACTTCCTTTTGTTTGGAGGTGGCACAGCCTTTTCTTAATACAGAAGTGAAGGTAGGGGCTACTGTAATATATATCTCTGTTATCACTTAACAGTCTGCCCAAAATTGATTCTTGCAACCAAACAGACATAGTCAGGCTTTTATCTAAGTTTTATATTGATCCTATACAGTTTTATTATGGTGAAGACAGTAATAGCTACATTAGAAATAAATTTCATCCTGGCACATAACGATTTCTTGTTGATGGAAACATCATTTTGCCCCTCTTTTTACTGTAAAATGTGAATTTGTGTTTAGAATGGGAAAAAATAATTTGTGTAACGTCTGAATTGAGTTTATATTGGTAAGCATCAGATCCCTCCTAGGTTTTGGGGCAAAACAAGCCCAAATGAGCAACTGTACTTGTGGAACAAGCCCAAAAAAACTGCAACCCACAACTGTCAAAATGTACAAGCAACTTTTCAAAAATGGAGCCAAACTGGCTTGTATAAGCAGACCTGGCAACTATGGCTCCTGCGTAATTGTACTGAGCGTGTTTGGGGGTGTGCCGGGTTGACTCAGGCAGGCACGATAACCATAAAAAGGGGATGAGGAAAGGACAAACTACCTACCGCTCTCATGTCTTGCTTTGTTGTGGCGAACTGGGTGATAATAAAAGCAAGCCCAAAGTCACTTGTAATAAGCGGACTTGGCAACACAGCTGTTGTCCCAGTCTGCACGCAACATGCTCCCTTACACTCTCTGCCTCATACGCTGCTACAGTAATAACCGTTCTTCTAGTCAACGCTGAGATCGGGGACATTTTCGGGGACAGGTCATCCAAAACAGGGATTGTCCCCGGAAATCGGGGTTCGGGGACGTCTGGTCACCATAACACACACACACACACACACACACACACAACAGCCCTCCACCCTACTGACATGAAATGTCCCTCTTTATTAACATTTTGGCTGCTTCTTACCGAGCTGACAGTGGCTATTCTGACCTCCTCAATCTTTCCCTGGGTCTCCTCCTCAATCTGTCCCTGGGTCATCTCCACCTCCTCCTAATCCCCTGGTCCTTCCTTCTCCAGCCCTGCACCTGTTGCCAAAGACGAAATTGAGGTGCTGCTTCCACTTGAAGGCTTTACAGCCTCTTTTCACGAAGCTTTTCAGCACCCCCCTTGCGCTTTTTGTGGTCTGCCCATGTCCCGCTCACTCCTCCATCTCCGGTCAGCTCAAATGGCAAAATTTCATAACATCTTTCAAACCAAGGGGCACGGTAGGGGTGGGCCGAGGAGGCCTGAGATTTCATTTGATTAGCCCAATGTCCTTCAAGGCCGTCGCGGTTGCGTAAGATGATTTACAATATACTTTATTTTGAAGATTCAAAAATAAGGCAACTGGACTGTGTTGAGTTTGTTGGGAAGACGTTTCACTTCTCATCCAAGAAGCTTCTTCAGTTCCAAATGGCTAGTGATGGAAGCAGATATTTATCTTGTTCGAGGAGAAAACAACAACAAAGGAAGGGAGGAGTTGGAGAACGACTCATAGAAACTCCTCACAGGGTGATGTAACCCCTGAGAGTCGTTACCCTGAATGGGTCATTAACTCCCCCTGTCATGCGAGGTGTTGTGGTCACATGTTCCCAGGTGTGAATGTTTGGAGAACTTCCTGGGGAGAGAGCTTAGCACTGCATTATATGTGGCTGAGAGGTTGTGTCTGAGTCCACCACCTCTGTTAAGAGAAGGCTTCTCCAGTCTGGTGAAGATGGCTGCTTTAACTCCTCTTTCAAACCATCTATCTTCTCTCGCCAACACCTGTACATTGCTGTCCTCAAAAGAGTGTCCCGTGTCCTTTAAGTGAAGGTGGACCGCCGAGTCCTGACCTGAGGAGGTGGCTCTCCTGTGTTGAGCCATACGCTTGTGAAGCGGTTGTTTAGTTTCCCCAATGTACAGGTCTGAGCATTCCTCACTGAAGGCCCAAAAAGGTTGTTAAGGACAACGTCTTGGCCTTTTTGGATTGTGCAGTACACTTGGAGGCAGACGAGGGTCTCAACGTTGAAGTGTACTGGTGTTGGGATCTATACTCCATGTGGGCCTGAGGACAAAGGAGAGGCCTACATGGAACTTTAAAAGCCTGACCTAGAGTTTTTCCGACCGTTAGGGAAAGGCGCCACAACCCCCAGCTTTCCCCACCTAGGTGTGAATTTCAGTTCAAATCGAAATTCTGCACGGACATTGGCCCCAGCCAGGTAAACCCGCTGGGATCCCCGATGACGTCACTCAGGCCATAAAGGAAGGACACAGCTTCTTCTCGGCGCTTTTCCCAGGTGCCTCTGTACAGTAGGGAGCTCTCGCAGGCTCTCTCCGTGACCCGGCCGCCAAAAAGGAAGCAACACCAAACGTTTGGCTCTCTCTCTTTTCTGTTTTTACATCTTAAACCTAGGTCACAGTCTCCAACTCGCTGGACGAGCACACAGACTGCTGTTTGTTTCGTTTTGTTTTTCCCCTTTTTATCCTTTGGACCCGACGCAGATCGCAGCTGATCGCACGTCTGTGAGGACGGGCGCGCCACTTTGTTAGAGGCCTAACAAAGCATCTCGTCCTCCGTCTATGGTTTTCCTCCGCTGCCACCGGACCAACCATCACCTCGCCACCGTCAGAAGGACGCGAGGCGGACTGCCTGAATCCAGCTGAGGAGCTCACCGCGGACCCAGAGCGCAACAGGAGCGCACAGCTGACCCAGCGCGCAGCAGCGGACGCAGCGCGCCACGAACACTCAGAGCGGACTCTCTTTCTATTCCATCCCTTCTTCGCTGAAACTCCGGAGGACCGGAGCAACAAAAGTAAGAGGCTTATGTCTGGGCAGAGACAATTAGTTTAGCGTGTAGTTTATCTTTTGTGCTTATGAGACCTGTTTTGATTTGTGCTGCATTCTCTTTCTTGATTGTCGATCGTCTACCGTAGATCAATCTGTAAGCAGAATATCACTGGTTAAAGGACCAATACCAGACCAGTTAAACTTCGGCTTACTGACTCTGCAATTGTGTAGTGATATTCTAATTATCAGTTGTAGGTGACGATCTTTCTCGGGGTCTCTCTCTCTCTTTCTCTTCCTTTCTATTTTCTGAACACACACACATATACACCTCCCTCACACCACACAGACATTAAAGGTGCCATCCAGTGAGCGCCTAATTTTGAATGAGGTTGCCTCAATAACACGTGGGGCTCAAAGACCTCCCCCATTGTTCCCCTTTTGTTCACGTGGTGAGTCGCCATCTTGGCTCGATCGAAGATAGATACGCCACTCTGTCGCCATTTTGGTTCAAGACACGATCTCACGTGACCTCTTCGCCTCTCTCTCTCTCTCTCTCCTCCCCTTGCTCCACCTTCACATACACACACAAACACACACACACACACACACACGTGCTGCATCATTGGTGATTGCTTTTATTGCTGCTGCTGTGATTGGTTGTTGATTATTGCTAGTGATACTGTTGGTTGCTGCTGCTACAGTCATTGCATTCATTGATGTTGTTGTTACACCTTTATTAGTTGTAGTTAGTTATTAATGTTTTGCTTTTATTAGTTAAATTATAATAGTTTTGTAATAAGTAATGTTATCTTAAATAATTATTACTTTAAATAAATCCTATTATAATTTAATCTGTCGTTGTTTGTGGTTATTGTGATTATACAATTGTGATACTTGCTGGAGTCAAAACAGTCAGCGCTCGAACTTTATCTTTTTTTCACACCTTCTGAGACTTTATTCTGGTTTTGTCAATTTGGTTGTCAGTCCCTGGTAACAGGGTGGTGCCCCGCAAGATATTGATTATGATCAATATTTATAGTTTTTAATAATTAATTTTGATTAATTATTAATATTAATAAATAATTTTATTATTATTAATATCAATAGCCAATAGCCAAATTGCCCCTACTAGCGCACAACACTGGAAACCCACACACACGGATCAATATTTACTCTTTGATTCCCACCATCCTCTTCCACACAAGCTGGGCATCATCAGAACCCTCAACCACTGGGCTGAGAGTGTTCCTACAAGAAAGGAAGGAAAGGAAAAGGAACAGAAACACATTAGAGAAGCCCTGAAAACCTGTGGATACCCAAAGTGAGCCTTTTGGAAGAACAAGAAAAGAAAGGACATGGAGCATGAAAAGGAAGAGAGATGCAAGAACATTGTGATTCCTTATGTTGCAGGTTCATCCGAAAAACTCAAGAGAATCTTTGGCAAACACCACATTCCTGTTCACTTCAAGCCTGGAAACACACTAAGGCAGAAGTTGGTCCACCCCAAGGACAAAACACCAAGACATAAACAGAGCAATGTGGTGTATGCAGTCCAGTGCAGTGAGAAATGCTCAGACCTGTACATTGGGGAAACTAAACAACCGCTTCACAAGCGTATGGCTCAACACAGGACTCGGCGGTCCACCTTCACTTAAAGGACACGGGACACTCTTTTGAGGACAGCAATGTACAGGTGTTGGCGAGAGAAGATAGATGGTTTGAAAGAGGAGTTAAAGCAGCCATCTTCACCAGACTGGAGAAGCCTTCTCTTAACAGAGGTGGTGGACTCAGACACAACCTCTCAGCCACATATAATGCAGTGCTAAGCTCTCTCCCCAGGAAGTTCTCCAAACATTCACACCTGGGCACATGTGACCACAACACCTTGCATGACAGGGGGAGTTAATGACCCATTCAGGGTAACGACTCTCAGGGGTTACATCACCCTGTGAGGAGTTTCTATGAGTCGTTCTCCAACTCCTCCCTTCCTTTGTTGTTGTTTTCTCCTCTAACAAGATAAATATCTGCTTCCATCACCAGCCATTTGGAACTGAAGAAGCTTCTTGGATGAGAAGTGAAACGTCTTCCCAACAAACTCAACACAGTCCAGTTGCCTTGTTTTTGAATCTTCAAGATGACCATGACCTGGATGAATGAGAATCTACACAGAATATACTTCATTGGTCAGTGTATGACAGGTCCGCCCCGGGCCGGCCCAAAATGTGCATCAGCCCACCGGGCATTGCCCAGTACGCCCGATGGCCAGTCTATGCCTGCTGGGATCCTTCATTTTGGATCTGGGTAATGGTGCTGGGCTCTAACTGCAGGGTATGCTTGCTGAAGAAGTCTGGCAATTCAATGACGGCTTCAAATTGTTCAGGGTTTAAGTAGAAGAGGGTGATGTCATCAACATGGAGAATTGCATTTTGTAGGACCTCAATCCACATTGTTTGATCTAACAAGGGAACGCGGGTGGCAGTGTCATGCTGGTCATTGGTTAACACAGCAGATTTGGCTGGGGTGTTAACTAACCAGCAGTGACCAACCACCTCCACAGTAGTGGTAGTGACCTGAGACCGAGGAGTGACCGTAGTAGGACACCGGTTCTCTGGTAATATAGGTGTCAGGCCACAAATGCCATTGGTGCTGTCGCATACAAAGGGCTTGCTAGGGCAAAGGTAATGGATTTCTTTGGTCAGCGTGAACATTCGGAGATTTGGGGCCAAATACAATTCTGGGTTGTTGTCATGGTAGGCAACCACTGATGGGGTGTTAATTTTGATGTGCGTGTCCCCATGCCAACATCCTACATTAACAACGTCCTTGAGCCGATAGATGTTCTCTGAGGCTACAATTGGGAGATTGATGAGAAATGCAATCTCGATCTTCAAGGTTAACGAAGATTGGGACAGCACTACCCAATGTGTAGGCCGGATGAGCCTGAAAGGGACTAACTGTCTCATGAGTAGCGACACCGATAAGATTCTGTACCAGAGACAGCGGTACCAGATATGGGGGAATTTTGCCAATAGCGAGGCTATCAATGGAAGACCCGACTTCTTGAAGCATGTCTGACATGAGCATATTGAGAAGAAGTGTGTGAGCGTAGTCAACTTGGACAACTGTTAGCAAGGAGTTAACTGCACGCAGTGCTTTGTTTAGCACCTCGCTACGGGTGTTGACCACAAGAACGGTGCCTTTAACGGTCTGTCCGATCATTTGTAATTGTTTTTGTTGTTGGTTAATTTGGGATCTGATTAGCGGAATTTCAGCTTCCAGTTCACCCATGTGATGCTTAATAGTCATCAGACTAACTGTATTATATGAGGAGAGGAGAGGCCCAGTGAGCAGTGCCCCAATAAAGTGCTTGGATCCCTTGTTTGAGACACTTAACTCTGACTGAGTGATTGTGAATTTCTGTAGCTGCTCCAGCATGTGAGAGATGTCTGCCTCGGCGTGGTTCAGAACTTCCCTGCTCCAGTGTGTGCCGGCCCAACTAGTCAGTTGGTCCATTGCGGGGACTTTTTCTTGTACACATCTCGGGGATTCAACCTGACAAACACTTTCTGTGTGTGCAGGCGGCAGTTCCTTATCAGTAGGCCGGGTTGATCCTTCAGGACAATCCCGGAATCCGGTCCTGGCTCTAGGGTCTCTGGGGCAGTTGGGGTGGCCATCAGGCCAAGACCCAGGAGGGTGAGCAACCAAATCATCCTAGGGAAGAGCGTGGACATGGTTAGGAGGGTTTGACACTATGATTTGACTGTAACTTTACAACCTTAACCAAATCCAACTGTTTCTCTATTACTAATCAGCTGTCCTTTAAGAACAGAAACTGGTAACAACGATGGCACTTGACAAGGTACAAAGGTACCTGTAAAAGATGGAAAATAGGACTATTATAAGTAGTAGTAACACTATAAATTCTCACACAGAGGCAGAATCTGATGCTGAGTTTATATTGATTTTCCTAAGTCCTAACTGGGACATTTTGGACCCCGAAAAGTCCCATGGGGTTCTGATATGGTTTAATCTGATTGCGGTGGACCCATTTAAGGGTTGGTGGTTTGCTTCCTTTGATGATTTTGACCTGGTACACCACAGGAGACAGTTTCTCTGTGATTATGTACGGGCCAGCTCACTGAGGTAGGGATTTTCTGGCTAGTTTCCCAGCCTTTGGGCCTTTGTCTCCAGTGGGTTGACTGAAAAGGTGGTACCACACTTTGCCTCCCACTTGGAGTTCATCCGGAGAGGTCTTTTGGTCATAGTAGGCCTTGTGACCTTCTGTGCTTTTGTGAAGGTGTTGTTGTGCAAAGGCGAAAGTAGCCCTTAGGTGTTGGTGAAGGTCAGTCATATACTTGTGTGTAGTTTTTGCTGTGGCAATGTTGGCTTCACCTGGTTGGTAAAGCAGGTGTAACGGCAGTGTCATTTGTCTGCCTGTCATGAGTTCAAAAGGTGAGAAGCCAGTGGCTTCATGTGGTGTTGCTCTGATGGCCATCAAGACCAAGGGGAGTTTGACATCCCAGTCTTTGTGATTGGTTGACACAAACTTTTTCAGTATTGTCACCACCTTTCGGTTCACACGTTCTACCTGGCCTGAAGCTTGAGGGTGGAAGCTGATGTGAAAGTTGACCTTGACGCCTAGCAACTGCCACACCTGTTGCATGACCTCTGAGGTAAAGTGTGTGCCTCTATCAGAGTTGACACGGCTTTGCAGTCCGAATCGCGAAAAGACATGGTTCATCAAGAGATATGCTGTAGTCTGGGCTGTGTCGTTTGGGGCTGGCAGGCATTCTATCCATTTGGTGAATACACAGACAACCGTGAGGAAATATTTATTTCCCCTCGTGGACCTGGTTAGGGGTCCAACCCAATCGATCTGGAGATCTGACCAAGGAAAAGAGACACCTCTTTGTTGTAGGGGTGCTCGATGCAGTGGGTTTGATGGCTGAAATTGACAACAGACCAGACAGCCTTTGATGTAGTGCGCCACATCCTGTTGCATGTGTGGCCAATAGGCCACTTTGTTGCAGTGTCTTGAGTGTGGCTGTATTTCCTCTGTGTCCTGCACTTGGGGAGTCATGGGCATACATGAGCATAACCCCTCTGTGGCTCCGAGGAACAACGAAAGCAGGTGACGGATGGGAGGCGGAGACAAAGACAAAGAGGCCCTTGACGAGCCGAAGAGATGAGCGGAAACGGTAAAGGTGTCGAAGACCTGGGACAGAGTCAAGGTCTACGGGTGGGGCAGTGTCATCAGAGGGGTCAGAAAGAAGTGCTACCATCGTATTGACGGCAGTATTGACGGACCCTGAACACAGTGGTAGTTCAGGGTCCGAGGGCTGAAGTGATAGAAGGTCCAAGTCACTGGAAGCAGGTGTCACCGAGCAAAGAGATGGAGGAGGAGGGGCGGAGGTGGTCATGGCGGAGATGGGGGTGACAGGGGCGGTGGGGGCAGGGGCTGTTCGTGACCGGGTAACTGCGCAGACAGTCGGTTCAGGTTGGATGATCACGGGGTCAGGGTTGAAGTGCCAAGGTGTGCCAGAGAAGGCACCGTGTTTGGCAAGCAAATCGACCTGGTCATTAAGGATTTTATCCTGACCTGGGATGCGAGAATGACCTCCGACCTTTTACCAATAAATGTGCATGTCATGTTCTGTGGTCAGTTTATCACATGCCAAGAAAAGGGCTTTGTGTTTGACCGGTTTGTTGTTTGAAGACAAGAAACCGTTGCGTTTCCAGATGGGAAGGTGGCATGAGAAGCTGAGGCGAGCATAGTTTGAGTCTGTGCAGATTACCAGGGTTTGTACATTGCTTTGCACTGCCAACTGCAAGGTGATAAGAACGCCTGCTATTTCAGCATATTGGGACGATTGGGCTCCCAATTTGAAGCTGAGAGGTTCGCGTGATGTGTTATTGACCCACACATAAAATCATATCTTTGCAGATATTGTAGTCAAAATAATAGTGTTGTGATGGTTCAACGATCATTGGTTCAAGGATGGTGAGAACTAATACAAGGTCATCATCAGCATATTTCTGACAGGCAGCCAGGTCCATGCCAAGGGGTGATTTGCGGTTTTGTGCGTAGCGCACTTCCACATTAAAGCTTTGGAGCGCCATAAGCCAAAAGGCGATTCGGACATTGGTGACCACGCCTTCCCTAATGCGCTGGCTGTTAAGGAAAGTCACCAGTTGGTGTATTTCAGTTCTGGGGCCAATAAGGTCCTGCTGGCATATGCCACAACTCTTTTGTCAGAGTCGTGAACTTGAAATAGTCCGGCACTCAAGCAATGACTGGAGAAGCCTATTTCAAGATGAAATTCTTTTCCACAGTCAGAGTAGACAAGGCATGAGGCAGTGCCAAGTTTGGCTTTCAAGCTTTGCTTGGCGCTTTCCTGAGAAGGGCCCCAAACAAATTCTGCGTCTTTTTTAAGCAAGTCCGTGAGGGGTTTGGCTAAGTCAGTGTAGTGTTCGATGAACTGACGTGAGTAGTTACATACTCCTAAGAAGCTGCGAAATTCAGAGATGTTTGTTGGGGCCTTGATATTCATAAGACCCTGGATGCGACTTAATTGTGGTTTGACACCAGTTGGACCAACTAGCAAGTCGACGTAGTTTACTTTGAGTCTGCACCATTGACATTTGGACAACGAGATTTTAGCACCTGCTGTAGTGAGTTGTCCAAGGACATGGTGTATATTTGCAAGATGAGAGTCTAAGGTCATTCTGCTCTCCCTCACACTGACATGTCCACATTGGAGCCACAGGATCTTAAATGATCACCACCACTGAGATGCGAGCAGACACACAGACACAGACGCCGATCTCCTTAACAAATCTGTGTTTTTGATGATCTAAAGACACTTTCGGAATCTACACACGACTGTGGAAGCTTTTGACCTTGTTTTTTAACTGGATTACTGATTTTAACCACCGGATGCCCGAAATTTTACTGCCAAAACCACAAAGGCCAATAAGCCGCTAAACAACAACAAACCTAGCCAACCGGCTACAGGTGAGCCATGCCATCACTTACCTCCACATCCATATGTGACAGTTGTGCTGGTGTGAGTCAGATGGTGGCCCAGCTCGAACAACAGATATCCAGCTTGATTAAAATCCAGGAGGAAAGAGATATGGACATAATTTTGGGTAAGACCCGAGCCGCCGCCACCAGCACCCAGCTAGCAGACACGGCCCACTGCTCCTCTGCCTCTAAGTCCCGGTCCTCCTCATTCCAACCTGGTGGGGATCCAGATCAACAGTGCTGGATTCAACAAGGGGCTCGACCTAGATCGAAAGGCCCGATCAGCTCCACTCCAGTGTCCGACCCATTGATTACTGTCGGGCCCGCAATGGCGATTGTCGTGGGACGCGCGGCAGCCTGCTCTCCTCCCGCCGGAGACATAGCGCTGGGGAATAAATTCAACATCCTGGACCTCGAGGAGTTTCCCCCGCTGGCAGAGGGTCCACTCATGTTGCCAGCTCCGTTATGCTTTAGTACCGTGGCTCCGCTGTCAAAACACGCACTGGGCAGCTTTATTTCACCTCGGCTCCTAAACCCAGCAGGGGCGGGGTTCCTGGTCTGGGCTACGGGTCACCACCACCTCTGAGGCTACTGCAGGAGACGGAGCTAGGATCGCTACGCCAACCACCACCAACTGCAGCACCATCTGGAGCCTCCGCTGCTCCCCAGCGTATGCCTGGTCAGACCACTCGGTGTGCGCCGAGGGGCTCCACCGCTTCCTCCGTCGCGCCCTCCCTCTCCATGCCTTGCTCCCCTGCCCATCGAAGGGTAGGAGGCTCCTCTGTTGCGCCCTCTCTGCACTTGCCCAGCGGGAGCACATGGGGTAAGCACGGAGCTGCCTCGGTTCCGTCAGACGGTCCAATGGCGCTGTGGAGTCCGGCTCTGCAGCGACCCGTCCCTCAGCTGCCGGGCCTGGCCTGTCCGTGCTGGTCCTCGGCACGTCGATGGTTCGGCATGTGCGGGTAGACAAAGGTCACACCTCCTGCCACCCAGGTGCACTCGTCAAGGACATCACCGACTCCGCCCCCAACATCCTCCGTCATCACCCCTCCATATTCACAGTGGTAGTTCACACTGGCATCAATGACCTGAGATTACAACAGTCAGAGACACTTAAGGCCGAATTTTTATCGATCTTACACAATTCTTACAATATGATTATTTTAACCGGGGATTTTAACCTGCACATAGATAATATTTTAGACCCTGTTTCAAGTGAGTTTTTAAATATTCTTAATTATATGGATTTTAATCAACATGTCATGAAGCCGACTCACAACAGGGAACACACCCTGGACATGGTCATCACCTATGGCCTGTCCACCTGTGTGTCCTCTGTTGTTGACTTGGCTGTATCTGACCACTACTGTGTGTTTTTTAATATCACTGTTTTTATCTAGCGGGAGACCTTTGTGAGAACTGTGAGGAAGCATCATCTGACCCCTGAGGTGGCTGCAAATTTTATTAATGTTTTAGAAAAATACCCTACAATTGTTTTACCTGCTCCCTGTGATTTTATTGTTGATAATTTCAACAGTAGACTTCAGTGTGCTCTTAATTCAGTCACTCCTCTTAAATTAAAAAAGGCTCACTCTAAGCCTATAGCACCTTGGAAAAATGAGGAAGTCAAGAAACTGAAAAGAAAATGCAGGGCGGCAGAAAGAAAATGGAGGAAAAGTAAAATTACAGTAAATCTTCAAATATACAAGGACCATCTTAAATCATACAACTATGCCGTTAGAAAATCAAGAAATTCATACTTTGCTAAAATAATTACAAACCATAAGAACAACCCAAAAGTTCTATTCTCTACCATTGACCATCTTTTTAATCCTGATTTTAATAAAATTCAAATAACTCCTACAAACACTCTCTGTAAGGAGTTTGCAGCCCACTTCAGGGAAAAGATTAACACCATCAGATGTTATATTTTATCCAGTCGAACCTCTGCTTTTAACCCATCTGAGTGTCTGTCTTCACCTGAGGAAACACTGGACAGTTTTTTCCTGGTTAATGGTGAGATGCTTTATGAAGTTTTCTCCTCAATGAAGCCCACCACATGTCTTTTAGATCCAATTCCAACCTCATTTTTTAAGTCATTTTATGGATCTTTTAGAGACGAGCTTTTAAACATGATGAATTACTCACTTCAGACGGGGGTCTTTCCCACTGCCTTTAAGACGGCAGTGGTGAGGCCCCTGTTAAAGAAGAGCAATTTAGATTTTAATGATTTTAATAATTACAGACCAGTGTCTTACTTACCATTTTTAAGTAAAATTTTAGAGAAACTTGTTGTCATTCAGCTCAATTCTTTTTTAGACACACATGATATTCATGAGGGTCCTGTGCTTTTTAACCTCTACATGCTCCCCCTTGGCGGTGTCATCAGGAGACATGGAATCAACTTTCACAGTTATGCTGATGATACACAGCTTTACATCTCCATGTCTCCTGATGACACCAGGCCAATGGATGCTCTTTTTAACTGCATTTTAGAAATCAAATCATGGATGGCAGAAAACTTTCTCCGGCTTAACCAGGACAAAACTGAGGTTTTAGTCATCGGTCCTGAGGCCCAGAGAGAGAAGCTTTTACTCAGACTACAAGCACTGTCTTTTAATCCTTCATTACAAGTAAAAAACCTGGGCGTAATGTTTGACTCTGAGCTGACTTTTATCCCACACATTAAGAATGTAACAAAAATAGGTTTTTGTCATCTAAAGAACATCACCAGAGTCCGCCCCATTCTCTCTCGGGCCAACACGGAGACGCTGATGCATGGTTTTATCACCAGTCGTTTAGACTACTGTAATGCCCTGCTCTCTGCTCTTCCCAAAAAGAATATTTCAGGTTACAATTACTACAAAATTCAGCAGCACGTGTCCTGACTAAGACCAGAGGGCGGGCCCACATTAAACCGGTTTTAGAATCACTGCATTGACTCCCCGTGTGTTTTAGGATCGATTTTAAAGTTCTTTTACTGGTTTTTAAATGTCTTAATGGTCTTGGGCCTTCTTATCTTTCAGAACTGCTTTTACCTTACAAACCCTCGTGGACCCTGCGCTCCTCTGGCAGTGGGCTCCTGGTCATCCCAAAGGTCAGGACACACACTCACGGCTAGGCGTCTTTCCAGTTTTACAGCCCTCGGCTATGGAACAGCCTGCCAGAGGACCTTTGGGCCGCAGAGAACGTTCATGTTTTTAAGAGCAGGCTCAAGACACATCTTTTTAGCTTAGCTTTTAATTAAGACTTTAATAAAGACATTTATTTTAGACCCGTACATTGTTTTTATTTATGGATTTTATTCTTCTTTCTTAGTGTTTTAGTTGTACTATTTTATGTTCTTGTTCTTAGATTTTATTCATATTTTAGTTTTTACATACTTTTATTCTTTTATCATTAGGTCTCCAGTGTTTCCTCTAGGGGAGCCCTCTGCACCACGAGCTATGGTCGGCTACGGCTGCAGGATTCTGTTCTGTAGGTTCCTGGTGGGGTCTTGAGATCCATCCTCTCTCCTCTGGGCTCTGCGTTGGTGTCCTGTGGCTGTGGTTGACTCTCTGCTCCTGGTGCAGACGGCTCCTCTGATGGCACTTTCTCAACTGGTCCGTCTGTACTCATCCTCTTGTTCTTAGCCTAATGTCCACTATTTTAGTGTGTGTGTGTGTGTGGGTGTGTGCGTGTAGGTGTGTGTTGCGTGCGTATTTGTGCATGAGTGAAACGTAACGTGCATGCGTGTGAGTACATGCTTATGTATATCAGGGTGGGTTGGTGGGTTTGAGGGAATGTTTTTATATATTATGTAAAGCACTTTGAGTTGCATTCATTGTATGAAAAGCGCTTTATAAATAAAGTTTGATTGATTGATTGATAAGGTGGGACTCCTCATTAGGATGTCGTCGACATATATGAGGGTGCCTCGCTCTCCAGCACCTGGGCACGCCTTGTTCAAGAAGATGTTGAACTCAGCAGGTGAGTTGGCATAACCAAAGGGGCATCGAGTGAAAGTATATTGTTTGTTCGCAAAAGTGAAAGCCAACTTATGTCTGCTGCATGTACTGGAATAGTCCAGAATCCTGAAGCCACATCAAGTGTGGAGAAGTATATAGCATCCGTGACTTTTGGCAGATCTTGTTGAAGTTGAGTCATGGGCCATCTGGAGAGAGGTGCTTGTTGGTTGAGCTTTCTGTAGTCAATGGTAGGTCGCCATTTACCATTGGGTTTCAGCACAGGCCATAAAGGCGCTGAATAGGTGCTGTTACAAGGTCGACAATTGTCCAACAAATTGTCTATTATTTCTTGGATGGGTTCATACGTTGCCAAAGGGATTTTGTATTGTCGCACATATGTGGGAGGAGCATCCGGAGGTGTGGGAATGCGAACAGAATGGACTGAGGTCAAGCCACAATCAAGTAAGTCTTTTGCAAAAAATTGTTTGATATTTATAGAGGAGTTTGCAAAGTTTTCGCGTTCTTCCTCATTCTTGAGGGCATCAGCCCTTGTGATCACCTGTTGTATTTGAGCCTTGAAGTCTGCATCAGCATCAGTTATCGGCTCATCTTGAGAGTTCAGGGAGGCTGTGTCCTGATTGTCTTGGCTCAGAATCGAGAGCTAAGACTTGAGTAGTATATATCTGACACATTCCGGGGGGGGGGGGGGGGGGGGGGGGGGGGTGTGACCCCCCCCTCTTCTAAAGTCATAAACCATAAATCATGTGTAGGAGGGGTTTAGGAGGCTGTGACGTCAGGGGGTGTGACATCAGGTATATGTCATCAGGGATGTGTTAATAGAGGGGTTTAGGAGGAGTGTGTGACCCAATAGATTTCAAGTATTAGTTTTATTGTGTTTTTTATGACTTAAGACCCAATGAGAATGTGATGATGTGTTTTTTATTGTCCTTAGAAAGGCGTGTTTAGTGTTTTTTGCATTGATATATATATAATAACAAATATATTGTCAGGAAATCAACCCAAAAGAAACTAACAAAAAACAAAGATGCAGGAGCCAATTGCAGAAAATAACCAAAAAGCTTTATTTTAACTCAAAAGGATCAAAGTCCAGAAAACACAAGTCCAAAACCAAAGCTCCAAACAGTTCAACAAACAAAAGCCAAGCCCAAAAACAGAAACTACCTGAAAAACTGTAGAGAGAACATGAGGGAGCACTGGAGACATGGTGTGGAGGAAGACGATTGACCCAACAAAGAGAACAGGGAAAGCAGAGACTAAATACAACAGGGGAACACCAAGCACAGGTGAAACAATCACACAGGTGGAGGGAATCATCATCATTAGAGACACACAGAAGGGAGGGCAGGAAAACACCACGAGGAACAAAGGGATTTCAGAATAAAACATGAAACAGTACACAAAATGGGGATACTTAATCAGGATAACAGGGACAAGACAGTAACACAGGAACAACAGGAGGTCTAAGAGGGGAACAAAATAGAAAATAACAAAACAAGTCAGATCCTGACATATATATAACAAATATTTTAAGGATTAACTATCTTTCTGCTTCTCATCCTTGCGGTGTAATGACAGGCATCTGTCACTTGTTGGTGCTGCCCCCTGTCTTTATTCTTCTGCATTGCTGCTGCCGCTGCTGCTATTTTTGCTGCTAACTTTTGTGAAGGACTTCTCTTACTCCTGATTTTTGGGTGGAATTCCTGCAATACCCCGAGGCCACTGGCTAAGCAGCCATGACTGGTAACGGATTTCTGGACCCTGGCTTTAACGCTGGTGCTGTACATGGAGGTATGTTCAGCATCCCTCGACCTTTTGACCTTTGTGTGGATGCAGCGCCCCGCAAAAAGAGACGCAAGCAATCTACTACCTCATCAGAGCCTGTCCAGTTAGAGCTTAACTACCTTGGTAATGCCGTATGCATATTCTGTTAAATACACTAACGGTAGAATTACAATGTGTGTGTGTTGCAGTGCAAGTGGGGATTCAGGGGGAGACATAGCAGTAGACTGCTCTATGTCTGTGAAAGACTGGAGACTGTTTCGGGCTGAAATCTGTACAGACCTTGAGCTGTGTGGTTTTCCTGAGTCGCTGTACGTGGGACAGTGGGGGTGTGATGTAGGCCCTGAGATGTTCAGAGTTGAAACGGACCGCTTTAACAGATGTCCAGAAGATTTTATTTTTTATGTGCTTGTGAGGACAGGGAAAAGCTGATCTCTGAGAGAGGCAGGGATGACTGGAGAATGCAGCCTTACCCCTTCACTCAAAAGGAATCTGACTCATGGTTTAAAACCTTTTTTTCATTCAGTGGTGTGACTGGGGGGCTCTGCAGAAGTTGTTTAGAGAAACTGACACTGACAACAAAAGAGACAGAGTCAATTCTTGTTGTGAGGGGATTAGAAAACGCCTATTTTTGGATGATATACCGGATGATGAGCAGGTTGCTTTCCGCAATACCTTGTGTCGACCTAAAATCATCAGACACATCGAAAACTGATGGGTTGGATCTATAATTTGTCTTTTTAAAAGAACGCAACTGTGTTTGTTACCACTAATATGTATTTGTTTTGCTGATTTTAAAGATTGTGAACCAGCACTTGAACCGAGTCCCTCATCACCACCACCTCCTCCACCCTCCCCACTGATGGGTCCCTCATCACCCCCACCACCTCCTCCACCCTCCCCACTGATGGGTCCCTCATCACCCCCACCACCTCCTCCACCGTCCCCGCTGATGGGTCCCCCATCATCCCCACCACATCCTCCACCCTCCAACCTCCTCCACCCTCCCCGCTGATGGGTCCCTCATCACCACCACCACCTCCTCCATCCTCCACCCTCCTCCACCCTCACTAATATGTATTTGTTTTGCTGATTTTAAAGATTGTGAACCAGCACTTGAACCGAGTCCCTCATCACCACCACCTCCTCCACCCTCCTCCACCCTCCCCGCTGATGGGTCCCTCATCACCCCCATCACCTCCTCCACCCTCCCCGCTCACCTTCTCAAGCTGAGGACGAATATGAGGACGGGGATGCGAACAAGGAGAACATTTGTATAAACAAGGACACATTGCTGGACTTTTACGATGGTGTAAAAGCCGTTGTTTACCATCTATATAATGAAATGCTGGCTGAATTGTGGCAGGAACAGTGTTACGGTTGTCAAATTCAACACCCCAGTCAGAAGCAGCACACCTGCTTGTACGAGGCGGCAGGGGGATTCTGGAGCAGCACCTTCACAGACGTATACAGTAAAGTCTGGAACGACAGATTTATACAGGCCTTTTTGTATTTATTTTACATAAACCACCAGTCATCCAGTAAATCTGCCATACAAGCAGCTGCGACAACTGTTTTCGAGGACCTGGAGAAATCACCAGATGGCATCACAGACAAAATCAATGAACTGTATAAATCGATCGGGGGTGATAACTCTGTGACACACTCAAAGAAACAGAACATTGGATTTAAATAATAAGATAACGTCAACCGTCCCACAAAACTATTTTATTTAAATTTGAAAAATACTGCATGACTAAATTTCAGCAAACCGTCTTAATTAAGTGCTACATCATACAGTTAAGTTGAATTTATTAAACACGTTGAATTTACTAAATAACATTACATTTAATTTACTAAACATCATTATGCTGAATTTATTAAACACGTTGAATTTACTAAATATCGTTACATTTAATTTACTAAACATCATTACATTGAATTTATTAAACACGTTGAATTTACTAAATATCGTTACATTTAATTTACTAAACATCATTACATTGAATTTATTAAACACGTTGAATTTACTAAATATTGTTACATTTAATTTACTAAACATCATTACATTGAATTTATTAAACATGTTGAATTTACTAAATATCGTTACATTTAATTTACTAAACATTACTTCACTGAATTTATTAAACAGGTTAAATTAACTAAATATTGTTACGTTAAATTTACTAAACATCATTAAGTTGAAATTATTAAACATTACATTGAATTTATTAATCATAATTGTGTTTAATTTAATAATGTAGAATGTACACTCAAAAAAATCATTTGTTGGGTGAACATAATAAAATTATGGAAAGAATATACACCTAATTAAAATGCTTTTATTTAGCGAGATACATTTGTGTTGAACAAACTAATTGTAGGTTCAACACAATTGTATCTCGCTAAATGAAAGCATTTTAAGTAGGTGGAAATTCTTACCATAATTTTATTATGTTCACCCAACAAATGATTTTTTTGAGTGTATGAAACACCATTTTGTTCCATTTACTAAAATCACTCATGTTAAATATACTAAACACAAAATAGTTGTAATCATGTTGGAGGACTTCAATAAATACCACTCATGTCAATTCATGTTACTCATGTTTTATTTATTTCTAACAAATTCAAAAAACAGGCCAAAACGAGGCATGTGCCAAATGTGCCACACACAGGTCCCAAGTGCTTTGAGTGTGTCAGTCTGTCTGATTCTGTGTCTGTCTGTGTCTCTGTCTTCCTGTGTATCTGTCTGCCTGGCTCTGTGTATGTCTGCCTGTGTATCTGTCTGCCTGTGTCTCTGTGTATGTCTGCCCGTGTATCTGTCTGCCTGTGTCTCTGTGTATGTCTGCCTGTGTATCTGTCTGCCTGTCTCTGTGTATGTCTGCCTGTGTATCTGTCTGCCTGTCTCTGTGTATGTCTGCCTGTGTATCTGTCTGCCTGTGTCTCTGTATATGTCTGCCTGTGTATCTGTCTGCCTGTCTCTGTGTATGTCTGCCTGTGTATCTGTCTGCCTGTGTCTCTGTGTATGTCTGCCTGTGTATCTGTCTGCCTGTCTCTGTGTATGTCTGCCTGTGTATCTGTCTGCCTGTGTCTCTGTGTATGTCTGCCTGTGTATCTGTCTGCCTGTCTCTGTGTATGTCTGCCTGTGTATCTGTCTGCCTGTGTATATGTCTTCCTGTCTCTGTGTATGTCTGCCTGTCTCTGTGTATGTCTGCCTGTGTATATGTCTGCCTGTCTCTGTGTATGTCTGCCTGTGTATATGTCTGCCTGTCTCTGTGTATGTCTGCCTGTCTCTGTGTATGTCTGCCTGTGTATCTGTCTGCCTGTGTCTCTGTGTATGTCTGCCTGTGTATCTGTCTGCCTGTCTCTGTGTATGTCTGCCTGTCTATCTGTGTATGTCTGCCTGTGTCTCTGGGTCTGTCCATCTGTCTGTCTGACTCTGTGTCTCTATGTGTGTCTTCGGAAAATAGCCATGTAAACACACTGAAAAAACGAGGCATGTGCCAAATGTGCCAAAGACAGGCCTTAAGTGCTTTGATTGAGTGCCTGTCTGCCTCTGTGGCTGTCTGCCTAACACTAAGAATTAACACAAAGTGCACAGTGAGGTGTTAGGGTACAATCAGTCACCAGAACAGGTAACACACTCATAACAAGATAAAGTGCACCAGTGGGGTGTTAGGGAACAATGAGCCACCAGAACAGGCTCCACACTCATAAAAACAAGAAGTGCACCAGCAAGGTGTTAGGGAACAATGAGCCACCAGAACAGGCAACAGACTCATAAAAACATAAAGTGCACCAGTGGGGTGTTAGGGAACAATGGGCCACCAGAACAGGTAACAGACTTGTAAAATATATTATATACAGGAGTCATTTTCCAACACTGACACCTGCCATAACATATACTTCGATCCCACAATGTCATATTTCAATAGACTTCTATTAGAACAGTGCTGGTGTCTAGAGAAGCTATTCACAGGGTAGGAAACTGATGGCTGTTGTAATCGAACAAGCAGCCCTGTTTGACCAGTTGTGATGAAGATGTGTTGTTCTGGAACTCAAACCCAATATACATGTTGAAACTGCTAGTCCAGCCTCCAGCACACACTTGCTGAAAATATTATAACTTCAAATTGAATAATAAAAAAAAAAAAGATAGAAAAAAACAGTCTCTGATTGTATTTAACTTCAGTCCAACTGCTAGCACTCATAGGCACTACTGGTGCAAGCACATGGTAAACTGCTTTCCCTTACTCATATAATTTACCTTTGAGGACCTGTACCTTCCGTGACAGTTTTTGTCCATCCATGTCCATCAACACCTTCTGAATGAATTCAAAGGTATACCTGAGTTTACTGGGGTACTCCAGATTTAGGCAGTATATGAGCCCAAGGAGGAGTGTGCAACCATTTGCCACGTCCTTCACGCCCTGCAGCACTTCCACCCCTTCTATGATAATGTTGACATCCTCAGGGTCATCTGTGGGCTCCGCTCCTTCGTGTTGGATGACACAGACCACCATGTCGAGTTGCTCACTCATTGCCTGCTGCCCATCAGGATCAACATCCTCAAAAAAGGGATTTAGAAAAAAGTATTGAGAAGATCTGTTTTAACAGTCAGTGTCTCAGATTGTCTTATTGTCACACTATTTTAAAAAGATATTCAGAACAGTTCAAAATGTTTTGAGGCGTTAACCAATATTTCAAACCCCAAATATAGTCAACTACAATGATAGAAAATCAGGAAGTAGAAAATACTTGTGAATCAGAAGCTGAAACTAGCTCATGACATTTTGGCTCAGACTCCAAATAATAATCTCAGCTCTTAATTAGAAACCTGGAAGTAATTTCACAAACCTCTGGACCAAACCTTGTAAGCACGCTGCCAATTTGGTACAGCGGTATCCCTGTTTATTTTCATATGTTTTATACTTTTTTAAATATTTAAGTACAGTTTCATGATGGAAGCCATTTGGTCTGTGATTGTACCGACACCATGACTAACGTTGGAGTCATCCATAATCAATATGTCAGATGACTGGCATCATAGTTGACTGACATCACAGGCTGGCCCCATGAACTCAAAGATCCACATGTTCCCATGTGGATCCAGTGACCTACATTATTTTATCTTTAAATGGTAACTGTCCCACCCAGTAAACATTATGTCACAACCAATTATAATCAAAATAAGGAGGGATCTTTATCATAAATGTTTGGTTACTTGATGATTTCTGTAAAATAAATATTTATATAAAAAATCCATAACAACAAACGTTACACCCAAGGATTCATATCATACCATTTTGCAACTTACCAGAGACTCCTTTATGAGGTTATCAGGACTTTCATTGAGGTAAACACAAAGTGCCTTCAGGATGCATTCTCTGCGTTTTTCAACAGAGGGATTCTGTGGAAGAGAAATAAACATTCACAATCTACATACAGTGGTCTCTGTGCAGATCTTCAGGACACAGGATTCCTGAACTGGGTTTATTTTCCCATTGCCTAAGGGAAAATTAACCAGAACAAGAAAGTGGTATGCTGACTTCTGAACACCTGGGAATGTAGTTATGCACAGAAACAATACAAAATCTGTGTGCAGGTGACCAGAGTGTTCAACATAATCCACTTGGATATATCTCTAAAGGTAAGTACGACAGGTACAGCTAAAGGAATAGTTCAGATTTTTTGACATGAAGTTGTATGAGATCCCCACCATCAGTGTCAGAAGTTTCTGAAACCAATTTAAGATGTGATGTGAACTTACCTACTACATAGAACTATTTTTAAGTGTTAAGTGTCATATTTCTTAGAAAAAATGGTGATTTATCCACAACTCAAATCTCTGGAAGGTTGGGATAAAATCATTACTTTGCATGGCTTTATTATTTTTGAAATGTTTAGCTTTAATACATCATTAAATACATAATTAATACATACTTGTATTCCATTCACTTTCAACTTTAAACCTTGAGGCGCTTGGGAGCCAAATTGGTACATTTTGCTTTTCTTCTTTTTTTGAAACTCAATGTATCAGTCAGTTTAAATGCAAATTATATGATACTTGGCAAGGTTTTTTTTTTTTTTTTTAAATTCCATGATCCCACTATTTTGAGGTGGACAGAAGAAGAGATATACACCGAGCGTCCACTCTTTAACTTTGTGTCCGACTTGGTTCAATTGACTCTGTAATCCTGACATTTTAAAATACTTTCCCATGAATACCTAATAAATCTAAGCCTCTACGTTCAAAATAAAGGGAAAACAGGTTGTAGGTCTAATGAACCCCCCAAAACCACCAGGTGAAGCATAACTGCATCATATAATGTTTCAGTGGAGGCCCGGATACCCTTCCTGGCAAAATGCATGGCATTAAAAAAGATGAACACCAAAAAGAAGGACATGGAGTGTTGGGATGATGTGTGTGAGTGTGTGTGAGAGTGTCTGAGTGTTTTAAAGGTGACATATTATGCAAAAAACACTTTTTAAGGCTTTTGAATACATTTTTAGGTATCTGCCCTTCCTCCCAGCCCACAAAATGCGATAGTAGACAACAAAACCTGTATGTAGCAGGCTGCATGAATTTAACTCTTGGTATTTGGCTTTGGATATACTGTTATGTAACAGTATATTTTCATTTGCATACCTAGCCTAATTCGTCTACCTGAGTATCCCCACCCCCTGACTCGAGAATTCTCTTTGTGAAGTGCGACCATTGTTGTTTTTTTACCTTTAGCGAGAGATCCTTGTACACCATGTCTAGACCCAAAACCTATCACTGCTCGGTTGTTGGCTGTAAACAGCCACATATATCTTCAAATATAGGCTACCAGCCCTGGAGGACCAAAGGGCCCAGTGGATTAATTTTATTTTTGAAGGGAATGAGCAGCTACAGTAGGCTAAAACCTGTATGTGTGTGTCAGTCACATCACGTCCAACTGCTTCTTTAACTTCAGTCAGTTCAACACAGGACTGGCAACTAGACTTTTCTTTCTTCTTTTCTCAGTACAAACAATCCGTCGCCAAACCTGATGATGGAAATGTGAGTATTTTAATGCTGTGTAGTACTTATTTTGCTCATTGCTACAAGCTAATGCTAACAGCAAGAGGAAGTGAGCTAGAGTTAACTGCACAACATGTTTATCAATGTTCATGTTACTTGTTGAAAGTCTGAAGGATAAACTTCAATGTATGAGCATTCTTACATTAGTGGGGCTGAATATAATCAGTCCCACTGCAGTGACTAGGCTGAGGTTAGCATGACGTGCGTTAGCCTGTGATGTTTGGGGGAAACCAGATCATTGTTATCTGGTAAACAGCATGAATTTGTGGTTTTTGTGTGTTCAGGAAGATAAGTTTAACAGTCGGCAGAATATAATCAATCCTTTACCCACCCCATTACCCCCTTTGTTTGTGCTAATGTTAGCCCAGAAGGTGGGTTAAGTTGGGGCTGTCCCACTGTGGTTAGCATGTTGAGCATTAGCTTGTGATGTTTGGGGGAAACCAGATCATTGTTATCCAGTAAACAGCATGAATTTGTGGTTTTTGTGTGTTCAGGAAGATAAGTTTAACAGTTCACTGAATATAATCAATTCTTTACCCACCCCATTACCCCCTTCGTTTGTGCTAATGTTAGCCCAGAAGGTGGGTTAAGTTGGGGCTGTCCCACTGTGGTTAGCATGTTGAGCATTAGCCTGTGATGTTTGGGGGAAACCAGATCATTGTTATCCAGTAAACAGCATGAATTTGTGGTTTTTGTGTGTTCAGGAAGATAAGTTTAACAGTTCACTGAATATAATCAATTCTTTACCCACCCCATTACCCCCTTCGTTTGTGCTAATGTTAGCCCAGAAGGTGGGTTAAGTTGGGGCTGTCCCACTGTGGTTAGCATGTTGAGCATTAGCCTGTGATGTTTGGGGGAAACCAGATCATTGTTATCCAGTAAACAGCATGAATTTGCGGTTCGTTTGTGTTCAGGAAGATAAGTTTAACAGTTCACTGAATATAATCAATCCTTTACCCACCCCATTACCCCCTTCGTTTGTGCTAATGTTAGCCCAGAAGGTGGGTTAAGTTGGGGCTGTCCCACTGTGGTTAGCATGTTGAGCATTAGCCTGTGATGTCTGGGGGAAACCAGATCATTGTTATCCAGTAAACGGCATGAATTTGCGGTTCGTTTGTGTTCAGGAAGATAAGTTTAACAGTTCACTGAATATAATCAGTCCTTTATCCACCCTATTATCACTTTGTGTGTGCTGACATTAGCCCAGAAGGTAGGTTAAGTTGGGGCTGTCCCACTGCGGTTTGCATGTTGAGCATTAGCCTGTGATGTTTGGGGGAAACCAGATCATTGTTATCCAGTAAACAGCATGAATTTGCGGTTCGTTTGTGTTCAGGAAGATAAGTTTAACAGTTCACTGAATATAATCAGTCCTTCATCCACCCTATTATCACTTTGTGTGTGCTGACATTAGCCCAGAAGGTAGATTAAGTTGGGGCTGTCCCACTGCAGTTAGCATGTTGAGCATTAGCCTGTGATGTTTGGGGGAAACCAGATCATTGTTATCCAGTAAACAGCATGAATTTGCGGTTCGTTTGTGTTCAGGAAGATAAGTTTAACAGTTCACTGAATATAATCAGTCCTTTATCCACCCTATTATCACTTCGTGTGTGCTGACATTAGCCCAGAAGGTAGGTTAAGTTGGGGCTGTCCCACTGCGGTTTGCATGTTGAGCATTAGCCTGTGATGTTTGGGGGAAACCAGATCATTGTTATCCAGTAAACAGCATGAATTCGCGGTTTGTGTGTGTTCAGGAAGATAAGTTTAACAGTTCACTGAATATAAGCAGTCCTTTATCCACCCTATTATCACTTCGTGTGTGCTGACATTAGCCCAGAAGGTAGGTTAAGTTGGGGCTGTCCCACTGTGGCTAGCATGTTTAGCATTAGCCTGTGATGTTTGGGGGAATCCAGATCATTGTTATCCAGTAAACAGCATGAATTTGCGGTTCGTGTGTGTTCAGGAAGATAAGTTTAACAGTTCACTGAATATTATCAGTCCTTCATCCACCCTATTATCACTTCGTGTGTGCTGACATTAGCCCAGAAGGTAGGTTAAGTTGGGGCTGTCCCACTGTGGTTAGCATGTTGAGCATTAGCCTGTGATGTTTGGGGGAAACCAGATCATTGTTATCCAGTAAACAGCATGAATTTGCGGTTCGTGCGTGTTCAGGAAGATAAGTTTAACAGTTCACTGAATATAATCAGTCCTTCATCCACCCTATTATCACTTTGTGTGTGCTGACATTAGCCCAGAAGGTAGGTTAAGTTGGGGCTGTAAGCGGCAAGCGGCTGGACCGCCCACTTCACTCGAGTTACGCTGCTCTATTGTGAATTCCTGTATGTACGCTGCTCTGCTCTGGCTCATTAGTATATGAAGCCGACCGCCCTCAAACCAGCCGTTCTGAACAGAGGGGTTATGTGAGTGTGGAAAGAATGCAGCTGTGCATTATTCACAGGCTTTTTGGACTAAAGCATGCCACTAACGTTTCATGAAGACATCAAGGATCCATTTTAAACTGCAGAGAAGGTGCAAAATATGGGACCTCTAAGTTCAAGTCATCAAAGTTCAAATAGGCTCTGTTTTTTTGTTCTTGATCACTTGAGCGCTTCTTCTGTCCTTATGACATAAAGGGCATAAAAATGTTTAAAATGTAAAACAAATATTAATATATATATATTATATAAACAAAACTCTATATCTATAGTTAGGTCTGACATTGTTGAAAAGATGTGATGTAGTGAAAGTAAAATAAAACATTAAGATGCAACATTTTGGTATATGAGGGATTTCAAAATACTTTTTTTCTCAATAAACTCCAATTGCTCAAAAACACAAATAATGCATCAATATCAATTTTGTCATCAATTATTGACCTAGTCAAGGCTGTAATAACCTCACCCCAAATACTCCACTTTGCACCTTATTTTGAAAAAAAATTACATTTTTTTATGTTATACTTCACTGAAAAAATCAGAGGTTCGTATAACAAAAAGGCATAAAACAAAAAAAAAAAAAAAGAAAAGAAAAAAAAAAAGAAATAAAAATGTTTATATCTGTGGCTAGGTCAGAAGTTGTTAAAAGATCTGATGCAGTGAAAGTAAAACAAAAAAAATTGAGATTTAGAATGAGAATAATCGAATTGGTACACAAAAAATGTTAATGTAATTTTTTTTTTAATAAAACTGTAATTGCTCCAAAAACAAATACTGCATCAAATTCTATTTTTTTTATAAAAAAAAAAACATTTTTTTATACACTTTTATGAGAGGAACCATTTTGGTACACGAGAGACTTTATTACATATTAATTTTGGGTGCCTCAATGGTTAAGCTGTATATAAAATAATTAATTTCATAAATGTAGCAGCAATGGGTGCACAATGACAATGTTGAAAATGAACGGCAGCTTTAAAAAGATATGACACTCATGTAAAATGTTTATCAAAGATTAAAATTTAGATCTGTAAAATTATTTTTACTGACTTTCTATTGTTTCATGATTATTGGACTTGGTACATTCACTGTTGCGTGACGTTGCACCCGTATGTGTGTGGCCCTGAGGCAATCTAGCTCTGAGTACGCCACGGACACATTGTTGTTTGTAATAGCTGGGAGGAGGAAAATAAATATTCATGGAAACTTTTTTGGAGTAAAAGCTTGGATACCAATAAAATTTAATACCTCATTAAATCATGATTAAGACTTTTTAATTCTTTTTAAGGGCCTTAATTTTCCCACGATTGATTTATCAATTTTTAATACTTTTTAAGACCCCGTAAACACCCTGAATATTGTTTTTTGGAGCAAAACGCTTTATCTCTGTGACCCCAGCAACTAGACAGAACTACTTTCTGCAACACTGAAACTGGGCCAGAACTCTGCTCACGGAATGCAGAGGGGGGAAAGTCACTGCTGATGAACGACACTGATGGTGAGGATCTCATAGAACTTCATATCAAAAAAACACAACTATCCCTTTAAGTATGAGGGATTTGGAATTATGAATACACGTATTCCAACAGGTAAAATGATAAAGGTAAGTACAATAGGTTTAGAGGTTTGCATTTTTCTGTAGGTAGGATTAACGTGTTATGTTTTTTTTCCCATTCTGCTGCAGAAGAACAAAAATTAGATCTTTAAATACATCATGTAAATTTTGTTAAAGTTAAGATGTAATAACTGAATGTATTTATCATAAATTGTCACTGTTCATTAGCATATACATAAATAAGTGCTAAGAATTTTAACTTAAAGATTGTTCATACTTTAAGGATTTGCAGAGTGAAGACACCCATGTTCACATTACCCATACACAAGGGTTGGTGAGATAAATAAACAGGATCAGGGCAGTAGACAGAATCTCAGACAGTGAGAAAATACAGGGAAAGACAGAGTAAAGAAGCAGAGTTATAAGCTTAATGAGAGAAAAAGTGTAAGATGGTTACACAGGATAAAGTGCTCAAAATACACCATTTAACCCATTTAGAGCTGGAACAGCATTTAGGATTTTTTTACCCTTCATGCGGGGAACAGCATCCATATCATTTCAGATGTTGCTAGGTTATACACGGGGAAAAAAACGTTTTAAGTGAATGTGGACAATTCTGTTTATTTTTTCAGAACACTTAGGTTAGGATAGAAGCCTTTCATTAAATCAGGATCAGGTCTAAATGATTTCATGCAACTACCGACCTTGCCCATGGCTGCCATGATTCCTGTTATCTTTAGTCCTGCTGCTCCCCCCTTCTTTCGGAAGGCCTTCAACAACGGATCTGTGTAATGATCCAGCTGGAACATGAAGGTAGACACCAGCGGCTTAGTGGTAATGCGGGTGAATTCAGCATTTACCTGAAACACAATGAGTGATGCAAAAGAAAATCTAAAGTTGAAAAGCAGTTATACAGATCACCACAGAGGTGTCACAGTGTGATTCTCAGGTTCTTAAATTAAATACATGATACCATAAGCTAATCACACAAAGGGCCACTAGTACTTTACCTCACTTGGAGTAAACAGAGCTGGCCATCTGCTTTGGAGCTGTGCGACGAAGGGCATCTCTGTGACGATTTCCTGTCTTCTATAGGCAAAGGTTCTTTCCATTTTCATTTTGATCTGTGTGTTTTTATTGGAGTTTTTCTGCTTATGGTCCAATACCAGTGCTTGCCTTTGGGCCTCAAGACTTTCTGTAGTTTCACCCTCTGGATAATTAGGAAGGAAATTTACTTCAGCTTTACGTGGCTTCTTCACTTGGTTGGGACTTAGGTTTGAGGCACCCCGCTCTTTCTTCCTTTTCACAGAATTTAGGCTCAACTCTGGGTAGCCAGCGTTTCTCAGTATTTGGCGGTAATTGTTCATTTTAGTGCCCAAACTTATCTTCCAGCCGCCATAACCAGTTCCTTGATTTCCTAAACAAGGATGTTTTGCAACCAGAGCCCGAGCCACTTGTTCCAAGTCTTCGCTCTCAGGATACATTTTGTACTTGACTATTTCTTTTACTAACACGTCTAGAATGCCTGATCTAAGTCTGGTACTTGGACTCAGAGGAGTGCCATCTTTGCGATAGGCATCATTGGCCTCAGCTAGCTGATGCTCTATCTCAACAGCAAACTGGGGTACAGTGAAGGTTTGAGGCCATGGCTGTGACCTCAAGGATGACCCTGAATCTGTGGATGACAGCGAATTTGAGGGTGAGGCAGAGGAAAGAATGTCTGTGTCTGATGCTGAGGACAAAGCATCATCTGATCCTTGAAGCAGACGGCCTGATGGTCCTCCAAGTGTGGGGCATGGTAAGGGGCCATCGTGAGGGGTAGTGCCTGACTCATTTGTTAGGTAAATTACTTTCACTGTGCTCCTGTCTTTTATTAGGGAAGTGGATGACAAGTTCACAAAGTCATTGTCAAATCTTGCATCTCTGAACTGCAGTCTAAAATTTCCCAACAAGTCATGCTGTCTTTTGATCTCTGCTTTAAGGTCTTCAAGCTCAGGTGGTATTCCATTAGGAAGGTCTAAAATAACTACATTGTCTTCTCCAAGCACAAGTCTTAGGATTGCAGCCATCTTGTTTTCAATCTAAGAAAAACAAAGACAGGGTATTAATGAAATGGAAAATGTAATAACACAAATCTGGCCATCAACTAGGAGTTTTCAAAACCTAATTACAATCCAATGACAATGTTTTGCTGTTTGCAGATGTGATATTCTTGACAGTAACCAGAAAACATAAGACAAGTCATAATAAAGTAGAATGTGAGACAGAGAAAGAGAGCGACAGACAGTCAGACAGAGACACTAACATCTCGTAACAAGAAGACAGAGAGCGAGACAGACAGAGAGGGAGACAGACAGACAGAGGGAGGGAGACAGACAAACAGGCAGACAAGACGGTAACATCTCATGATAGAGAGCAACAGAGAGACAGTAACATCTGGGAGTGTGCAGAATTAGCCAATTAGATCACAGAGATGATTGGGTGGTAGTTTGAGATAGCCAGGTTCGGAATTTCACCAAGATACGGGGGAACTCCCTACTCTTTGCAATAAGTGTCATGGGATCTTTAACATGAACATCATGGTGAGCATGAAAGCCCCTGAAACATTAGTTGACCGTGGCAACATGAAAAGTAGAACTACAACGCATTAGATTCCTAAAAAAGTTACCCAAAAATGTCATGTGGCTACATGGGAACCTATTTCTCCTGTTACACAATTTGCAGTCATGCTGATTTACACAGTTATTGAGGTTATTCGTTTTACCTCTAAAATATAGAAATCTTTTCAAAGTCACCATCCGCTTGGATCCAACTTTATAGTCAGCCAGAGGGTACTGGTCAGCAAGGTCCTTCCAACCAACCAATGCCATCTGTCTCGTTGGCTCCAACTCGTAGGCTCTGTAGTGCTCCCAATACCATGCAGAAAACTTTTTGACGATGAGGCTTAAATCACCTTTTAAGATACAGAGCTGAAGTATTTCAGAGAATTCTGGGAGGCCTCCGCAAGATCCATGCACAACTATCATGCCCTTTTTGTAGTCAATGCCATTAATGGAAACACTATTGGCAAGGTTCACAGCAGTGACTTCAGGGTACTTCAGAGTGAGAATATGTACAACGTCTTCGTTTAAGACATCAATGGGGACCTTTGACACTTGTGATACTTTCAAGGGAGATTGTTCACTTTCAGGTATGTTCAAATGATAGCCCACCATCAACTGATGTTTTTTTGCCAATGACAAAGTTATGTTCCGGAAGTTCTTTGTATGCCTGACAATCTGCTTAAAAAAGCTGTGTTTTGCCTCATATCTCATGGTCCATAGTGCTACTAGGGGACCAAAGTTTTTGATCATTTCTGGATAATGTTCCAGAAAATGATGTTTTGGCAGCAAATTTTTATCAGGAAAGACTTCCTTCAAACGTTGTCGGTGCTCTGAGATTTTAAACTCTAAATAGTCAATGGTCTCTGCACAATGAATGGGAGCAACAACTAAATCGACAATATCTTTTAGATCCAAAATCAACTGCCATGCAGGTTCATCATCAGGAACAAGTGTGCCAACCATCAAAGGAAGTAACCTAAGGAGACACCAGTTTTCGTGGGCATTGCCACCAATCGATTGAGTCTTCGTTTTTTTTTGCAGCAAAGTTTTGGGTAACAAATGAGGCCGGTTTCTCTTATCCCCCCACTTGTATGGGAACAATGTTATGAGAATGTTGATGCGATCAAGAGTGAAAAACTTCTTTGACAGAAACACAGAGATGCACAGTGCTAGTTCAAATGGAACTATGCCCTCAAAATGATCATGGACGATGTCTGGGGGGTAACCACTAATGACATTGAAGTGAGATAGACTTTGAGTTAAAACACAAGGTCTTTTAACAGCAAAGCAGCTTTCCCCTTTTTCCTGAGCTTTTGTCACGTGACTCTGGTGAACGTCCTTGGTTCTGCAGTGAAATGCTCCTGATCTCACTTCTTTTTCCTTAATTTCACTGTCCTCAGCTGTACAGAAGCGACAGTAATACTTCCCTGAGAAACTCTCGACAAACCCAGCTAGCCCATGAGCCCCAAGGTTATCTGCAGTAACACACTGTACTGTGCCTTTAATAAATGACCCAAGCTGTGGTATAAACAACCCGTGCTGCTCCAATGTCACGAGATCATGCAAAAGAGGCTCTAATATTTTTTCATAGCCAAACTCTCTGACATGGCTACTTTTGCACAACAATACCAGGTAAATTGAGGACAAGGCTGAGTTACTACCATGGGGTAAATTGCCCAGAACCCAATAAATGGCACAAAGCTTGTGTTTCTTGCGTGATGTCCCCAAGGGATTACACAATTCAAAGTCATCGACATACAAGCATAAGGAGATTCTTAAATCTTCCCCTGAAAAAAACGGATTGTTCTTGTAGTGCTCACCATCCTGAAATGAACAATACAACTGTTGATTTACATTACAGGCTGCATGACTATCAACAACCTTATCAACTATATCCTTATGCTCCAGTAGCTGTTGTAGAGACTTGAGTAAGGGAACGTATTGATAGGTTTTTTTTGCCCTTGCATCAAGAACATATTCAACAGGTTCCACAACCTTAAAATGCTCCTTGTAGTATTTTTGACGTTTGAATCCTGTAGCTAGTGAACCATCCTTTGCTATTGCTTTTAGCAACGGATTATGGGTAGAAATAGCAATGCTCAGCTCATCAATTATTAACTGATCAACAATGAGATCATGCATTTTGAAAACATCAACAGCTATACTGTTTGTTACTGGCACAACTGCAGAGGTGAAAATAAAGTGTAAGTCTTCCAGTAACACATCAATTGCTGAGCTTGGGACATGTGAGTTAATCTCCAACTTTAGAAGAACAGATGCCAATTTATGGATAATTGCATCTTCTAGATTTTCATTTTTGTCTGTTTCAATTAATTGGTCAGAATCTAAATCAGAACCTGTTTCTGCATAATCAGTGCAAAGTTCTTCAGGTGAATTATCCTCATTTACATTACTGTTTGACACTACTCCAACTTTTAAGTCGTTCACTGTACAAGTGCTGTGCTTTCTGTTTTTATGAGATTTGAAAGAAGCATATATATTAGATTGATAAGAACAATTCTGGTACATACAAGTGACAGTCTCAAAGCGCTTTAAGTGCGTGTAAACATGGGCAAAGTATTCTCTATTAGAGGGTATGGCACTTCCTGGACACAAAAAGCATGTATATATTTCTAATTCTGCACTTTTTGGTGAAACATGAGATTTACTTAAGTGAGTCTTCAGGGCATTCCAAGTTTTGAATGAGCATGGGCATTCATAATATGTGCATGGATATGGGTGTCTCTGGCCAAAATGGCTATGTGCTAATTTATAGTGCTTCAGTAGCTCGTACCTTTTAAATACAGTTGCTGAACACTCTTTGCATCTCCACATAACCTAGAGAAAAATAGAAAAGACTAATTAATTCACACATATTTAGCGTAAAATCAATCAATGTGTAACTATGATCCTTTTATTAAAACTGAATTCATTCAGTAACACTTAATTACTATGCTTACAAATCATGCATAAAAAATAAATTATCACTTTGCAAAATTCAATGAACGCAGTGTCATCTCCGGGAAAAATACTGGTGATGGCGTGCTGAGATGTGGATAATGGGAGGCAGGCCAGCTGACAATCTTGGCTGGGCCCTGGACAAGAAAATCTGAGATGCCCCCCCCCCCCAGATCTCTCCTTTTCCTTCTCTCCTCACATCTTCCTCTCCTGTTCCTCTGCTCTTCCTCTCTCCTCTTCCTCTCCAGTTCCTCTGCTCTTCCTCTCCTCTTCCTCCCCTGTTGTGCGGCTCTTCCTCTCTCCTCCCCTCACATCTCTTCCTCTCCTGTTCCTCTGCTCTTCCTCTCTCCTCTTCCTCTCCTGTTCCTCCCCTGTTGTGCTGCTCTTCCTCTCTCCTCCCCTCACATCTCTTCCTCTCCTGTTCCTCTGCTCTTTCTCTCTCCTCTTCCTCTCCTGTTCCTCCCCTGTTGTGCTGCTCTTCCTCTCTCCTCTCCTCACATCGCTTCCTCTCCTGTTCCTCTGCTCTTCCTCTTTCCTCTTCCTCTCCTGTTCCTCTCCTCTTCCTCCCCTGTTGTGCTGCTTTCTCTCTCCTCCCCTCACATCTCTTCCTCTCCTCACATCTCTTCCTCTCCTCTCCTGTTCCTCCCCTGTTGTGCTGCTTTCTCTCTCCTCCCCTCACATCTCTTCCTCTCCTCACATCTCTTCCTCTCCTCTCCTGTTCCTCCCCTGTTGTGCTGCTCTTCCTCTCTCCTCCCCCTCACCGAGTTGTTGCTAGCTGCTAGCCAGCAAAAACCAAGCTCAGTTTAATGAGAAATGCAGTCTTCATTCCATCAAAACACTACCACTTTGGTCCACAAACTCAAAGTCATCACAAAATTAACGTTCTTTTTGGTGCATAAATATAGGCACACTGATGTTCATGATGTATTTTCATAAATAAAAACTTTTTTTTCAAAAACTGCACTGTACATAACTAATATTGATCGTAGATCGTGGTTCCTGGACCACTGGGTAACCAAATCGAGCGCACCTTCTCCGTGGGATGGAGCCCCGTATCCGCCGAGGGGGTGCACTCGATTTTCCTACCCAGTGGTCCAGGAACCTAACTGCTTCGTGGCCACGAAATACTACTTCGTGCGCACGTTAAACTTACTTCGTGGGAACGAAATCGTTTCTCGTGACCACGTTCTAGGTATACTGTGGCCAAAATTTAATTTAATTTTTACCATGTCATGTCTTGGGCTACATACTTACCAGAAAATCGACGAAAAATCACAGGAGCACACGCCACACCATCCAGGCCATGCAGACAGGTGATGATCGTGCAGAAATGGCTGCCGCTCTCTTCTTGCTGAGTGTTACCGCGCAGAGCGCAGTGCGCAGTGCGCATGTGTCAGGTGGATGGAAAACGCGTTGGGACAAACTTCATTTTTAAAGTGACTGCGTTGACTACATTTTATTAAACAGTATTGAATATTCCCAAGATTTGTATTATTATTTAGATGTAATGTAACTCTCTTGTTTTTATCACTAAAAGTGAATTTATTTAATATTTTCAACGTAAATACATTATATAAGGTTTACTACATCAATTTTCCATTTCTTTGAGTGCATTTGCACAGCTTTGTACGCTGTACAACTATTGGAAAGGACTTGACGACGACGAGACTTTTGCTGAAATTGTGTTAATACTGAAAAGTAAATCCTGTATGTTTTTATTTTATTTATTTTTGAATATTTTATACTTTTGATTATTAGTGTGTGTGTGTGGGTGGTTTTTAGATAAAAAAAAGGTGTGATACAACCTGTATGCATTCATTTGTGTTTCTTCTCCACAATGGATAAGATTTTGCAGAAAATTTATTATGACCCATTACATCCAGGGGGCTTAGCTAGTGTGTGTAAACTCCATAATGGTGTCAAAGAAACCACAGGGCAGTCACCTTTTGTATCCGAGGTTAAAAGGTATTTACTGGGGCAAGACACCTATTCTCTACATGCCAGGGCAGCTAAAACTTTTCCAAGAAACAGGGTGTTAGTTCACGGTTTAGACGTACAATTTCAGGCAGATCTGGTGGATATGAGTGAATATGAGGCAGAGAATAATAACATCTGATATCTATTAACAAGTATTGATGTGTTTTCTAAATATGCAGATGTCTTAAAAACAAAACTGGCCTGGCAGTTACAAACGCCTTCAAAGACATACTGAGAGAGGGACGTGTTCCCAAAAAACTTCAGACAGATACAGGCACAGAGTTTTATGACAAACATTTTCAACAGCTATTAAAACAACATCAAATTAAACATTTTTCAACATTAAATGAGACTAAGGCCAGTGTAGTTGAGCGCTTCAATAGAACATTCAAAACACGCATGTGGAGATACTTAACATCTGTTAACTCACGTAAATATGTGGATGTTGTTCAAGATCTTGTGAATGCTTACAACAAGTCTTATCATAGGTCTATAAAAATGCCTCCTGCAGATGTAAATAAAGACAATATAAAAACTGTACATTTTAACCTGTACAAGACAAAACCTAGTAAAAAACATCCGGGTTTCAAATTCAATATAGGGGATACAGTAACAATATCAAAATATCGTGGAAAGTTTAGAAAAGGATATGAGCAGACTTTTACGGATGAATTTTTTAAAGTAACTGAATGTATCGCGAGGGACTCTCCTGTATATAAACTATCTGATTGTGCAGGCGAGTTATTAAAAGGATCTTTTTATGAGCAGGAGCTGCAAGCAGTTATTATTGATAAAAGTAAAACCTTTAAAATAGAAACAATATTGGGTAGGAAAGCTATTGGGGGTAAGCGTCTTGTTCTGGTGAAGTGGCTGGGCTGGCCTGAGAAATTTAACTCGTGGGTGCCTGAAGGTGATATTGTTGACACCGTTTAAAAAAGAGCGTGTTATATTGTTAATACGTCAGTTGTGAAATCCACCGGAGGAGCATGGATAAGAAAAACTGATTTTATGTGACATTGCCTAGTAATGCTTCAAAAAACGTATATCCAAATAACAAAATATGGAACTATCGGACAAAATTAGCAAAACCTATCATTTTGAATGAGCCATATGAAGTGGGGATAATCGAATTCCAATATCCAAGAAACTGGTTAACATTCCCACCAAGTGATGGAGATGTGTCTGTCCTCAATATGAAAACAAAAAAGGAAACCGTATTAACACTTGCCCCTGGGTATTATGAATCAGTGCAAAGAGTAGCGAAAGAATTTCATTCAAAATGGGTCATTATGAGTGCGACAGCACGTATAAATCTACACTACAATCCTATAACAGAACATGTTTTTCGTCACTGGCGCTGAAGGATTGGCCTTAACATTTAGAGGCAGACTTGCTGAAATTTTGGGTTTTGATCCTGAAAACCCTTTCATTGTGCAAGAAATAGACATTTAAAAAAAAAACGTCTGTAGGGCCTCACCCTGCAGACATTTTCGGAGGGAGTTATAATTTATTTGTTTATACTGATATTGTGGATTTCCAACTAGTGGGAGACAGCTATGTACCGCTCCTGAGCTGTATAAATGTGTCTGATGAAGAACGTCATATGCCCACTTTAACTTATGACAAGCCGCACTACACATCGCTCTCAAAGTCCCCATTATTCCCCATACCGGAGAATAATTGAGTGTTTGATCAACTATAGCAAGGATACATCAGATACACAGTTTGGCACGAGCCTGTTTTGTAAAGACACAGCCCGTCATATGAATGTTGCCTTGATAGATGGCGATAACCACGGTTTGAGGGACAGGGCCAGATACACAGCCAACAGCTGTGTTATTGATCTAATCTCACCAATACACGCTGATTTGTTTTGTCAAGAAAAACTTTTGCTAAACGGCGTCGATATCTCACTCAAGTTTATTAGATCAAAAGATGAATTCTGTCTAATGACCGCTGGAAATGAACAATTCAGTGCGAGGATTGTGTCTGCCAGTGTTTTTGTGAAAAAAGTGGCCGTGTCTCCCACGGTCAGGCTGGCACACAGCAGAGCTCTTTTTGTAACACAAAATATGCAATAGACAGAGTTTCCCTCAAGACATTCTCCATACCTGTGGGGACACGCATGTCCAACCATGAAAACCTTTTTATGGGCCAGATCCCTAAGTTTATCATTATCGGATTTGTTGATAATGAAGCCTACACAGGAAGCTATGCATGTAACCCATTTAACTTTGAACATTGCGACACTGAATTTATGTGTCTGTATGCCGACGGTCAGTCATTCCCAGCTAAGCCTTTTCAGCCACTTTTCCAAAGAGGCCAGTATGTGAGAGAATACTATCAGCTGATTCAAACCACGGGCCTTCATCTGAAGGGCAGATTGCTGGCCATATCACTCGATGATTTTGCTAATGGGTACACATTATTCTGTTTCAACCTGGAAGCTGATGAGGGTCGGTCAGGAAATGTCTCACCTATCAAAACAGGCAATGTGAGACTGGAAGCACGCTTCAGAGTACCTTTGCCCCGGACAGTTAATTTGATATGTTATTCTGTATTTGATTCAGTAGTTGAGATATCAAACAGGAGGCAGGTACTTTTGGATTACTATTAATTTTCCTCTACGTACCTCAAACAATGAATACTATAGAATTAACTGGTATTTTACACAAGTGTGTTATCGATGGCTCAGATTTTCTGGGGGTTATGGCCTGTGATCAGCTCCCCCAACATAAAGTGTGTAATTACCCCTGTATGTTTATTGTATACACTGACCCCTCCTGGAAGCCTTGTGCACATTGGTTGTCTGTAAAAATCACAAGAAACAGAGATGGATATTTTTTTGACAGTTTTGACAATCCTCCAGACTATGCTGAATTCCCATCAGAGATCAACAATTTCCTTGTAAAAAACTGCAATACTTTGTCATATTCTAGCCGACAGGTTCAAGATGGCTTTGCTACTACCAGTGGTCAGCTTTGTGTATTTTTTCTATATCACATACAGAAAAATATACCTTACACCAGTCTGATAAAGATGTATAGTGATAATCTTGCCTGTAATGATGCTATGGTTTGCAGATTTGTTTAAAAAATTCAACCAGGCTCATGTTGTGGGTGTAATTTTAATGTGTACAACATGGAAAGTAAAAAACTACCCTCAGCATCCTTTGTTTATGTTTCATTTTCTTTTATTCTTTCATTCTCAATCAATGTACTGTTTGCATAAACCTTAAACACACAGAGACCCCACTTAGTAATTCACCTTTTAAGTTACCCAGGCCTTAAGATCACACTTGTCTTTCCTTACTGTCTGTTTTTCTTTTTCCCAAAAAGGAATGCAAAAATTATGGTATTAGCTGTTATATTTTACGGCATATTTCTGTTATCAATACAAGGTTAGTTAATTTAAAAGTGAGAAATTGTAAGTTTTGCAAAGAATTAATGCAAAAACTACAGACTGACTGTTATATGAAATACGCCATATTCCCGTTATAATCACAGTTCAAGGGTATTTAACAGTGGAGTACTGTATTTTTTCCAGAAAAAAACTGTAGAAATTACGGTTTTGACTAATAAATATATTCACAAGAGAAAAGTAAGTCTTGAAAGTAGAAAATCTGTCTGTATGAAAAACCATTGTTCTTGGTGTATTTTTTGAGGGGAGTTTGTGTGATATTTTTGTTTTGGGAATTGGGCACAATAATGTTTTTGTGAAATTTAGTATTACTTTTATATATGATATAGTTAGTTTAAATAAATGGAATAATATTTTGTCTGATAATTAAGAATATTCATAGTAATGCATAATGTTTTAAGTGTTTTGCTCTGTATTTTTTATTTTCAAATTAAATTGATTTAGTATTGGAAACAATATTTCATAATCCCTGGTACTTACAGGGGAAGTCTTGGGTACTTAGAGTTTAAGTGCCAGGTACCTGTATTGTAGGGAAGGGAGGACAGTGTTCACTTTATAATCCAGCCCGGTTCCAGGTGTTGACCAGTAGTTACAGGTAAAGTAGTGGGTAGTTAGACAGTAAGTAAAGCCAACAAGTGTTCACTTTATAATCCAGCCCGATTCCAGGTGTTGACCAGTAGTTACAGGTAAAGTAGTGGGTAGTTAGACAGTAAGTATAGCCAACAAGTGTTCACTTTATAATCCAGCCTGGTTCCAGGTGTTGACCAGTAGTTACAGGTAAAGTGCTGGGTTGTTGCAGTGGAAGTACTGGATAGTAAGACAGTAAGGAAAGACAAGTGTAATCTTGAGGGCTGGGTAACTTAAAAGGTGAATTACCAAGTGGGGTCTCTGTGTGTTTAAAAAATAAAGACATTTTACACGTCTGCATGTCTTGTCATTATTATGTGTAACACATACTCATCAATACATTACAGCATTTCAGTTTATCATTGGTCTACACAATCTGTATCCATGCTGATTCTTAAGAGGAAGTGGCACGTCAAGGTTTGCACAGTAAAAGCACATGTTCAGGAAAATTACACTGTTTTGATAAGTACATGGTAAGACACGGGAAACTACACTATAAGACTCCGGGACTTAGACTGTAAGACGCAAGTTTAACTACCCCATAGATTCCACAAAATGTCATGGTACATGTGTGCGAGTTACCCCAACAGTTGAGGAAACTACACATTAAGACATGGAAAACTACACTGTAAGACAACAGCACTTACACTTTAAGACACAAGTGTAACTACTCCACAGGTTCCTCAAAATGACATGTCAATTCGGACAGTTACCCTAAAGGTTGAGGAAACTACACTGTAAGAGACGGGAAACTACACTGTAAAAACTGCAATACTGTGTCATATTCTAGCAGACAGGTTATTTTGCTACTACCTGATGTCAGCATTGTGCATTTTTTCTATATCACATACAGAAAAATATACATTATACCAGTCTGATAAAGATGTATAGTGATAATCTTGCCTGTAATGATGCTATGGTTTGCAGATTTGTTAAAAAAATTCAACCAGGCTCATGTTGTGGGTGTAATTTTACACCATGTTGTACACATACAACATGGAAAGTAAAAAACTACCCTCAGCATCCTTTGTTTATGTTTCATTTTCTTTTATTCTTTCATTCTCAATCAATGTACTGTTTGCATAAACCTTTGTATACCTAAGTTTGTTTTTAAACAATGTGTTGTTTATATAAACCTTATATACCCAAGTTTGTTTTTAAGCAATGTACTGTTTGCATAAACCTTGTATACCCAAGCTTGTTTTTAAATAAAAAAAGAATGAAACCATCTTTTCTGAATCATCTGAATTATTTATTCATCAACACAAGCATCATGACAAAAATACTTTTTACATTCACAACATCATCATCTTTTATTTTAAAAATACATTCAGTATATCCACGGTATTTTTAACTGTACAAGATTGGAAAAATACAAACTTATGTTATCAATATTTTAAAAATACATAAAATACATTCATCATGTCAAACAATTCAAAAAAATACACATTCATGTTATCAGTATTTTAAAAAGACATTCACTGCGTTAAGCAGCAATAAAAAAAGAATGAAAAAACATTCAAGTCAACAATATCATAAAAAATACATCATTAGGTCAAACATACTTTAATAAACAGGTTAAAAATTGGCATAGCAACAATAAAAAAATATTTATTTCAAAGATGTATTAAAACTGCGATAAATTAAAAATCCAACCACTGATCATGTGTATTGAAAAGTTCTGATCAAGCACCTGGGGTACTGTATCTCTGACCCCCATCCACAGAAAGACTTCCCTTTTTGCTGGTTCTCCTCAAAGGGGACACCCGCCTCCCATCATCACCATCATCATCATCATCATCATCAGTATCATGACCCTCTTTATACCTCTCTACAGACCTACGTGCTTGTGGATTAGAAATAGCCGATAGAGGAATGTTTAGTCTGGCCAGTATTCTTCAAAAAGGCCCCAGCCCCGGGGTCTATCTGTCTCCAAAACATTTTGTGAAGTATTAGTACTTTTTAACAAATCATACAAATGAGATCCTCTAACAGGGTGATTGTTGATAATGATTTCGCCCTTGTCTGTCCATGAAATCAAATTTTTGGAGCCGGCCAATGCATCCAAAATATACTCTGCTTTTTTCTTGTTTCTTTTGGGCAATAAATGTAAGACCTCTTTTACAATCAAGTCCTCTTTAGAGGAATCACTATCAACACGCTGTGTAACACTGCTGCCGAGACCCAATGTGTGATTGTCTTCAGAGTCTGGTAGGGAGATAGTCAAAACTGTTTTTTCACGCTCCCCCTGTCTCACCATGTTCAGATAGTGCTGAAGAATAACCGCAGATCTCTTTGCCTTTTCATACTCGTTTGTGTCAGAAAGTTTTAACACATTGCTCATCTCTTTGTCCAGCTCGTTCTGAACAGACTGCCTCAGTGAAGTGTTGTTTTGCTCGTGTGGGGGTTGCTGCTGCTGCTGCTGCATCTGCTGTTTTAACGACTCCATTTGTTTCTGTGGTACCAGAAACACTTCATGGGTGCGCTCCATTTTAACCCTTGTTTATGAGGCTGAAGATAAAGGGAACAGCAGCTCCTAACAAAGGCAATAGAAATCCTCCAGTCTGATTAAAAGTCTTTTTCTTTTTCAATATTTTGACCTTTTTATCAGTCAGTCAGTCTGATGATCCTCTTCTTCTTTTTCAGTTGGTTATACTGTCTGTCAGTCAGTGAAATGTTGCCTCTCAATACATTGAGGGCTATTTCACACAGTGCATTAACAAAGTCTGTACTGGCATTTGACACACTGACCTTACGCGTCCTTGGTGGCGATTTATATAGCATTTCCAGAAGAGTCAGATTTCTCTGCATGCGTTGTAGCATTGTCACACTTTTAGCTGCTTTTTAGGAATGTAAGCTACCATTTGGTCCGATAGCAAATTGGTTCTGAGTCTAAAATGATCGGGTGTTTTAGTTTTATAATCTTTAAATACGTAGCCATAGGCAGTGGCTATTGCATCATTAAAAGCCTCTATAAAATACTTGGAGTTCCCGGGAAACATCTGCCTGCCAATTAATGTAATTTGAAATTTATCCTGGGGATTTTTTAACAAAACTACATAATTTGTAGTTAAACTAATTGTTCTACTGGCCTTACCTTGAATAAACAGGTTTTGGACCAGGTATATGCAGCTGAGATTTCTGTGGTGGGCATATTTGGTAAAGACATTCTGTACCTCTATATTATTGCAGGCATCATTTATTACATCATCTATGATGAGCAAATTATTTTTGTTTGGAGGTAGTAGCACATCGTCACACAGAGATTCAGGAAGACCATTTACAAAATTGATATCCCTTATTTTCAGGAGATGGTCATATAAAGGCTGCCAGCACGAGTATATGTAAACAATGTTATCAATCTCATGTGAAATAACCTTCGATGCATTTTCAACAAGGCTCTTGACAAAAAATGTCTTTCCACAATATGAAGGTCCGCTTACTACAAGACTAAACGGATGCTGCAGTCTGCTGTCAAAGCTGTGGGCTGATTTAAAATCCATAGGGCAATGTGGAGAAGTCAGGCAACACCCTGAGTTTGTTGTACACCACCTGTACCTTCTTAACAACTGTGTCATTTTTAATATGGAAATGCTTTATATCTCTCTTGATGGTCTCAGATACTGCTGTTAAATATGCAGTGGAGTGCTGATCCACGACAAAGGCGTGGACAAGCCCCTCCAGTGACTCTTGGGTGATCGCAGATGCATTTTTGTGGTTAAGTGTCACCCCTTTACATTTAACTTGTGTTTTGCCACATTGTGTGTGATAAGCATAACACTTTGGCCCCCCTGATACAAACTCTGTGATATAATCCTCCTCAGGTAGGCCACACACGTCACCATCATTGATTTCATCTGTTAATCGCCCAGGTATGACCCCAGTGGAGGAACCCAATCACCATCTCTGGAGGTGAATATCACACTGTCTGTGTCACAATACAGTACACGCTCCTACAGTTTGTCCAACAAGTCGTATAGCATGAGTCTGGCATAGGCTGTTGTCATGGTACCAATAAAGACATTAACATCTTTTGTTCTGCCCCACTGATCACCGACATGCTGCCATTGTACCATGGCCACCTGATCTGAAATAAAACAGAACTGACGTACATCAGATTGATCACTGAACATGAGCTGTGTGAACCTCTCTGGCTCTGTGATCAACTCACAGGGTGGTGAGTTATCCCTCATGCTAAATCGTCCCCACAAGAAGTTCAAAAGGAGCTTGTTACAGTTCCTGACTGCCTTGTTGACGCAGATTTTTTCTGGGTCTAACATAATGCCCTCCTTTTCAAAATAATCATCAATGTACTTTTTCTGATCTTCAGGTGTTTTCACATGTCCGGGATAGCCAGATGCCTCCTGCTTGCATTTGAGAAATGTTTTAACATAATCTTTGAACAAGGTGTCTGTTTTGTTCGGAAAATGCCACACTTCAATGACCACAACTTGATACCCCTTCTCAACCGCCTTCAGAAGCTCAAACGACACCCATACACCCGACAACTGCCTGTCTTTTTGTCGGGATGCGTGCATGTTGTCGTCTGGTTGAGCTCTTCAGCTCACTTTCTGCAAAGCGGGAACATCAGCTTGTCATGACACCTGTACGGCAGCACAGGGTGGAACAAACCTCTAGGGGGAGCATAGTGCACTTGACCCGCCCAAAATATTTATCAAGAGACTCAAAATCTCTGTGGATAATTACCGGGTGGCCTATTGGGCACTCTCTCTTGGACTGCACTGTTGGATATAGACTGTAAAGTCATAGTATCTGATTTTTTCATCACTATGCTGCTGCATCTTGTGGTACAGCTTCATAGCATTTGTACGACCACCAAAGAGAGCATTCCTAGGTTGAAGACGTCCAGGTTTCTGGTAGGATGCCATGAACGTCTGAACATCAATGTTTGACATTTTCAACTCCGCCCATTAGCATTCCCACATCACAGTTACAGTGAGATTATATTGTGTCTGCAGAGCAGACAGTCTCTGCTGAAAGGCATGGTATAACTCTGCATAAGGCACATGTGTGACAGGATTTGTGTGGGCAGGATTACAGCACTTGACACAGCCGTGAAAGATACATCCTGCAAATTCATAGCATGTGTTTGATGCTGCATCATATCCATCCACAAAATAAGGGCCAAACTGTTTTTCCCCCTCGTTAAGACCATGTCTGATCATCCTCCTCTCTGACTGAGCCACGAACTCTAGCCATTGAATGATACATCAGAGCATGTCTTGTTCTGCTTGATGTAGACTCCCTCATAAGTGAAAGCCAGGGTGTCTCTGGGGAGAAACACTGTTTTAAAAACTCCCATGCAGCTAGAAGCAAGTGTCGTGAAGGCACATGGATCAAGCTGCGTGCACTTGATAAATGTCTCTCTTTAAATCATGCCTGCTTTACGCAGCACTTCGACATCATTGGCACAATAGTGGCGGATCTCTGCCTGGAAGTTAAAAACTTGGTGACGGACTGTTTCATAGCACTGCATAAATGTGGCCCTTTCATTGTCACACAGAGTCATACCCGTAGCAGGCTGGATCAGGGTACTTTCCTTTGTAAAACTCATTCTCAACAGTGTTGAACTTGTGGGGAAAGTACCCTTTCTCAAGATCCTCAAAACCCATGGCTGCAGGGGTTTTAGCCAGACGCATTGGAAGAAAACTGAAAGAGTCTATCCAACGCTGACTGAATGCTCTGTCGAACATGGAAACAACCCTGCTGCCTTTCATAGTCAGGATAGGAATGATACCCTGATTTACAAAATATTCTAAAACAATGTAGCTGTCAAAGCCGGAAGCGTTGTGGGCAATAAATGTGTAACCCTTTTATTTTGGCCCTCTGTAATGTTTTACAAATAACTTGACACAGTTGGATGTGCTAAAACAGTACTGCTCGCCATCAGTGTTCATGCTACAAAGAAAGTTGGCCTCATGTTTCCCATTGGAATATCGTGTTTCAAAGTCGTAGAAAATTTACTTTTTCTCCAAATCTTTCTTTTTAAGGGGTTGAATAAAACATTCATGCCCCACTTTGGTGTCCAATATCTTTTCACGACAATGCAGACACTTTGGAAGAGAACACTGGTGAGGAGCACTACCTGTTTTGTATGTTTTACCGCAGTCTTCACAGTATTTCAGTCTTGTACAGGGTATAAGGTTATGTCTACTTTCCGGTAATTTATGCTGTTGGAAACAGTGTTGAGATTTACAGATACATTTACAACTACCGCATTTTATGGTGTTGTCTGAGTACTTTTGGCACAATGTTTGCACACATTGCACAGGTGTTTACAGTTATGAAACATAGGTTTGTGATATGGTGCATAACAATATTCACACATGTATGGTGTCCCAAAAAAGCCATTTTTATTCATTATCATATAGTAGTGTTAGACAGTGTGCAGGTACAGCCAGATTGTCCTAGGATGGGGTGCGTAGTGTGTCTGAAAACACTGCAGGCATTTACGCCCGGCACCATGGTGGAAAACAATGATTTTAACATCCAATTGTTTTTCAAAATTAGAATTGTCGACTAATGAAACCATTTGTGTATAATCAAGCCCTACAGTGGTCTGCAGCTGTCTCGCAAAAGCCAGTTTCTCGTTCACTGACATTCCAGGGTCAACAAAATGAGAAAGACAGAGAGAACAACACAGATTGTTATCACTATCATTGGCCGGGTCATGCAAAAATATTCCCTTTTTCTTCAAAATGTCATCATAAAATACATTAGCAAGTCTCAGGTGCACCCCGCCACTCATGTTCCTTGCTAATGTGACTACAAATTCTAGTTCATCATCAATCATAGATGTGTCATTTCTCTGCAGCACATGCAGTACCTCATCCAAAAAGCGGTCTACATTATTTTGATCATCTGAATAAAGTGTGACCTGTACATCATCTGCAAGTGACGGGCCTCTCAGCACAACATTTATCAAACCGTGGGAAGGTGCATTTTGCATGGCCTGTACAATGACGCTGGAAAGAGTATCCCTCAACCTGGCTGGAAGCTCTATAATGTTATCCTGGTTAATGCCTCTGAGATCGACCCGCTGGCGGTATTCAGAAGCATTGAAAGCAGGAATCTCTCTGATCTGTATTGGATTTCTATCACTAGTGCTAGGAGCTGCTATTCCCCCATCACCATGAACCCTGTTAGATGGTATTGCAGACCCCTCCCCAACTTGAAACACCGCAGGTCTATCGACACCTTCCTCACCACGATCAACATGCAATAAAGTTTCTGATAGCTTAGCAGCAGGAGTATCAGGTGTGAACACATCGACAGCTGCAGCAAGGGTGTTATTAGAATTCACGGTTGATGTTGCTGCAGAAGCTGGTGGATGGCAAACAGCATTTGGTGATGGTACAGAAGCTGAGGGGTGACAAATGGCACCGCCGTCAATTTTAAACCCCTGCACAGTTTCATCATCATCATCATCATCATCATCATCAAAGGCAGGATGTGATGTATTTTCAGTACTAAAAACTGCATTGTCTCTCTCAGCCGGGAGGGTGCTGATAGAAGCAGATGCTCTTTCCTCCTCTACAGGAGTATCAAAAACATCCTCAACCTCTAAAAACAGATGGTCATCATCATCATCCATGTCTGCACTGGTATACACACCTTGAACAGCAACATCAGGATAAACATCCTCATCGCCCACACCATCATTCACTCTAACATCCACACTTTTAACAATCCCACCAATATTAACATCCTCAGCCTCTGCCATACCATCATTCTCTCTAGCATTCACACCTTCAGCAGCAACCCCCACATGAGCAGATCCATCAGGAGCCGTTTGAATGGTAAATCCACAATTAGTTAGAGCCTGATCATTTGGTGTTGTTAGTGAATCTATAGTTGGCATTGCTGGGATACCAGCAGATAATCTTTGGGCGAGTCTTTGAATGGCCAGAAGTTGTTCAAACTGAGCTTCTGTGAGATTCTGAGGACAAATTATTAAGTTCACCGGCAGCCCTATCAACCCTGTTAGAGTACTCGTTGCTATTGATTAAGACACGTCTAGATCTTTTGGAGGGAGGAGCCATGATACTAATAAATATATGAATGAATTAAAAAAAAAACAACTTTAAAATATGATCCTCAAAGTGAATATACACCCACACACACACACCCGCCCACACACAGAGAGATGAAATTAATGACGGTTAGAGGGAGGTTTTCCTAACAAAAAACAGGATTATTTTTTAAGAGAACCAGCATTACCTATTGTACAAAGTGTTAAGGAAAAGGTTGGATCACCCTCAACAGCAACCATGAACATCTCCTGAGTAAGATAATGCACTTAAAATAGATTGCTTCACCTGTGCCAGAACATCTAAAGACCGCACCATATTACCGAGCGTGGGCTCAGACCATCGAGAGCCAAGTTTGTCAGTCGTCTGGTCTGCGCCAAAGCTCTTGCCTGGGTCAAAATGGCCCGTAACACTCCACTCTGACCTTCTTTTAATTCCGCGATACCACTTTTGATAATGGTACCTATCTCTCTGACAGCATCAGCTACACCGGAGCCCCCGGCATCAGGAGGTGTACAGAGACGATTGAGTTCAGACAGCGCCTTTGAAAGAGAACCAGTATCCCCTATTGTTCCTGTATTCAGGAAAAGAGGCAGGACCAACCTCCCTGTGTCACTTTCTAAACCCTCATCAGCAGCCAGATGAAGTCCAATTTAGTGTTTTCAAATATTACAGGTCCACTTGATCTTTCAGAGACATTTCTGTTGAACTCACTTTTAGACAGGACTTCTCACACGTCCTCTGATGGCTGGCGCTGCTGGGTCTGCCCCACAGTTTCCTCTTCCTTCTTCTTGTCCTCGGGGGTAAGCCTTGCTGAAAATTCTTCCAACGCCTTTACTGCTTCCAGCAACTCCTCCTCTGATGGAAAATAGAGGCTTTCGCTATGGAACCTATGCATCAAAGATAAAAAACTGAAATGGTGTAAACTCGTAATTCATATAGAAACATAATAGCAGTTGCCTGTCTACAACACTCATAAATGTGTAGCATACATACCTTTCAGCCACTATGTCATCCAACTCCTCTGAATCCCTTCTATGCTTTACACCTCCTCGAACCGCTGCGGTAGATCCTGTACCCTGGGCACGGTGGTCTAGTAAAAAAACAAAAAAAGACTGTATATTTACTCTTGTACCCACATTAACAATGTACTTTTTTTTAACTAAACATCACTAACCTCTGATATCTGGAGGTTGATTCTTTTTCCCAATATATTATATACTCCCTATGAGAACACATTAAAGATACATTTTACAAGAATAATAAAGAAAAAAATAAGTTTTTATGAGTTGAAAACTTATTCAACACTTACTGTCATGACTGGCCATTCTGCTTCAAATGTAGTTGTTGGTATTGCAGGAATTTCACCCAAAAATCAGGAGTGAGAGAAGTCCTTCACAAAAGTTAGCAGCAAAAATAGCAGCAGCAGCAGCAATGCAGAAAAATAAAGACAGGGGGCAGCACCAACAAGTGACAGATGCCTGTCGTCACACCGCAAGGATGAGGGGCAGAAAGATAGTTAATCCTTAAAATATTTGGTTATATCAACGCAAAAAACACTAAACACACCTCTCTAAGGACAATAAAAAACACGTCATCACATTCTCATTGGGTCTTAAGTCATAAAAAACACAATAAAACTAATACTTGAAATCTATTGGGTCACACACTCCTCCTAAACCCCTCTATTAACACATCCCTGATGACATATACCTGATGTCATACCCCCTGATATCACAGCCTCCTAAACCCCTCCTACTAGACTCCACACCTGTCGTGTGTCACATGACACATGATTTATGGTTTTATGACCCCCCCCTGGAATGTGTCAGAAATATCCTACTGACTTGCATCGTATGTAGAACCATCTGTGTGTCATCTGAAAGATCAACTTGACAGATTGTATCACCATTGAGAGGGAGTGTTGGAAATATAGTTATGGCTCTGGTTGACAGTGTATGGTACACTAGGTCAGTAGCCTGATCAGGGATCAATGCTTTAGGCATTTTATCGACCACTTGAATTCTCAATTCGAAATCATGAAATGCAGTGCTGATGAACCAGCCCAGTGGGGTGGATTTTGGAATCAAAATGTCTTCTCCAGTGTTACTTTGTACCAACAGGTATGCGAATCTGGAACGAAGTTCCATGAGAGGGGTGGCTGGAGTAAGCAGTCCAAGTTCAAGAAAGGTCAATGATGGTTGAAAGAACGCTTGAGTATGTGAAAGGTACTGTCCACGTTGCATGTTTACATGTATGGGGACCTCTGTGGTCTTTGCCGGTATTACAATGTGTTGTTCGTTTATGATCTGATATGCTCCAGGAATAGTCTGTCCTGAATTGATGTTGTCGGGGTCAAGGGTGATGCTTTTGTCATTGACCCCTGTTAGTGACCATAACACATTATTAATGGTGTCGACTTGGACAGCAAGTCGAACAAGTATGTCACTCCCAACATAAGCGGAGTGTGGCAAATCGGGCACCACCAGGAAGTTGTGTATTAACTCCCTGTGGTTCCATCGTACTTTTAGAGCACAAACTCCTTCTGCGACCATGGTGTTGCTAGGAAGCGGATCCATGGGAGATGTTTTCTGGCTGCACTGAACGTGTGGGCTGTTAGTTGACAATAAGTCATATAGCTTACGACTGGTTGCAGATTTGTCAGCCCAAAGAGCTAGAGCAACATCTCCAATGTGTGTATTCTCAAGCAATATACCGTTTTTAACTCACAGTTCTGGCTTGGTTGAGGAGACCTCCTCATTAAATTTGCACAGGAAAGTTTCTCTTTGTGTGACAGAGTCATTCAAGGACTCAGGATCTGGCCCTGAGATATCGTTCGATGAACTTGTTTGTTCTCTTGACTCAGCTGGTGTGTTCTCCAATGGCCCTTGCGTTAAAGCATAACACTGCGTTGGGTTGGAGGGAGTAGGAAACAGAGGCAGAGGGTTGCGGACTTGTGCCCATATTTTCAGGCGTTTGTAGTCAATCATTGGCTCGAATCGTTTCAAGAGGTCTTGTCCGATGAGGAAAGAGATGGACTTGAGAGTTGATATATAGACTGGGTGTACAAGAGTCATTGGTCCTACAGTTATGTTGAGCATGGTCATTGCTGTTAGGGTTGTACTATCAAGAGCGTATGGTCGCACTTCCATTGTACAAGGTTGCAGCCTTAGGTCTTTGTTTGATTGGCGCACCATACTGCGCAAGGAGTTGTAAAGCGATGAAGACATTAAAGTGATGTCTGCGGCAATGTCAAGGAGTGCTTCATGTCTGAACTCGTGTTCAAGAGTGGCATTGAAGTAAAATTTCTGTGCCACGCCTTTCTCTGTGAGGTTGCACAAGAATCGGAGGAAGGGTGGTTCAACTTGAATAAGAGGAGCTTCCTCACTGGCAGGTCCTTCTGCTGAGTCAGTTTGAACCACAAGGATTAGTAAGTGGCATTTCTTGTGAAGGGTTGTTGGAAGATTCAAGAACAGCGATTAAATCTTCAGTCAGAGTGGTATCTGACTCAGGCAGTGACGCACTCTGCTCTTTTTCAATTTTGACCTGATGGACAAGAGCATTAACTGGAAGAGGGGAGTTATGTTCTACTGCGGTTATTGCGAGGAGATCTGTCTTCTGTGATTTCTCCTCTTGTAGTCTCTGAATAACTCGATTGAAGATTTCAAGCTCTTCTTCAGTTAAGGCAGGAGTCTTTAATTCCTTCTTGTCATGGTTGTTCTTTTTGATGGACTTATGGCCCTTGTGGGATTCATCCTCAGATGAGGTTGAGTGAGAGGGTTTATGTGAGTTGTTCTCTTTGTTGTAGTAAGGTTGGTGGGTTTTATCCTTTTTATGGTAGAATCCACCATTTTGGGAGTTTGAGGAGGACTGATTATTATTAAACCTCCATTGTTGTTGATCTTTGTCAGGCCGAGGACACTGTTTGTAGTCACGGTGTTTATTATCAGCACTGGGCTGCAATACTTCATGGAAATGGAAAGGATGCCTGTGTACAGAGCTGCCATCCACAGTGTGACTGGAGAGATCCTCTGCATCGATGGTACAAAAAAGGTATGTATTAAATATCACTTTGATGATTATTCTGTTGTGCTAATGAAGCTCAGTTCTTCATAATCAAATTGAGTGAGAATACTTTGTAATTCATAGACATGATGAAGGACAGACTAGAGAAATTGTTAAGAAACACAATAATATTTATTTTCTGCTTTGTTTTTTAGGTCCTTAAGAAGATATATGGTGATGGCCAGGGCACCATGCAGTATGTCACCAGTGTTCTGAATGAATGGGGTCAGTTCTTGACGACAGTGGTGGTGGTAGCTGAGTCCAGGGGGTGCTACAAGCGTATGGCGAGCGGTCTGATTGCCCGGGTCCAACGTGCAAACGCTCCTGCACCAAAGGTCATATATGCAGACAACAACTGTTGTCGGTAAGTTAAATAATACCTCCATATAACTGATAATTAAATTAATAATTCAGTTGATAGATGAAACAGTTAACATTAAATTATATCTTTTTAAAATGAACACATGCTGTATAAAATGTTGATATCATTTCAGTGACAGTGGTTCATCCTTCCTGGAGACTGTGTTCAGTGACTGGGTGCACAGGGGTACCGTGGTTAGACTGGACATCCGCCCCTGGCTGCACCGTTGGGATACTGTTGTGATCAAACAGAGCCATGCCAAGTATGGGGCATTCATGAGTGCCTTGGCAGGTGCAGTGCTGGCCTACAACAAGGACGACATGATGCTCTTAGTCCCGGCTGCCAGGAGTGGCAACCAAGAATTGTACGCCAAATATTCAGACAAGGACATGATAGCCTTCCTCAAGCCTCAACAGATCAGGTCGTACGTCAGGTGCATTACCCGTGGTGTTGACGTAAGTGTAAAATTAATCCACATATTAATTTTGTGAATTAGAAGCATCACACTACAAGATGAGCCCTCATTTTTATGTTGAATATATTTTACAGGAGACAGCTTCAGTGGTTGAGTCCATCATTGCCGACTTTCAAGGGACCAGCAGGCCTTGATATTGATGGAATCCACCTGTTCAAGTCAACAGAGGCAGTTGATGCTCACTGGGTGGTTTCAAGCAAGCGTCTTAGTTGTATGCAGGTGAGTTAATGTCTTTGTAATCACGTAATCATGTGTCATTGTAAATCCATCTAAACCAATATGGCAATATTTCAATAGACACCGGAATAAACAAGACACTTGTGAATTGGTGTATGTTTTACAGAATCCCCCTGGCATACAGCTGTATGTCACAGTGAAGGTGGTGATGCTGCATGGTGTTCAGCTGAACAAGTACAGGTGCCGACGAGGCAGTAACTCCTTGGAGGGGTTGCATGCACACCTTGACAATGCCATTCCTTCTCAGAGATGTGGTATTATGCAATTCCAAGTAAGTACTAAGAATGACACTTCACATTTATCAGTCATCTCTCATAGATGGGAAAAAGACTTGAACAATTAATATATTGATGATTGGCAGGCAACTATACACCTGATCAAGTCCACATCTACTTGTAACCGGCTGAGAGAAACTCAGTACAAGATACTCCTCAGGCTGCATATTTTATACAAAATTGATCACTCCATCTCTCCTCTGTGCACCAAATGCAACGTAGAAAGGGGGACACGTTTCCATTACTTTTGGGAATGTAAACTGATTGTCAGATTTTGGACAGTTATTTCAAAGGTAGTCAGTGGGATATTTAAAATGAAAATTAAGAAGGACCCTGGCGTTGTCCTCCTGGGCCTTCCCTCTAGAGACCTGCATCTCACTGCATCACATAATAAGCTCCTTCTAGTTTTTAAAAAGTGTATACTGCAGAACTGGATCAAAACTCTCCCACCTAGTGTCACCCTTTGGTACAGGGAGATCTTTAATATCCTCCCTCATGAAAGGTTGGAGGCTGCTGTAAACACACACTTTTTTTAAATTATTATTTCTCATCATTTTGTCATTATCATTGCCTCAGTCATTTTAACTATTTTGTATCTCTTATCTAACTCTGTATAATGTGCTGTCTGACGGGTTGGGGTGGGGGGTCTTATTTTTGTGTTATGTATTGTTTGTGTTTTGAAACATTGTGTTAAAAAAAGACACTTCAATAGAGCAAAATGTCTATGAATAATGCATTTTATTTCAAAGCTTTAATAACTTGTGTGCTTAGCATACAATAATACATACATTGGTCTTGTGTTTCAGGTATATCTGGTTGCGTTTGCTGTGCAGTGGAACAATCGGATGGAGTCACTCCGGGTTGGTGGTGGTCAGGGTTGGCAGACATCGTGCATGGACGTGCAGCAGATCCAGTGCATGAATCCTCAGGCTGAGGTGCTCTTTGGCAAAGATCATGTCCTGGAGCCCAGCTTTGCAGCTCCTATGCCCTACCCTGATAAATACAGGGACCCAGAAGAAGAGGAGCTCCTTGGTGTGGAGTATGCCATGTGCCAGTCAACAGGCTTCACTGCAAGGAATTACTATGCCCAGAGAGGTAAAGTATTCAATCGCACACTTCAACAATAGACATACATTTGAGGCAGACTATCCCTTTATTTTTCATGCATATTCTAGCAATGACAGTAAACATGATATAAATTCAAATTTCATTTCAATATGTAACAAAGAAACCATGCATGTTATTGGCATGTCTGTGTATGCATGAATCTACAACTGGCCAGGCACATTTGTGATTAGTACAATTACATAATTGCAGCTGAGGAAGAGCAGGCCTATGATGAAGACGAGTCGGCTGAGCAAAGTGAGGAGGAGATGGCAGATGAGGGTCTCGACATGCCTGCAGAGGATGATCCTATTGATGTCATCTGTAAGAAACATGCTATCCTAACACAAGCAGAACAGGTGGAGGAGGAGGATAGCCCTGCTCTGCAGGATGTGCTGATGACCCGGCGACATCTGCATCTGCCAGGAATAGAGGAAGTGGAGGCGTTAGCCTTGCTGATGCTTGAACTGGCAGACAACAGTCACCACCACCTTGTGCCAGCCGACCTCAGGCAGAAGATTGTCACTGCTGCCAGCTGTCTTCAGGAGCATGACAAGACTGCTGCCAACTTTGTGAAGAGGTACGAGTCCAGGTGGGGCTACACCCTGTTTGGCCGTTGTCTTGGGGCTGACACACCCGAGACCAGAGCAGCCCAGAAGACAAAATTTGGGTGGATGAGGTACCCTCAGGCAGCACAGGTGACAGAGGATTGTCGTCTGCTGTACCTCATCATCAAGATGCTCAAAAATCAGCCTCCAACCAATCACCTCTCTTCCCCCGTAAAATAACAGCCTTCATAATGGGACAGTACAAAAGGACTGTTGACAGAGTTAGAGACGACCCCATCCTGTGCACTCTCCCCATTCCTCTGCCCAATCTGAATGCCAGATCCATCTCTAATTTCATCACAAGAGAAGAGAAGAAGGCCAACTACAGGGCTACAGTAACACCAACGGCAAAGCCTCACCGGACAGTGCTCTCACACGAGCAAATGCCAGCAGCTCCGACTCTCCCAGCATCCCTACCACCACCAGATCGACCTCAGGTGCAGTACCAGGACGTTCATCACGTTGCTGGTAAAAGGCGTGGTGAGAAGCGGAGGTAAGTTGTTTAAGCACTTCATTACACCTGCTGGAAAGGTGGAAATTTACAGCACTTTTGTAGTGTGTGGACATAAATCATACTGACATCATCTCGTGTGTTTAATACTCACAGGTTAGATGGTGAAGAACCGGAGCTGGTGAACCAGCCCATTCAGCCTAAGCCTGCTGCTGCCACGCACATAGCGCCCAGAGTGTCGGCAGCACCTGTACTCCTGGTGGTTCCTGCACAACCACAGGCTCCCTCCATGCTTCTTCACAGGCCATCATGCGGTGAGGGTAGCGCTGTCTTCATACCTGTAGCACCACCCCCTGCACAGCCATCCAAACCAAGCATACCTCATAAATCTTCGAAGCCATGTGGGGCCTGCCAAGTACCTCAATGATGTGGGCAGCGTAAGAGGTACACACCATCAAAGGACAAAGCTGCCGGGAGCAGCCAGAAAATTTTCACATACTGTCCGGCAACTAGGAGATCAACCACTTCTGGTTTTCAAGGTGTTGTGTATGACAGTTTTGAACACTTCAAAAATGTGGTTGATGAGGAATTAAAAAAGAGGAGGGTCAATTAGAAAGCAAACATCTGTGAGCAGATGCAGCTCCTCCCTCATGCACAACATTTACTGTTCCAGGACTACATTGTGAAATAGTAATGTAATATAATATATAATATTTTGTTGCACTATTGCATAGTTGTTGGATGAGAATGTGTCATTTTGTTTACATTGTGAGCAGAAAGACATCCAGTGGTTTATCTGACTCCAAGCAAACTGTGACTGCCATTAATAAAGTTAGTTGTTTGTACTTTTATAGGCTGGTGATTGCATATCTGTATAAGATGTTACTGCAAGTTTTCACTTTCCCAAAATTGACTAGGCAGAATATCAGAAAATGGGCTTTGAAACATTTTAATTTATTTGTTTATATTTTATCTATTTGATTAGGACAATACACATTGATCAACATACCAGCACAAAGCGTCAAAATAGGATCCAGGATAGGGACTTGGGGGGGTCATGAGCCATGCCCAGGCGGTTTCCCATCTAAGTACTAACCAGGCCCGACCCTGCTTAGCTTCCGAAATCAGACGAGATCGGGCGTGCTTTTTTTTTTTTTTTTTTTTTTTCTTCTTTTAGTATCAAAAAACACATGATTTTATACATTCCTTATTAACAGTATTTTACATTAATTAAATAAAAAGAGAGACCAATGAAATGCATAACCAAAAAATAAAAATATCACAACAATATATTTTGCAGCATGTAAATAAGAACAACACATGAAGTAAATGATAAAACAAACAAGAAACATACATCTAAGAAAATATATACACATTCACACACACATATAAACACGTACCCGCACTTACATACTAATCCAAATTAAATAAATAAAAAATATAGAAATAATATGATGGAGAAAAAAGATTACATACATATTTTCATAAGCTATTAAAAAGAACCATTAAATAAAAATACCAACAAATGATTCTCACGCTTTTCAACATAAATTAACTCCATTCATCTTGAACTTAAAGTATTCAAATTATCCATTCCTTGACATCGTTCTTTAAAAAATCCCTTTACATAACCAAAACATTACTCAGAGAAGACAAAAGAAAAGAAATAATAAAGAAAATGTCCAGAATCAAAGTAAAAACAGACGTCTTTGTTACTCAAAATAAAATTTTAATTTTTCCTCTTTAATTTCAATAAATGTGCTCCCCTCTGTAAACCTCTTTTGAAACTCCTCCCTTTCAACAAAACCAGACAATATTTTCACATTTTTTTAATCATATTTTGAAAAACCTTCCATACATCTGCTTTCTGTTTTTCGTAATGGGCTGAGTTTCTCCTGAGTTTAACAGCATATCTGGCATGACTTAGCATGTAATTCAGCAGACCCACATTTTCACCTTTCACTCTCTCATTCACTCCAAACAACCAGAACACCTTCCATTCCATCCTCTCCACATACTTTCCTTTCCATCTTCTGCTGATCAAATCTCTCATTCTCTCAAAATAAAACTGTAAATCTGGACATTCAACAAACTCATGCATACATGTTTCCACACCCGCTCTGCACACATCACATTCTTTACTCACACTCACATCAAACCTGCTGATAATTAAATTATTAAACACCCTGTTGTGACGTAACAAAAAGTCAAAGTTCTCACATTCATTGCAGTTCCACTTCACTCTCAGATTCTTCCAGATTTGATCCACTCTCACACCTTTCACCACTCTCTCCCACACTTTCTCTGCAGCCGGCCTCCTCACCTCTTTCATTCTTAAGCATTTGTACAGCACTCTAGTTTTCACACTCACCAGGCTCACTCTCCTCTCACTCTCTCCCACATACAATTCAATCTCTTTTTTTTCATTCACCCCAGCCTCACTCTCAATCAATCTCAACCACTCTCTCGGCATTCCCTCCTTTATTTTCTCCATCATTCCTTCAGCTGTGCCCAGCCACATTTCCTCCCCCCCGTCCCTGACTTCATCAACTATCATCTGTGCCCTCATAAACCCTGGAACATAGTCATACACTAAGTCCCTTACCTTTCTAAACCCTACTCTCCACATTGCCCTGTTGTAAATTGTGCTCCTCTCGTGTGTGATTTGTGGGCTAAAAAACAGTGGCTGCTCCCAGACCTGCCTCATATTCATGCACTCATACTTCACACATTTCACAAACTCACCCCATGCTTCCAGAACTTCCTTATAAAACTCAGACACTCCATCCATCCTTGCTCTCTTCATTGACATAAACACTCAACTCTCACCACACCCCCCACAGTGATTAACTGCCTGCCCCAGAAACACCTTCCATACATGATCCCCCTTTCTCTTTATGTATCTGACCATCATTTTCACTCTCAGCGCTCTCTTCATAAGATCTAAGTTAATTAATTTAAGTCCTCCCTCCTCATACTCATTCTCTAACACCTCTTTGGCTATCCTAACCCCCTTCCCATCCCACAGAAACTCTTTCACTATCCCATCCACCTCTTTCAACACTTTCTCAGGCACATGCAGCACAGTCATCACATACACAAGCTTACGGACCACCAAAGCATTCACAACAACTACTTTCCCCCTCAAAGTTAATCCTCTCCTTTTCCAAAACCTTAACGTCTTCCTAATGCTATTCACTGTCCCTTCATACTGCATGTCTCTCCCTTCTCTGTCCTCTATCTCTAAATTCACTCCTAGCACCCTAAAATAATCCTTCCTCTCTTTCAGCCCTATGTCTAACCTGTCTGCTTCACCTGACCCTACGTACATTATTTCTGATTTCTCTGTTTACCCTCGTCCCTGACGCCCTGCCATACATCTCTACACTATCTAATACCTCAACTACACTCTCCCTATCTCTTACTGTTACTGTAGTGTCATCTGCGTACTGATATAACAAACTAACCTGTCCTCCTGGTATCTCTATGCCTCTAATCTTCCTGTTGTGCTGCAAAAGCGCCGCTAAGGGCTCTGCTGACAGTGAGTACAGCAGAGCTGATAGCGGGCATCCCTGTCTTACTGACCTCTCTAATCTAAACGTGCTCGTGACTATCCCGTTGATTTTAACACAGCTAACTGCCCTTTCATACATTCTTCTTATCCAGCCTATCAACCTGTGCCCAAAGCCTACTCTGTCTAACACTCTGTACAAATATGTGTGATCTACTCTATCAAAAGCCTTATTTAAATCTAAACTTAATACTATCCCCCCCTTACCCCCCTTCATATAACCTATAGTGTCCCTGATGCTGCTTATTGTGTCTGCTATGTCTCTGCCTGGTATGCTATATGCCTGTGTGCCCCCCACCACTGTCCCTATGACTCTCTTAATCCTACCTGCTAACACCCTGGCTAATATTTTATAATCTCCATTTAACATGCTGAGTGGTCTGTAGTTTTCTAGTCTGTCCCTGCTCCCTTTCTTGTGAATGATTGTGACTAACCCGATTGTCATGCTAACTGGCATCTGTCCCTGCTCTTCTATCGTCCTGAATAACTTCTCTAACACTGGCACTAGTTCCTCCCTAAACTCCATATAAAACTCTCCTATTATCCCGTCTATCCCTGGACTCTTATTCCTCCCTAACTCTGCTATCGCTGCCTCTATTTCTCCTGTCCCTATCTGTCCCTCACACATCTCCCTCTGCTCTTCACTCAACCTACCTGTCACCTGCTCTAACACCTGTTCTAAGCTCTCCTCATCTATCTCTTCTTTCATAAATAGTTCCCTATAAAATTCCTCTACTCTTTCAGCTATCCCTACAAAATCTGTGATCTTCTCTCCCTCCTTTCCCTCAACTTGCTCTAAGTAATTCTTCTTCTGCTTCACCTTCTCTAGCCCTAAGAAATACCCTGTTGCTTTCTCTCCCTCAGTAACATATCTGGCCCTGCTCCTAACTATTGCTCCAGCACATCTCTTCAGTTCTATCTCCCTCAGCTCATGATTAATTCTCATATACTCTCCTACATCTCTCCCTACCTCCCTGTCCACTCTCTCTGCCTCCCTTTTTAATTCTTCTTTTAATCTCCTCTCCCTGTCTCTCTCTCTCTGATTCCTATTCTTACTGTATCTAATACTGATTCTCTTTATTTCCTCTTTTAGTTCCTCCCACCACCTCCCAATATCCTCCTCATACATACTCTCTTTCATTCTCATCTGTACACATTCTCTCACTCTTTCCTTATATTTCTCCTCTTTCAGCATCGCTCCATTCATACACCACACTCCTCCCCCTCTCCTCTCATGTCCCTGCCCTAAGCTAAACCCTAACACCCTGTGGTCACTAAGTGTGGTTGTTTTATATTCAATATGTTCTATTTTCCCAGCTATGCCCCTCGTGCTCAAGACTAAATCTATCCTACTTTGTTTTAACACCCCCCTCACCACCTGTCTTCTTGAAAACTCCCTCCCCTCTGGGTTCCTCTCTCTCCACACATCTATCAAATCATTGGCTCTCATCACCTCCTTCAGAACTCCCCTCGACATATCACTCCTGTAGTTCACATTTGCAGACGCATCCAGTCTTCCACACCACACATTGAAATCTCCAACAATCAGACAGTTCTCACCACACATTCCTCCCATTCTCTCAAAAAACTCTTTCCTCTCTCTCTCTTCATTCGGCGCATACACATTCAACAGTTTGTACTCCCTCCCCATGTGCTCAAAAATAATACCAATCACTCTCCCGTCACCGTCAGCACACTTTCTCAATCACTCCCCTCTTCACTAGAACAGCCACCCCCTTTTGTTTTATCTCCCCCATTATTTGCAAACATGTCTCCCATCCATTCTCTCTCTGCTTCATTCATACAACTTTCATCCCAGTGTGTCTCCTGAATACACATGATGTCAGCCTCACATATCTGTATAGCAGCTTGTCTCCTTTCCTTACTCCTCAGCCCATTAGAATTAAAGGAGGAGACAGTTACCATAGTGATCAAATGAAGTAAAATAAAACAAAAACATTATTATTTCAGTTTACATTTTGCTTTGGTCTCTCTTTTTTCCTTTCTTCCAAGGGGTCTTTTCCTATTTTTGATATCCTGGATGTTTTCCCCCCTCGCTCTCTGTTAAATCAGAGCACACAGACTCATTACTTAGCCCCTTGTCCCCCTCTTTTTTACCTTCTCTCTCTGGGGCAGTCTTTGCTCTTGTCCTTATCCCCTCTCCTCGACTTGCTTCCTCTTCTCCTCCTCTCTCCTGCTCCTCCGTCACCACACGCTCCCGTGCGTAATGGCTCTGCTCGCCGCAGCGGAAACACCTGAATTCAGGGCAATCCCTAAAGATGTGTCCAGGCTTTATGCACAGTCTGCACACTCTGACCTGCCGGTCATGTATAACCCTGAAGTACTCAGATCCCTCCAAAGTGCTGAACCTCGGGGAGTACGGCAAGGATCACACCTCCTTATTAAATCTCACGCGCAGGAAGCGCGTCCCGTCAGCCACTTCAGTCCCCGGCCACATTCTCCTTTTTATTTTAGAAATCGGTTTCACTCCCCAATCACTTAACTTTTCACAAATATCTTCATCACTGATGTAGACAGGTAAATTAAGAAATGAAACCACCATTTCATTGCAGTTAATTTCTTCACTTGTTATCAGTAAGTTTCCAATTTTGAACCCGTCTAAAAGTTTCTGTTTCCCGACATCAGTCTCCATTGTTATTTCCAACTTTCGGGTCCTCTTTGCCGACATCCAACAACAACTCCATGCTCCTTTTTTATTGCTTTCAACACGTCCATCATGCTGATTTTCTCCTCACCTTCCACTGTTGTAAGCACCGTTCTGTTTTTCAAAAAGTTTTCTTCTGCTTCACCGTTTCTTGGTCCGTTTGCTCTCTCATCATCTTTGTCCGTTCCTGTTCCAGCCATGTTTTCCATCCAAAGGTTTTTTAAGTCCTCCCCTAACACCTTCTGGTGCCAGGGGGGTTGAAACAAAGGCAATAAAGTCTCTAAATAGACACAAAATCAGGTAACACTTGAAGAACAGAGTCTCTCAGCGTGTCTCCTCTCCTTCTACGGCACACTCACAGTCACGCAGGTCCGTGCTCAGGGTGGTATGACCGTAAGCCATGACAGAAGTGACAAATGGCTCATTTAAGTGTGTCTCCGGGATTAAAGTCAGCATTATGAGGATACAGTCAGAATTCTGGAAATAAAGCCACAATTCTACGATCAAATCAAAGTCCCCAGATTAAAATCAGGATTGTAAAATCAAAGAAAAAATCCCCAGATTTCCGTCAGGACTCTAAGATTACAGACAATATCCTGAGATGAAAGTCACAATTCCTAAAAGGCAGAATTCTGACATTGAAGTCAGAATTCTTGGATTCAAATCAAAATACTGAGATTAAAGCCGGAGTTCTTCCAATGAAGTCAAAATTCAAGCTTTAATCTAAAAATTCTGACTAGTTTCCAAGAATTCTGATATTTCCAACTATTGTTGTTTCATCATCTGATTTTTTTTTTTAAGTCAGCATGGACAGTGCCAGTGTCCGCACAAGCAGTCAAGCCGCCACGTCAAGCCACAGTGCATGTGAGTTTTTTTTTTTTTTGAGGACACATGCTTTAAGAAGAAATAAAGTTTTAGCTTTTAGTGGTCCAGACCTTAAATCTCATCTCTGACCTGTAAACATGTTTTTCTGCCTGAGGTGTCCTGAGGTGTGAAAATGTGTGCCCATAAACACAATAGCATGTCCCAGGTGTCAATCTCTTCAGCCAGCAGTCAGATGTGTGAATGTCACCACCCCCACTTTGTGCCCATAATGTGAATGAGTGCTAATGAGTCTATTCAGAGGTAGATGTCTGATTGTTTGGACCTGACCAATAGCAACACTGTGGGTTGGTCTACCTGCCTGATTTTGAGCATTTAATCTTAGCAGAAGCTCACCTTCACTACTTTGTTATCTGCATCTCATGCTGTTGGTAACTTTGTTTCTGCTCTCTATTCCAGAAAGCTGATCTCTCTTCCACTCCGTTCCAGGACAAAGGAGGATTCTTCCTGTCTTCAGTGACAGCATCTCGTCGATCTTCTGCAGTTGTTTCGCTGACCTGATTCTGCTGCTTCAAGACACCCAAAAGGCGATTTTAATTGCCAGCTAAGTATCTGTTCTTTTGACAGTCTTTAGAGTTAGAAGTTTCTCCTAGGCACAGTGGTCTTTCTTTTCTACCTTATTTTAAAAGGCAATTAGATAAGAGTTAAAATATTAAATATGGCAGACGAATTGGCAGCCCTTAAAAAACTAGGCAAATCCTTTAAAATCTACCTTCATGCACATCAACACCAGGATTACTGCTTCAATTTCATCAACAAAACAGTGGAGAATAGAGACTTCATAGAAGCACATTCTTGCTTATTCCCATCAATTAAACCAGGGGATGGGGAAGTGTACATGCTAGTCAAAGCAAAATTGATTGATTGGACTGCAGCTACAATTTCAGTGATAGGGAAACATTTTGAGGGGGTTGTAGCAGATTTACTAAACAATTTTAACTGCAATGGTCTAGACTGGCAGAGGGCATGGGCCATGGCACATAATTGGGCAAAAAGAGACATGAAAAGCTTTAAAACAGATGTTTCAGAAAGGGCTGAACAACAACTGAGGGACCATTTGGATAAACTAAATGAAAAGGCAGAAGACCAATTCTTCTTTAAAAGACATGAGTATTTCAATGATAAATTTAACAACTGGAACTTAAGCATTCACAGGCCAATATTGCTTCTTGGAGACTCTAATCTTTCACGACTACCAAAATGTAATGATAAAAGAGTGCAGGTTGACTCATATCCAGGAGCAAAGTTATGTCACATCCTTCATATGCTACTGAAAACCAACAAAAGTGAACAGGTCCAGAAGGTCATTCTTTCATTTGGAATAAATGACAAAAACCATAGCAGCTGTGAGCAGGTCAAATACCAATTGGACGACATCTTCAAAGTAGCCAGAGACAAATTTCCAAAAGCTCTTATTGTCATGCCACTGATCAATTTCTCGTATAAGTTACCATCCAAAGAAAAAAACATGCTCTACAATATCAACCAAACAATTAAAAACTATCCACATTTCCAAATTACATGAAACAAAATTTAGGACTGTACGTGATGGGGTACACTGGTGTCCCAGAACTGCAGAAAAAATGCCAAGTCACTGGAGAGAAACTTTTAGATTTTAATACAGGGACAAGGAAACAAAAACAGACATGTTGACTGTCCTTCCAATCAAGTTAAGAAAAAAAAAAACACAGGAGACTCTTAAAATCAGTGAATCTTTCAAGCTTCTAGGATTTTAAGTGTGCAGTATTTTTAATTTCATTTATTTTTTATTTCATTTTTATGAGTTCTAATGGTAAATTAATATTTAAAGGCATTTAAATAAACATCAACATTTAAACAACACAGAAAAAACTTGTTTCTTAAAAACAACAGGACACATGCAATTAGGAGAAATTAAGTTTTAGCTTTTAGTGGTCCAGACCTTAAATCTCATCTCTGACCTGTAACCATGTTTTTCTCCCTGAGGTGTCCTGAGGTGTGAAATTGTGTGCCCATAAACACAATAGCATGTCCCAGGTGTCAATCATTTCAGCCAGCGGTCAGATGTGTGAATGGCACCAGCCCCACTTTGTGCCCATGCTGTGAATGAGTGCTAATGAGACTATTCAGAGGCAAATGGCTTATTTCAGGATTGAGAATGGGTTTTTCCAGCATCATTGCTGCATGGTGGCCCAAAAACAGCTTTTCAAAATATCAGTCCTCCAGTATATTGTCCATTGCAGGGTCTTCTATTAACATTATTTGGAGATCTAGCGGGACTGAAACTGTAATTCACTATTTTTCTATAACCTGAGCATTCACCACATGTGCAGCATTCAACACTGTGTATATCCAAGTATGTTTAAAAAAAACAAAGATCCCTCCACATTTTATTAAAATCACAACACTACATCATCTAAGGTCTTTTGTTATCACAATGTATCAGATGGTGTTTGATTTTTAACAAATAAGTGCTAAAATAAAGGTACATTGTGGACCCTCTGCTTGAGCCACTGCAGGGTCTTCTATAAGCATTATGATGAAACAATGTAAACTATATCAACATTAAGGTACTTTTATTGTTTTATTTTGCCTTTTGGCTATTTTTCATCGTCCAAGAAATAGCCCCATTAGATTTAAAAAAAAAAAATAGTTCCCCTTTAACGCCCCATCACTGTGGAGCTTAAGTGTTAAAGTGCCATAAATCCCCCTATCTACAGTTTTCAGCCAGGTCTATTCAGGTGTTTTGTTTCTGTGACAGTTTCTTATTGACAATCTGCTGTGTTTCCAGAGCCCCACCACTTCTGTAAGTATACCTTAAAGGAATTCAGGATTTGAAATGAAAAGATCAGGCTTTAATATAAATGAGATTAGTGATAAAACAGATTAACTGCTATAAAAACTTAAGAGATTATTTTTTTGTACTTTGTTTGGATGTCATTTTAACTCCTTTGCTACATCATCGGATGATTTAAAGTGAGTGATATTAATGAATTCCTAAAGCCACGGAGCAGGTTTCCTGAGACCTCATTTATTGTTATTTGTAATAATTTTGAAAATTTGCTGTGTCTAACGTTGATATTGAGCTTCTGGGATTTATTTAGTCATTTTCTTCCTTGCAGTGAGATGAGCAACATGACTGTAAGTATATCTCAAATGAATTCATGATGTAAAATAAAAGGATCAGGCTTTAATATTAATGTGATTAGTGATCAAACATATGAACTGCTTTGGAATCATAGGAGATGAATATTGCCTGTTCTCTTTTTGCTCAAATCATTCAATCAACATCTCCCTAATTGAAAAAGAATGTATTTTTAACTTTAGCCACTTGGCTGAACAACTAAGAAAACAGAAAAAAAATTAAATAAAACCATACATCTTCAACAACATGACAATCACAGCCACACCAACAGCTGCGAACCCGGTCAAGGTGACGACGGTGAACATGGCGTACTGGCGGTCTGTCATGTTCTAGATAAAGAAATCAATGGTCAGATATAATCAACTCACCAAAAATTATGTTATCATCAGAATTAACAAGTCCTGTCTGTTCACAGGATGAAGAGGCTGTGAGTGTGGGTGGCGAAATTCACCTTGAGCCACTCATGGTAAGTCCACTGTCACTGAGATTACACTTAATTATGATTCATGGTTGAGATACATCTTCCATTGATTAAAACTTCTTCTTTCTGTAGTCTTACGAATCCACTCCTCCACCTTCTCCTTCCCCCATGCTGATCCTCCTGCCCCCCTGGTTCTGAGCCCCCCTCCACTTCCTACTCCCCAGGGAGACCCATGCCCTCTTCGCCATCGTCGACGTTGTCGCCCTCCTTGCCTACTGTGCATGAGCCCATTGGTATGTAAAATACTTGTTAATTTTGATGATAAA
>JBAMNC010002102.1:0-127760 GCA_037902135.1 Cetoscarus ocellatus | reverse complement strand
GGTTTCTCAGTGGTCTGTATGTAAAGTTTGTTACTTCAATGCTAATATTTAGACGAACTAAAGCTGTTCTGCCGTTCTTGCTCCCCCTCCCCCTCCCCCTCCGTGTGTTGTTATTAGCTCCTCGACTGTGTGGTTTGTGTTCATGCGGTGCTAACTAAAACTTAGACTGGCGTTAAATAGCGTTTAGTAAGGGATAGTGCAGAGTGAGCAGGTTACTACAGAGACGTATAAACCCCGACGTGAGGCGGAATAAACTTTTATCGATATGTAACACTAAACGAGTCGTTGCTACTGATAGTGAAATAAGACAGAGGGAAGGGGACTTCTTCGTTGTTGTGAAATGTAAATAATGTCCGGGTTCTTCAGGGCCGATCAGGTCCACAGTGTTTTACAGAAATAACATTAGTTATGTGACTGACCCATCAGAATACAGCATTTAATAGAGCCATATAGTGCATGGCAGTAACATGCTGCCTCTGAGCAAATGTTTGCCATAACCTGTAATTCTAAGCAATTTTCTGTGAATGGAATCTTTCATGTATGCCACACAGTGGCTGTCTTAAACACCTCTATACTTGCAATATTGTTTATTATTACACAGACCTGTGTATATTAGCATTATATTGTCTTAAAAACAAGACATCATGATTGCTTAACTAGTACATTTACTTTATATAAAAATTCTACTGAACATCCTGTTTTCACTCTTCTCCTACAAAGGTGCTCCTGTGGCAACTGTGCAAAAACACAGAGCCTGAAAATGTCTGTTGCATGGAGATACCAAAGGTATTGTGAAAACTGAGCGCAAAATAATAATTTTGTACATTACGTTTTTGTACTATGATGTCACTTACTTACCCTTTTTAATTAACTAGGTCAGAGAAAGACTACAGGAACTCCCAGACCCAACATCCTGCGTGGTGGACCATCCTGGACTCGGACCTCTATGCTTTAATGTGTTTTTTCAGTGCAAAATGCCTTCAATATTTATAGATATGACTATGGGCCTTTACATCTAAGAGGAATAATGCAAAAGCATTTTGACATAAACGCTCCCATTACTGTTACACAAAATAGTACAGATTAAGAGTACATCACTGTTTCCTCCATCTTACATTTTTACAGTTTATCTTTTTTGTTCATTACTTATTAACATAACATGTAACATAAGGAACACTGAAAACACACCAAACACTTCATGTAAACTTTTTATTGTGAAAAATATTTTTACATATAAAAACATCAAATGTACCGACTGGTACTGCAGACAGTTTTTTAAGAAAGGAGGTAAAAAACAAAAGGAATTTTTAAACAGAAACTGTAAAACCATAATAACAAATATATAAGAAAAAATATATACATAAAATCACCAATGAAAGTAACCCTTCAGTTCTGACAAAATCTGCACATCATGTCCAGCTGTTACAGATACCAGGCCTACAGACCCTCTGTGAGCTGGTGTTGGAGCTTCTGGGCTGAAGAATCAGGGTGGTGCTGCCTGCCTGCGTGGTGCTGCGGATAAGAGCGGAGTTTCCTGATGCAAAAGACCAGTATGAGGGCTTCAGAGCTCTCCTTGGTTGAACCTTGACACGGAGCTGGCTATCACATCCATCTTGTCAGGTCTGTCATATTGAGCAGAGAGGTCTTCTGGGTCTGGTATTTTCTGCAGCTCCTTCAGGTATGGAGCAGGGTCCTGGAAAACCTTCTCAAAGACAAGGTCCAACGGTGCATCTAACATAATCTGAAGTGCAAGAAAAAAAAAATGTTTGATTACAAAAAGAAATTGCACTAAAATCAAAGTACTTCACTGCAGTGTTGTAAACTTTTTTTCATTGTCTTTTATTTACAAAATTTCCTTATTATTTATTCTCAATGCCATGTTAAAAGCATTTTTGTTGAAGTTTTCTTTATGTTTTCCTTTTCATGTTATGCCTATTTGCCAATGTTTTTAAATTTGTGGATTTTTAATAAAGGCATGTGCATTTTACAGAAAGTTGGCTCTGCTTTCACTGGCTTTACTGTGCAGTCTCCTGTCTTGGATTTTGGGAAGCTGACTTTAAACAGGATTCACCATCAGAAGATGTTGGCTGAGGTCGACCAGCATAGACACAAGAAAGAAAAATGTTTAACCTTTTAAAGCAAGAAAAGACAAATTATAGTCATAAAATTTCATTATTTTGTGGAGCTTAAATGTTTGTTTCACTTTGTACTGAAATAAACAAAAAAAATCCATGAAATGTAAAATACAGTTTTTGAATCTCATTAGATACATTAGGTGTTCCTGGCAACTGAAAATTCACTTGAGTACTTTTATTTTTATCATTTATCTGCTTGTATTCATATGTTTTTTTTAGATATTTGTTGATCATATTGATCAGACAGAGGTATCATAAAGTATATCAAATATGATACAACAGGCTTTCAGGGGTTAGTGTGTTTTCACTTACAAATGTCTCATCAAGCGATACATAACCAAATGTCTATGCCTATATGCTTTTAGTAAATAAATCAGGAGGATAATCATCTCTCAGATCTTATTTGACTGCCTCAGTTCCTCTTAACATACTAACGTGCTGAAGTGTTATGTGGCTGTAACTTTTCCTCACAGCTAAACTCCGCACAGTCACACAGCTCGTGTGACAGCATCCTGGGGGCATTTCTGAGTCTTTAAACTTACAAAAATCAGATTAAATGAATTTGGTGAAAACGACACTGTGGCCACAAACGCCGGTGACGACGATCACATCTGCAGATACACTGATATGATCCGACATTAGCATTACACGTTATATTGTTGCTCCTGTTGTTAGTATTGATGTTTACATGACCTGCTACAAAATGCACAGAAACACAGCCTCACCGATCGTTTCCCTCGTCAATTTTGACACAAAAATGAGTTTTGAGACCATCGAAGATAATTTACTGATTACATTGCTTCAGTGAGAGCAGAGCAGTTTGCCTCTTACTCAGATCTCTATACATTTAACAGCGGACAGCACAATAACACACAACAGGGACTTTACATTAGTCACATTAGACTTTACAGTCCTGAACAAACACGACTGTAAAGTCCTGCTGGATAGAAAACAACGAAGATCGTTTCCCCCAAACATTACAGGCTAAAACAACACGCTAACCGCAGGCTAAACTTAGCCTCCTAAAGCTAACACTGAGAGAGGGATGAGAGGAAGGGGTCTATGAGGAATAATTATATACCTCCAACTGTTAAACTCCTCTTGACTAATGTAGGAATATCCATACATCTAAGTTTACACTGCAGGCTTTCAGAGTAACTTTAACACTGAAGAAAATCTTGAGCTCTTACATCTGGTCCACTTCCCTCTGCTGTTAGCATTAGCTCGTAGCAATAAGCTAAATAAATACCACGCAGCATTAAAATACTCACATTTCCATGGTTCGAGGTTTGGTGGCAGACAGTTGGTGGTGAGCCTGGATTCAGGAAAAGTCTAGTTCCCAGTCCTGTGTTGAACTGATTGAAGTTGAAGAAGCAGTCAGTGGTGAAGTGACCGACACACACATTCAGGTTTTAGCCGACTGTGGCTGCTCATTCCCTTCAAAGATAAAATTAATCCACTTGGTCCTCTGGTCCTCTGAGGCTGGTAGCCTACATGTAAAGAAATATGTGGCTGTTTACAGCCAACAACTGAGCAGTAGTAGCTTTTGAGCTCAGACATGCTGAACACAGATCTCTCACTAAGAATAAAAGCAACATGGCTGCTCTTTACAGCGGAATCTCTGCAGCAGGGTGGGAGTGGAGATACTCAGGTGGACCAATCAGAGTAGTTTATGCAAATAAAATATACTGTTACGCAACAGTATATCCGCAGATTCAACAGCTCACTGAAGGACATGATTTTACATTCATGCAGCCTACTAAATACAGGTTTTGTTATAAAAGATAACATTTTGTGGGCTGGGAGGAAGGCCAAACACCCAAAATTGTGTTCAAAAGACTTAAAAAAGTGGATTTTGCATAATATGGGACCTTTAAACAATCTGGCTGACATGTAGTAATTTAGTTTTCACTATTGGAAATTACATTTCAACATGTCAAAATTTAATTTTGACATGTTGAAATATTAATTCAAGATATCTGTAAAAACATTTTTACAAGTTACAAATATATTTGTACATGTCAAAATGTACTGATTTGCAGATATCTTTAATCCAATTACAGATATCGTTTGGTTACGTTGTAACCTTTGTTCTCTGAGTGAAGAGACTATCTCTCCATACAGTTACATATTCCATATGTACGGGGAACTGACCCACTGGGGCAGTTGACGTGGATACTCTTTCAGACACCCCACTACGTGGCCCATGCGCAGGTATAAAAGCCCCAGGTGCGCATGGTTTCACTGGTTAACATTGATTGGAACGGTGTCCGAGCGGCCTTGCCCTGGAGAGATAGTCTCTTCACTCAGAGAACAAAGGTTACAACGTAACCAAACATTCTCTATCGTATCGAGACTATCTCTCCATACAGTTACATATCCCATATGTACGGGGACCCTGTAAGACACACCGCGAGGAGACTGAGGAGATAGAGCCCATGCAGCCCTCAGATTCGCCCCAGAATCCCTGGCACTGTTAGTCGAATGAGACGTTGCTGCCACCAGAGTGCTCTAAAACAGTGCGTGTGAATATAAAACACCCAGTGAAGAGCTATATACAAGTGAACATAGTACACATGCCCAAGCTAGAGACACCGCCAAACGCTGCGTGTCACTGCCTCATGCTGAGGTGCCAGACGCGACCCCAAGCATGGTTCGAGAGTTGGGAGGGCAGAGGCCACTCAGATGGCCCACCCTTTGTTAGGCCAACTGACAAGAAAATTAAGACATCTCCCTGGCCAGGCCGAGGTAGACCCCCCCTGGCTCAGGGGCATGGAAAAAGAGATGGACATCATCAGTGCAGGCTGGCACCTAGCACTCGCTCCCCAAAGGAGGTGCCAGCAGCTATGTTCAGGTTATAAAACCTAGCGAAGGTAGACGGACTTGACCAGGTAGCGGCTGTACAAACCTCAGAGAGGCTGGCTCCCCGCCACAAGGCCCAGGAGGTTGCTATGCCCCGTGTTGAGTGCACCCTCACTCTTCCTGGAGCTGGAGCACCCGAGTCTGCATATGCCTGTTGGATCGTGTCCACAATCCAATGGGACAGCCTGGATTTAGACACCGGCTGACCCAGGCGCCGGGGTTGGAAACATACAAACAGCTGATCTGTCTTCCTGAATGCCCCTGTTTGCTGAATGTATTGTTTTAGGGCTTTGACTGGGCATAGCCTCTCCCCGTTTCGAGCCGCTCCGTCCCCTTCTTGAGCAGGACTGAGAGATTTTATCACCACTGGCTGGTTCATGTGAAAGTCTGAGAGCACCTTAGGCAGGAACGCAGGGTTTGGTCGTAGGAGCACACCTGTGTTCCTGGGCAGGAATCTACAGCAGCTCTCGTGTGTTGACAAAGCCTGCAGTTCTCCCACTCTCCTAGCTGATGCCACTGCCATGAGGAACACAACCTTCAGGGATAACCATTTCATGTCCACTAATTCCAATGGCTCGAAGGGTTCCTGTTGTAAGGCAGCCAGTACCAGGTCAAGATCCCATGCTGGGACAGCCGGCCTTCTGCTGCCTGGGGAAAGTCTCACCGCGCCTTTCAGGAACTGTGAGAGGAGACTGCAGTCACTCTCTGCCAGCTTGTTACCCCCGATGCGAGCCGCTTTGATAGCTGCCACCATGCCCTTAAGGGTTGATGGTGACTTCCCTGCCTCAAGCAGCTCTTGCAGATAACGGAGCACCTCTGGAGCTGTACAGGTCAGTGCATCTGCATGGTTTGCCCTGCACCATGACACAAAGAGGCCCCAGCGATACGAATACGCTGCCCTTGTCGACGGTGCTCGAGCGCCTTGAATGGTTTGCACCACTGACTGTGCTAGCCCCATGCCCAACAAGCTGGCCCTCTCAGGGGCCAAGCCCAGAGCCTCAGCCCCTGTGGGAAGGGATGGAACAAGGTCCCTTGTGCCTGACTCAGAAGGTCCCGGTGAGCTGGGAGCTCCCATGGCCTCCCGTCCAGGAGAGGCACCACCCCTGAGAACCACATCATGTGAGGCCAGTTCGGGGCTACCAGAATCAGCCTCAGCTCCTCCACCTGAACCCTCAGCAGCAGAGTAGGGTACCCAGCGGGGGTCGTCCCGGCCCATGGAAAAGAATAGCAGGCAGTGTGCTTTGTCCCTGGATGCGAACAGGTCAGCCACTGCCCTGCCGAAGCGACACCAGATCTCCTCGACCACTTCCGGGTGGAGTCTCCATTCCCCCGGGGTCGGGCCGCCCCTGGAGAGGAATTCCGGCCCCAGGTTCGCCTGTCCAGGCACGTGCATGGCTCTGAGTGACAGGAGTCGTGTGCCTGCCCATGTCCACAGCCTGTGTGCCAGCTGGCATAGGCGTGGGGAGCCCATGCCCCCCTGTCTGTTGACATATGCCACCGCCACCATGCTGTCCATTCTCACAAGCACGTGTCGACCCTGGAGGCTCGGTGCAAAGTGCTGAAGAGCCAGATAAATGGCCCTTAGCTCCAGGACATTGATATGTTTTCCCATCCAGGCCCCACTCCAGCTCCCGCTGATGCCTACGCCTTCGTGGATTGCACCCCATCCTGCCAGGGATGCGTCTGTGGAGACCACCTGGCGACGCAGCACTGGACCGAGCCGACTGCCCCTCAAGATGTTGGCTGGGGTTTCCCACCACTCGAGGGCCATGCGCAGCCTCCTGGTGACACCCACCATGGCTTGAAGGTGCTTTTGTGGGTAAAGCCCCCAGGAGAAGAGACACCTCTGCACTGGGCACATGTGCAGGAGAGCCAGAGGCACCACCTGCACCATCGCTGCCATGAGACCCAAGAGGCGAAGGCAGAGCCTCCAAGCAGGCCTGGCCCCCAGCCGAAAATGGCAGAGGCAGGCCCTGAGGGATTCTTGCCTCTCCTGTGTCAGTGTCATCAACCCAGCCCTGGCATCCAGCCACATGCCCAGGAACTGGGTGGTCTGTGCGGATTGTAATCTGCATTTTTCTATGTTGATGCACAGCCCCAGACCCCGGATGTGTGCCAGTAACATTGATAAATGGACTCGGCACAGCTCTTCTGTCTGAGCGCACAACAACCAGTCGTTGAGGTAGTTCATTATCCTGAGACCCCGACGACGCAAAGGCCCCAAGACCGCATCAATACATCTGGTGAAGGTGCGGGGGGCTAGTGAGATGCCGAAAGGGAGGACACAAAACTCGAAGGTCCTGCCTTCGAAGGCGAACCTGAGGAAGCGTCTGTGCCCTTCCCATATGGGTATGTGAAAGTAGGCGTCCTTCAGGTCGACTGTTGCAAACCAGTCGCCTACCAAAACGGCCTGCTTCACCCTTGGTATAGTCAACATTTTGCACCTCAGAGGGCGGAGGAACTTGTTCAGTCCCCTGAGGTCCAAAACTGGCCGGAGGGTACCATCCTGCTTCAGGACAAGGAAATAGCTGGAATAGAACCCCGCCCGCTGGTCCATCTTCCCCACCTCCCTGATGGCTCTCTTATCCAGGAGAGTGGAGATCTCTGAGAACAGAACCTCTCTGTGCTGGTCTGTGGTAGTCGAGAACGTCACTGACCAAGTCACTGGAGGTTTCTGCAAGAATTGTAGGCGGTACCCCTGGGTCATTGTAGAGACAACCCAGGGGTCTGCCCCCAGGGCTTCCCATGCAGCACGGACCCCCTGAGGGCAGGGTCCGGCTTGGGTTTGCATCATGTCAAGACCGAGGCAAGGGCTGGGGCGGCCCCTGGCTGTCATTGCCTCGTCTCCTCCTCTTAGCCCTGCCCCGCCTTGATGCATCTAGCTGGTCCCTCAGATCCCCCTGACTCCAGGTGGGCTGTGGGAGCACTGGCTGCTGTGGCCGAGGCCGGTGCCAGTCGCGGCTCCGCCTTAAGGCCCCTGACACCTCACGTGCACAGCGACGGGATTCCTGCGCTTGCTGGAGCATCTTAGACGCATCGGGCCCGAACATATCAGATGGCTCTACCGGCAACCTGAGTAGGCATGCCCTGTCCTCTGGCTGCAGCATGGACTGCGAGAGCCACAGGTGGCGCCTGACCCCCCAGAAACTGCTCCCTCATCAGCTTAGGGAGAAGCGAGGAGACCTGCTGCATTTCCGCTACCAGGACTGCGCTGCACCCCTCCCCCAGCTGCCAGGTCAGATGGCGTTGATACAGGGATAGGATGGCCCCCGTGTTAGCCAGCTGAGTCTGGACTGCCATAGCACCATGCAATTTGGTGAGCAAGGCATCCATCACTTTCCCGTCCTTACTCGGGCAGCCGCTTTTGCCAAGAACGGACCTGGATGAAGGGAACAAGGCTGCCAGAGCCTAGTCCACAGGAGGTAACGGCCCACAGCCTATCCTCTGCCGATCGTGAACTGCAGCCAGGCGTCTAGAGAGCCCAGACCAGCGACCTGGCGGCTTTTGAAACTGCTTCTGGACCACCTCCTCAAAGTCAGAGAGGAGGGGCACCAGGAAGCGCGTGGACCGGCCTCCCACCTCATCGTCAAAATGGGAGGGGGTGGGCCCCTGATCAGACGGCAATTCAATATTTAACGCAGTGGCCGCCCTGCTAATGATCTCCTGAAGGTGAGGGAACTGCTGTTCATGCTCCCCCTGTGACTGCCTCTTGCTGCCATGTGGGGAAGACATCATCATCTGAGACCTCCAGGCTCACCACATCAATCTCCCTGTCTGACTCTGGGTCAGAGGGGCAGCCCTTAACAGTTGCCAGACTCTCCACAGAGACCAAGGTGGAGGGTCCAGGCACACTACGCCTAAGATGTGAGGGCAAATGGGGACCTCCACATGCTGTCTCCTGCACTGCCGGAGCTGTAGTCTGAGGGCGCTTGGCTGGCTGCAGACCGAGAGCGGGCTGTACATTCCTAAACATATGGCAGCGGGCCTCTCTTAATCTTGCTGATAAGCAGAAACAGCTCATGCATGTGGATGGGTCATCTCTTGCCATGAGTGCATGATCAAAGCCTAAACACAGCACACAATAATCATGCCCATCCTCCGCAGGCATTTTAAGCACTACAGCCCCTGCAGGGAGGTCCCTCCCGGCTTGCCATACTGACGTAGCAGGCAGACCCGGAAGAGCACCCACACGCTGCCTTTTGTTTGTAGCAGCGAAGCTATCCGTTGCTATGGAGGCTTCACTGATATGGCAGCGCTTCGTCTAAGTGCTTGTTGTAGATACACAGGAGGATAAGCGGGTGTGTGAGCCAGAACCCCGGCAATACACCTCGCGTCGCTCCGTACGACACCGGGCAGAGAGGGACGCCACACTACACCTGCCGACCAGGTCAGCTTCGGCAGCGGGCTGTACCTGGGCGCGTAAGCAGAGCGGATCGTGCAATACGCTGTACGATACCCCTACTCGCACCAAGTTTCTTTCACTTTGAGGAGAAATGAATGAATGAAGAAAGGCAGACCAACTATCCCGAGAGGGGCCCGGAGACCGGCTCTCTGCTCACACAGCGGTAAGTGGATGTCACGCTAGTCTCCTTTCCAATTTCTCACACACACGTCTCCTATTACCAGAGTGGAAATCAATGAATCAGTGAAACCATGTGCACCTGGGGCTTTTATACCTGCGCATGGGCCACGTAGTGGTGTGTCTTAAAGTGTATCCAAGTCAACTGCCCCAGTGGGTCAGTTCCCCATACATATGGAATATGTAACTGTATGGAGAGATAGTCTCGATACGATAGAGAACACTAATTGCTTTTTTACTAGTAAGAATAATTATTACAGATATCTACAATTGAATTTCCACATGTTGAAAAGGGATTGTTACTAGTGGAAATGTAATTTCTCATTTCAGATATCAACAATTGCATTTTCGGATATGTGGGCGGGACGAGCCGTCATATTAGCGTACCATACAGCCATTGGTCTACTTTTACATAGTTCTTGAATATACAACAAATCCTCCTGCCATTGGCAGTGACAATTGTAGATGGCAGTGGAAGACGTAGAATTTGGCGGAGCAAGTGATCAGTAAAATTCAGAGAAAATGTTTTGCAATCGAACGTGCTTATCAACATGGTGTATGCAGTCAAAGGGAACTGCGCGCAATAGATGCCTCGATTACAAGCGTCTGGTAGGAGCAAGAATGCCATTGTTACTCTGCAACAGCTCCTGTCTGGCACGATTCGCCACATTAAAAATTCTGTCAAATGCAGAAACTGCGGTCCCAGTGTTTCTGTCTCACTCCATTTTCAATCATCGTCTCCCAACTGTGTACATCAGATTCAGCGCGCAGCTTACACGAGCGTAACGGTAGTGGAGTTGCCCTATGAACCAATCCTCTGCAGGCGTAAATTAGCATACTCATCGTGGATATGTGGGCGGTGCAATGGCGTCATTTCGGATATGTAGCGAAATTACCATATTTATTTCGGTTATGTAGCCTCATTACCTTATGACATTTGTACATGTGGAAATTCCATTTTCTGTATCTGTAATCAATTATACAATTTCAGATATCTGTAATTACATTCTTACATGTAAAAATTCCAGGTCAAGATATCAATGGTGTAATTTTGACTAGTAAGAATTGCATTTTAGATATCTAGAATTAATTTATGATATCTGTAATGTTCGTACAATTATAGATATCATAGATGAACTTTGTCACTAGTAAGAATAAAATTGTTGTTATCAAGAATTAACATTTTTACTAGTAAGAATTGGGTTGTAGATATCATGAATAAGAATTGCGACATGTCAAAATGTCATTATGGATATGTGGACTTTGAATTACAACATGTACGAATTGAATTACAGATATCTGTAATTCAGTTTGAATGGAAGTCAATGGCACACGTTTACTAGTTGTAATTAAGTTGCAGATATCTACAATTATCATTTCCACTAGTGAAAAATAAATAGTAGATATCATTAATTAGAATAGTTACTAGTGAAAATTACATTGTGGATATGTCGGCTTGGAATTCTAACATGTGAAAAAACAATTACTGATACCTACAATTGCTATTACAGCTAATACTTAAATGTTAAAAGGGCTTGCCATACTGCAGTAGCACCTGTTGAGAGTAACACACACACACACACACACACACACACACACACACACACACAGTCATCAAAAGAGTCGTATGTAACAACTCTCGACCCGCTTGGGGGGTCATTGGAAAATGAAAAACAGTTTGAAAATTTGCCCCTTTCTGATTGGTTACTGGACATAAACAAGCAAAATCTATAAATACAGCTTCAAATTATGTTCAATATATTGCTGCACAGACTTCGTGAAAGATATGAAAAGGCATTTTTCTGTGGCTGTACCATTATGTCCAATACTTGACATATTCTTCTTTGTAATAGGCCTACTCCAAAAATAACCCATAATTATTAGCTTGATCTTGATCTGTATTTGACATAATGCATAACTTCTGTTTTTTTCAAAAATCAAAAATGAGGTCATACTTCATCGATATGGTGTAAATGTGACTAAAAATTCCACCAACAAGTATAAATTTGGTGCCAATAGATTGGTCTGAAGTTGGCAAAGCAGATAAAACCCAAACTTGTGTGATTTTGTTATGTTATCATACTTTTATATACTCAAACCTGTTCGGCTCAAATTTGACCCACTAAGGTCATCCGTGGCAGTATTGTGTTATTTTTTTCTGCCACCGAAAAAAATGAATTGGCAATAAAAAAAAACATTTCATGGAACTTTGACATATCCCAGTCTTTGATAATCCATCATATAATTTTAAAAAAAGCTTGAACTGTATTTGACATAATTTATGATTTATGTGTTTTATAAGATCATAAATGAGGTCACATTTCATATTATCATAATAAATACTACCAAAAATTCCACCAATAAGTACAAACTTGGTGTCAATAGATTGGTCTGAAGTTGGCGCCGCAGATAAAACCCAAAGTTGTGGGATTTTATTATGTTATCATGCTTTTATATAGTCAAACCTGTTCGGGTCAAATTTGACCCGCTTAGGATCCAAATAAGTGTAGAAAAGATAAGGACTGCCCAGGGTTACCTTTGAGTATTCCGATTAATGTAGGTTGAGTTTGATAAACTTTGCAAAATATTTATAATATATTCTAGAGTTTAGTCACCCAAACCAGCGGTTGAGAGGGAGACAGCCTATTGTCAACAACAGTACGTCAATGTCTGAAAAAAGTCACCCTATTTTTCACAACTCGATGTTGGCAGGTATGGTGTGTGTGTGTGTATGTATACAATATTTCACTGTTGTAATGAATGTAATGACTTTCTGATAGTTGCAAAATGCCAAGAAACAACAAGATGACGAAGAATGGACAGCAGGCCAGAGTTCAAAGAAGAAGAAAAATCATCCCCCACCTCAGCCATCTCTGGAAAACTGCATCCTACATGGTTGTAAGGGGACAGTAAATGACAAGTTCATACCTTTGTCTTCTCAGGCTGATCCACTGAGTGCATTTACAGTCCATAACAGAAGTCTTGTCACATAAGGACATAGTGACTTAAAACGGCATATAACTTTATTTCTAATCAATCAATTGTTACAACTAGAAAAGCACTCAGAGAGCGCAACCTCCGCAAGGTGATCCGTATCAGTCCCAAAATTTAATCAGTTCTTCCATATCTCATTTCCAACAATTCCTGAAAAGTTCATCCAAATCCGTTCAGAGCTTTTCAAGTTATTTGGCACACAAACAAACAAACAGACAGACGGATAAACTCCGGCAAAAACATAACCTCCTTGGCGGAGGTAATAAATAGTTCATTTAATGTCAAGGCTTTCACAGTGATAACTGGTTGCAAAATTCATTCATTCATTCATTTTCTATACCGACTATCCCTTTCAGGGTTATGGGGGGGGCTGGAGCCTATCCCAGCTGTCATTGGGCGAGTGGCAGGGTACACCCTGAACCGGTCGCCAGTCGATTGCAGGGCAATGTATAGAGACAGACAACCATTCACGCTCACACTCATACCTAAGGGCAATTTAGAGTGACCAATAAACCTAATGAGCATGTTTTTGGTCTGTGGGAGGAAGCTGGAGTGCCCGGAGAGAACCCACTCATGCACAGGAGGAACATGCAAACTTCACACAGAAAGGCCCTGCCCGACCCGGGTATCGAACCAGCGACCTTCTTGCTGTGAGGCACGTGTATTACCTGCTGTGCCACCGTGCCGCCCTGGTTGCAAAATGAAACCTTCAAAAGTGGCATGTTCACAGCTTGGTAAAACCCATAACATTTATTTTTGCGAGGACAAAAGTCAACCACAGATTAGAGCTTCACCTCTGACAAATACTGTAATTAGCACATTCCCAGGTGTGTATAAAAAGAACCCCAAGCACACCAGTCCTTCTTGTAAAGTGTATCCTGACCCCTGACAACATGCCAAAGATTCAACCACAGACCAAAGTGCTGATCATCAAGAGGCTGAAGACCAAGTCTACTGCTGAGGGGACAGACATGTTTAATGTATCCAAATGTGGAGAATAAGAGAAAAATTTGATGTTCATGACAAGCCCAGGGCAGGTGGACCCCCTTAGACAACTGTTTAAGAGGACCGTTCGTTGCTTTGACATTTCAGGGCAAGCTCATTTTCATCTGAACCCGAGGTACATGTGGATTTCTCACCAGAAAACCCTGTATCTACAAGAACAAATTCTCTCACACAGTGGTGTCCATGGTTGAATTAGTCCTCAGAAACCAGTATTAAACAGAAGACAACAAAAAAAAATCATGTTGCATTTCCTAAAGCCCACAGCTTGCAGGAAGGATGGACAGTGGAAAAGTTGCAGAAGGTTGATTTTTATGATGAATCATCTATTGAACTGCATCCCAGTCAATGCAAGTGCTGCAGAAGACCTGTTGGAACCTGCATGGACCCGGGATTTACCCAGAAAACAGTCAAGTTTGGTGGAGAAAAAAAATCATGCTTTGGGGTTACATCCAGTATGGGGGTGTGGAGAGTGGATGGAAACATCAACAGTCTGAAGTATCAAGAAATTCTTGCTGCCCATTACATTCCAAACCACAGGAGAGGGCAAATTCTGCAGCAGGATGGCGCTCCTTCTCATACTTTAGCCTCCACATCAGAGTTCCTTAAAGCAAAGATGGTCAAGATGTTCTAGGATTGGCCAGCCCAGTCATCAGACATGAACATTATTGAGCATGTCTGGGGTAAGATGAAGGAGGCTTGGAAGATGAATCCGAGGAATCTGAATGAACTCTGGGAGTCCTTCAAGATGACTTTCTTTTCCATTCCAGATGACTTCATCACTCAGTTAATTGAGTCATTACTGAGACGTATGGATGCAGTCCTCCAAGCTCGTGGGAGTCATACAATATTAATTATTTTTTGCAAGGCACCATGACTTTATGTTTTGATATAATGTAACATGTTTGTGTATTCAAAATAAAGTATATGTATAATTTCTACATTATTTTTGTATGCAACAAGACTGTTGTCCAAGCAAAATCTGACCCTTCTGTCCTAATTAAATGATAAAATTCAATGAATGCTACAAAACTTTATTTGGGTATCAAGTTAAGATACGTGACAAGATTTTTGTTGGACTTTAGTGCTATCCATGATATGAAAAGAAACTACAGACACAAACATTTGACTGTGGTGGAATGCAAAATGTTGGTGGATCAATTCCTGATGAAATGTCTTCTGATTGTGGGTATCATAAAGACTGTCGACGCGTGTTTTTCTATAATGCTAACCGTGCTTTAAGCAAATGTCAAGCAGAAAATGACTCCAGTAGACCAACAAGGGAGCATGTGGATTCTTCAGTTTTGTTTTGCAGTTATTGAATATTCTGCAGAAGTTGCACAGTGAAGAAAGTGTCTGGCAACAGATAAATCTTACGGAAATTCCAATCAAATGTATACAAGAATATAGAGCACTGATCCACAAACATCTCGCAAACCACCACAGACAAACATTTATGTCTATAGTTTCTTTTTCATATCATGGATAGCAGTAAATGCACTCAGTGGATCAGCCTGAGAAGACAAAGGTATGAACTTGTCATTTACTGTCCCCTCACAACCATGTAGGATGCAGTTTTCCAGAGATGGCTGAGGTGGGGGATGACTTTTCTTCTTCTTTAAACTCTGGCCTGCTGTCCATTCTTTGTCATCTTGTTGTTTCTTGGCATTTTGCAACTATCAGAAAGTCATTACATTCATTACAACAGTGAAATATTGTATACACACACACACACACACACACCCCCACACACACCATACCTGCCAACATCGAGTTGTGAAAAATAGGGTGCTTTTTTTCAGACATTGACGTACTGTTGTTGACAATAGGCTGTCTCCCTCTCAACCGCTGGTTTGGGTGACTAAACTCTAGAATATATTATAAATATTTTGCAAAGTTTATCAGGCTCAACCTACATTAATCAGATTACTCAAAGTTAAATTAACTAGCTAACTAAAACAACAACACATACATTATTACAATAGCCAAATAACAGTAGTATTAACGTTATCTAGCGAGCTCTTTCCTGTCTTATACTCATATGCACCCTAGTCTCTGTCTCATCACTTTTATGTTTTACCATTCTGAAATAAATAAAGGCAACAAAAGGAAACAACAGTTCATTGCCTAGTAAGCAGAAAAATAAAGCCAGCTAGCTAACCTTTCAGTTAAAAATTCTTATTGGTCGGCCCATTGACATCAATAATGCTCTCAATCTCTTTCTTTAGCCAGAAAATAAAATTAACTTACAACCAAGATGTCTTTGCTGAATAAGTTCAGGTGGGGTGTGATGTGTAGCAGGGTTACTGTATTGGTTGCTTAGTGTGTTGATGTGTGTAACCTTGGTCACTGTGTTCTTTTATGTTGCATCCTAATACCCCAGTCTTCCCTGGGGGGGCGTATATCATGATATAGTGTTCACTTTTCATGTATTTCATTCCAGATAGTATAGCAGTACATAACTCAGGTCTCTGTTGTTTAACATATTATTTGAGTTATTATTTGGATGCAATAAATAAGCTTAATCTCTTTTGGAAGGCTAAATCTTGAAAGTTCTTTTTTTCTCCGATTTGAGATACAGTGGAGAACTTCAGTCATAGCATGTGTAATCTTCTAGATAGAAAGCTCATTTTGGGCTTAAATATAAGCTTATAACCTTGGGAAGTTTTTCATATACATCTGAGGCATTGAGATTGTAATAAAATGCTTGAAAATAATCACTTTTAATGATAAATTGACAGGCATTTTTTTGTCTTTTGGAGTATGATGAGGGTGATATTTGAAAATAGAAAGGCAGCAAGCCCTATAATCTTATTCTGCTAGTTTCCCTAAAGGGTCAGGATACTCCATGCACAAATTGAGACTTTTCTGACCATTTATACAGTTGCAGTCAGGGGTGCTGCCAGGGATATCGGGCCCCATGAAAATAAATCTTACTGGGCCCCCCCATAGCCGGCTTTAAGGCCGGTGGAAAAATTTTGATACTATTTACATAATTCTGCATTTTATTGATATTCTTTACAATCATTCCTATATTTGTGAAAAGAACAACATGACAGTTACTTGGTAGGGGAAGCACTGAAAATACAATGAAATTGATTTAGATTTAATTATTTGCCCAAGACTGATACTCTATACTTGAAAAACCCATCTCTTCCTTTAAAGACTTGAACATTAAATTCTCTTTAGAATAATTACCTGAAAATACAAAACTTAAATACAAAATAACCTCTTCCATTAAAATGAAATGCAATTATAATCTGTGGAGAAAACATCATCAAAAACAAAATGGCCAATTGCCTTTTATGATATATTGTAATTTGAACATGTAGCCCCACATGCAGGTTTAATTTATCTCCAAAACTGTAGGCTCACAGGTGATGACATCAGATTTGTGGTGAAAAATTACATATGAGGCTATGTGTTGTTGCTATTTAATCATCTGATTTCCAGAAAATGTTAACATTTCTCTGGTTGGATCTGAGTCCCAAACTACTGACCAAACATTATATTTCAGAGATAGCTGATGCTTTTAAATCATTAAAATCGTTCTGAAATAAAAAATGACTATTGGCTTTTTAATTTCAGAAAGATTTTTTTCTATTCTAATGTTTTTTTTTCTCCATAATAGTCGATTAATGTCACACACAGCTGCTCACCTCCTTCCTCAGGGGGTACCTGGGCTTGTTCAGGTGGGGCAGGGGGGACTGACAGACAGCTGCTGCTCCTTTTGACATGTCTGTGGGGGGGAAAAGATTGACTATGGGCATGGCAGCTTGCTAAACGTTTGCCTGCATTGATTATTTAACTAAAACAACAGTGAAATGTCCAGAGTTTTCTTCAGAAATATGAGCTAATATGGGAGAAAAGTGAGCTGGTTCATAAACTATGGACAAAGTTAGGAACAGACAACAGGCTGATGTTCAAGAACTTTCCATCACATGAACCACTAACAGACCCACCTTGTCTGTGGAAGAACTGGGTGACATACTGTCGACCCATTTCTTCCTTCTCCTGTCTGAGTCTTTTTTTCTTTTTGTTTCTTGCTCCAAGATGTTTCAGGCATCCTGCCTCTCTGCCTCTGTTCCTCCACTCGCTGTCTGTGAAGAGTAAGCGCTCTGCAGGCTGTCTGATGGAGCGGGTGGACTGAACCATTTTATGTAAATACAGGGGGGGAGGAGGGGGGTTAAGAAATGTTTTGCAAAACATATAAACTTAGGAAAATGGAAAAATGTTTTGATAATGCTAAAAAGGATGAGAAGGGTAACAAAAAACACACTTTTCTGGTAGATGATGAGTTGTTGATGCGTAAGTGGGTGTCCCAAACAGAGATTTCCACTGACTTAAATGAAGACTGGGATACAGTTTATCAAATAGTTATTCCAGTAAGTTATAGGAAGCACATATTAGAGTTGGCACATGAGCACCCCTGGTCTGGACACCTTGGTGTCACCAAAATGTATGATCGTGTTCTAGCATTTTTTCTGGCCAGGGATGAAAGGTGATGTGGTGCAGTTCTGCAATACCTGTCACACCTGCCAGGTTGTGGGGAAGCCAAACCAGGTGGTACCGCCGGCTCCTCTGTGTCCTGTTCCTGCGGTGGGTGAGCCATTTGAACATGTCATTGTGGACTGTGTGGACCCATTGCCCAGGACAAAGGCAGGTAATCAGTTCATGTTGACAGTCATGTGTGTTGCAACACGTTTTCCTGAGGCCATTCGCTTGAGGAAAATTAGTGCTTTGACAATCACTAAAGCTTTGACAAAATTCTTTACAACATTTGGGTTACCAAAAATTGTACCGACAGATCAGGGAACAAATTTTCTCTCCAAAAACTTTAAACAAACTCTGCAGTCTTTTGGCATTACTCATTCAGTGTCCAGTGCCTATCATCCAGAGAGTCAGGGTGCAATGGAGTGTTGGCATCAGACCCTTAAGTCTATGCTAAAGAAATACTGTTATGACACAGGGAAAGATTGGGATGAAGGTTTGCCATTTGTTCTTTTTGCCATCCATGATGCTAAACAAGAATCTACTGGGTATAGTCCAGCTGAGTTGGTGTTGATGTGCGAGGTCCCCTAAAAGTGTTGAAAGAACAGCTCATGTCTGGTACATCCCCACAAATTAAGATATCTGACTTTGTTTCTAAGTGTAAGCAATGGTTGCATCATGCCACCATGTTGGCTAAAGACACACTTTCAGAGTCACAGGACAGTATGAAGAGAAGGTTTGACAAGAGAGCTGTTGAGCGACACTTCCAGCCTGGGGATAAAGTGCTAGTGTTATTGCCCACCCCTGGCTCTGCCTTCACTGCTTGTTTTTCAGGTCCTTACGTAGTGGAGAAAAAAGTGTCAGACACAAACGACATCATCCGTACTCCGGAACGGAGGAGGAAAACCAGGTTGTGTCATGTTAACATGTTAAAATCCTATCGTTCCAGAGAAGCTGCTCAGTGTGCACAGAAAAGGGCACCAGAGGCTGCTGTCCCTGCAGTGAAATCTACTTTGATGCTTTGTGTGGGTCCTGAGACTGAGGATGGGTTGATGACTATTTCTGATGGTCAGCAGTGTGGTAGATTGTCCAATTCACAATTTCTATCCAGTGTTAATTCACAACTTTCCTACTTACCTGCAGATCAAAGAGAGGAGGTCATAGAGTTACTCCAAACTTTCCCTACTCTGTTTGGTGATGTCCCCTCTCGCACCAGTGTCTTACAACATGACATTGATGTAGGTAATGCTGCTCTGATAAAACAAAATGCTTATCGTTGTCATGTAGTTAAGCGGTAGCAAATGAAACAGGAGGTACGATATTTGGTGGAAAATGGTTTAGCAAAACCTAGTAAAAGCTCCTGGAGCTCTCCTTGTTTGCTGACTCCAAAATCTGATGGTACACCTCGTTTTTGTACAGATTTTAGGAAAGTGAATGCAGTAACGGTGCCTGACTCATTTCCCCTGCCTCGAATGGAGGACTGCATAGACAGTATTGGCCCAGCCACATTTATTACAAGGTTAGACCTGTTAAAGGGGTACTGGCAGGTCCCTCTTACTCCCAGGGCCTCGGACATTTCAGCATTCATTACCCCAGACCACTTCCTGCAGTACACTGTCATGGCTTTTGGTATGAGGAATGCACCAGCCACCTTCCAACGGATGATGCACCTGGTCCTAGGTGATGTGCAAAATTGTAAGGTGTACCTAGATGATGTTGTTGTCTATTCAAATGACTGGGCCACCCACACAGTCACTCTGCAGGAGGTATTCCAGCGTCTTGCTGATGCATCCCTGACACTCAACCTTGCCAAATGTGAGTTTGGTAAGGCTACCATCACCTACCTAGGGAAACAAGTAGGTCATGGGCAGGTTAAACCTGTTGATGCAAAAGATGAAGCGGTGTTGTCATTCCCAGTTCCAACAACAAGATGGGAACTAAGACAGTTTTTGGGCATGGCTGGATACTACAGATGCTTCTGTAGTATCCAGCCAAGCAATAAGTGAAGCGAAGTGCGCATGCGTCGGCGTCATAGCAACCCGCCAAATCGCCGGTACACAAGCTGCAATTATACTACGTTTTTGTATGTTTCAAGGGTGCTTTTCTAGCGTACACATTTTGGACTATAGTTGTTTCACTTCTTACTTTAAGCCTGTTTGTGCTTTTTAACGGTCTGCTACCTCGATCTCGAGGTATTTGAGAGACAAGACTGGTAAACATGGCTCCACTTACCTCACCATCCAGCTGCCTGAGCTGCGCCAGCCTCAGTATGAAGGTGCAAGTGTTGGAAAGAAGAATATCCACACTATACACGATCCAGGATGCCGAAAAACACCTGGACACTATTATTTTCGGTCCTGAACCAGCCACCAATTGTGCGGAGGAGTATGAAGACACGGCTGCCTATGCCGCTGCTTCCCCGGCCTCGGCGTCTCCACTTCCCGCCAACATAACCACCAAGGCCCCTGGCACTGCTCCAGGCTGAGCTCTGGACGATCGGTGGCTCCGACTGGGGGCTAAACCAAAGGCCCCAGCGAGTTCAACTCCATCAAACGGAGGGCCATGGACCGTCGTAGGTGGCATCAAAAAGAAGGCGAGTCCACCCAAACCACTCCAGCAGCGACGGCAGTGGGCCTCCCAACCCGGGCGCCTACAGTTTACCCCCCGCCTGGCTGTGTAGGGTGCCAGGCCGGCTTTGGCACGCCAGCAGAGGCCCAGTACCGCTCTTTCATCCGTGCTCGAGACAACATTGTCGTCATCTCCGGAGATACCGCTGGCCAACAGGTTCGACATCCTGAGCATGCAGGAGTTTCCCCCTCTGAAGGAGCACGCTGCTCGGCTCTCACCTGAGGCCGCCAGGTCTTCATCCACGGCCCGCCGCAGGCTGCTGAGGGAGGCCGTGAAGAGGAGAAGCACTGCATACCACCGGGAGGTGCCCTTACCGCGGTCTCCACAGCCACCACCACGCTGCTCATCCACGCCTCCCCCGCACCTGCAGCAGACGGCTCCTCCGACGACCCTCATCATCGGAACGCGCGGATGAAGGTGGCTCTCACCGTCGTTCCCCGGTGCCACCGTCCTGGACATCGCGGATAAAATCCCAGGAATCCTGGAATCCTACCCCGATGCTGATAAACTCATTATCCACGTCGGTACCAACGACATCCCCAAACAGCAGTCTGAACTTCTGAAACAGGACTTTTTCCAGCTCTTCACCATAATAAAACAGCTCCACATCCAGGCCCTCATCTCTGGCCCCACCCCCACCTGCGGCAGAGGAATGGGGAGGTTCAGCAGGCTGCTGAGCCTCAACACCTGGCTGTCCTCTGTCTGTGGACCCCACGGCGTGGGATTCATTGACAATTTTAACACCTTCTGGGACAGGAGACACTTGTTCGGGGCAGACGGGCTGCACCTGAACAGAGCTGGAAGCCGTCTGCTCTCCGCTAACCTGGACTACGGTAGGCAACACGTCCAATTACCCTCCACCTCTCGCCATAACCCTCCTGCATCAGCTGGTCGGCCCACCACTGATTGATGTCCCCCCGGTCCCTGTCACTATGGACATAGTTCCACTTTTAGCAGTACGACATGTTTTACTGGACTCGGACCCCCTGATCTCACCATAATGTCACACATTACCACCATTATCACTGACAGAGGACAAACAAGAGACCATAACTCAAATAGACCTACAGGCTCACTTAAAAATAATCTCATACACATTCACACACAAAACTCACCTATTAAATCACCACAACACCAAACTCTGCACATGGCACTTTTGAATGTTAGATCGCTTTTAAACAAAACATTTTTAATCAACTACCTGATTTTAGAAAATAGCATTGACTGCATGTTTTTAACTGAAACATGGCTCAGCACGGATGGACCTGTTGCACTTTTAGAGGCCTCACCGCCTAATTATGGTTTTTTAAATTCATTTAGAAAAGATAGAAGAGGTGGTGGCACAGCAACCATTCTTTTAACATCGCTTGGATTTAAGGAGATTTTATTTGGTGATTTTAACTCATTTGAATATCATTGTTTTGTTTTTAACAGTCCACCTACATTGTGTCTCACCCTATACAGACCCCCCAAATACTGCACCTCTTTTCTATCAGAATTTGCCGAATTATTATCAATAATACATTCCAAATACAACACAGCTATTATTTTAGGGGATTTTAATATACATGTAGACAATCAATCAAACTCTTTTACCTGTGAATTTTTAAAATTAATTAATTCCATGAATTTTACTCAACATGTCACTCATCCAACCCATAAAAAAGGACATGTTTTAGATTTGCTTTTAACATATGGACTGTCAGTACACGTCACTGAAGTCAAAGACGTTGATTTTACTGATCATTTCTGTGTCTTTTTTAATGTGAATTATTTTACCCAGAGGGACACTTCTGAGAGGACTGTGCGGAAACGCTATCTTACTGCTGAAGTGGCTGCAAATTTTATTGACACCTTAAGAAATAGTCCTGCAGATATTTTACCCTCCTCCTGTGACTACATTTTAGACAGTTTTAATCTTAGATTTAAATCAGCCCTTGATGAAGTGGCTCCTTTTAAACTGAAAAGGATCACAAAACAATCCAATACCTCCATGGAGAAATAATAATGAAATCAAGCAACTAAAAAGAAACTGTTGTGTTGCAGAGAGGAGATGGAGAAAGAACAAAATAACAATAAACTACCAAATTTTCCAAGAACAAATTAAAAAGTATAACAATGCCATCAAAAAAGCAAGAAGAAACCATTTTTCAAAATTAATCTTTGACAATTACAACAACCCTAAAATTTTATTCTCAACCATTGACCGTTTAATAAATCCAGTTTTTAATCACCCACAACATCTGACCACAGACTCAGTATGTGAGGATTTTGCAGCCCACTTCAGCAGTAAAACTGAGTTAATTAGATCAAGTTTATCAAACACCAAGAGTGAAAATTTTAGCACGCCCCAAATTTTATTCTTTAATGAGGAAACACTGGAGAAGTTTGTCCTGGTTGATGCTGAAATGCTTGACAAAGTTGTCTCCCAGCTAAGACCAGCAACATGTCTTTTAGATCCTATCCCCACATCCTTTTTTAAACAGATTTATACATTTTTTAAATCTGATATTCTTAATATTTTTAATTATTCTCTTCAGACGGGCGTTTTTCCTACTGCTTTGAAAACAGCAGTGGTCAAGCCCCTTCTGAAGAGAAATAATTTGGACCCATTGATTTTAGATAATTATTGGCCAGTTTCCAATCTTTAGGGCCGGCCACAGCACAGAGACGGCATTAGTTAAAATATTGAATGATCTCAGGTCAAATATGGATCAAAAAATGCTCTCTGTGCTTGTGCTGCTCGACCTGAGTGCAGCATTTGATACTGTAGATCACCAAATTCTTTTAAATAGACTCAATGGTTTGATTGGACTTTCTGGCACTGTTTTTAAGTGGTTTGATTCGTACCTAACAGAAAGAAAGTTTTATGTGAACATGGGGGAATGCCAGTCAGGACTCCACAATGTAAACTGTGGCGTCCCCCAGGGTTCAATTTTAGGTCCTACACTTTTTAACATTTATATGTTGCCTTTGGGCAACGTCATCAGGAGACACGGCATCAACTTTCACAGCTATGCTGATGACACTCAGCTTTACATCGCCGTGTCTCCTGATGACACAGGGCCCATCGATGCCCTTTTTAATTGTATTTTAGACGGCAGGTCCTGGATGGCAGACAACTTCCTTCAGCTCAACCAGTACAAAACTCAGGTTTTAGTTATTGGTACAGGTCCTCAGAGAGAAAAACTGGAGAGCAAACTCCAAGCCCTGTCTTTTAGTCCATGTCAGCAGGCCAAAAATCTTGGTGTTATATTTGATTCAGACCTCAGCTTTGACCTGCACATTAGGAATGTAACAAAAAAGTCCTTTTATCATTTAAAGAACATTTCCAGAGTGCGCCAGTTTCTCTCTCAGGCCAATGCAGAGACTCTTATCCATGCTTTTATTACCTGTAGGATTGATTATTGTAATGCTCTTCTTTCTGGTCTTCCCAAAAAGAACATCTCTCAGCTTCAGCTGCTCCAAAATTCAGCTGCACGCATGCTGACGAAGACCAGAAAGACAGCCCACATCACCCCGATTTTAAAGTCTCTGCACTGGCTTCCTGTATCTTTTAGAATTGATTTTAAGGTTCTTTTATTAGTTTACAAATCTCTTAATGGTCTTGGTCCTTCGTATTTATCAGATTTGCTTTTACCCTATGAGCCCAGTAGAGCCCTCAGGTCTTCAGGTAGTGGTCTTTTAACTGTACCCAAAGTCAGAACTAAAACATACGGTGAAGCCTCTTTTTGTTATTACAGCCCCCGCCTGTGGAACAGCCTACCTGACGACCTGAGAGCAGCACCTACTGTTCATATTTTTATTCTCTGTTAACTGCTTTTCATTTTACCGTCCTAATTTAGCTGATTTTATTACACATATGTTTTTAGGTTATTTCATTTTATCATTTTATTTATTTAAATTTTATTATGTTAGTTCATTTATGTATTTACCTTCCTTTCCCTATAGTATTTTTATCTAATCTCTTATGATTTTTAATTATAATTTAAGTATTAGCTCCTGTGTTTCCTCATTTTTAAGTAAAGATAGCGTTTCCTCAGTCTTCCTTAGTCTTTTAATTCTGTTCTGTTTAGAATTTCCTTTTATGTTGCTGTGCATTTGATTAATTTAGTGTAGGTGTTGTATGTGAATTGCAAGAGTGGGTGGGGTCTTTTATTTTCTTTGTATGCAGTTTTCTACTTTTTATGTCCTTTCATTTTATTCCTTGTGTGAAGCACTTTGTAGTACAATTTTTTTGTATGAAAATAAAGTTTGATCGATTGATTGATTGATTCTGTAAAAACTTTTTAGTAGTTGTTGCCCCCCTCACCAGGCTGTGCAGCCCTGCAGTCCCGTTTGTGTGGACTGACGAGTGTAATCATTCTTTTAATGCCTCCAAATCTCTTCTCTGTAGTGCTCCAGTTTTGGCCGCCCCTGACTTCTCTCTTCCATTCATCCTTGAAGTGGATGCCAGTGAGTCTGGAGCAGTGCTGCTGCAGGATGGGCTGGATGGTGTGAGGCATCCAGTTTGCTACTTCTCAACAAAGTTCAAGAAGCACCAGCTACACTACTCCACCATTGAGAAGGAGACATTGGCCATGCTCCTGGCCCTTCAGCACTTTGAGGTCTACGTGGGAGCTGATACCCATCCAGTGACGGTGTACACAGACCACAACCCTCTCATCTTCCTGTCACACATGTACAACTAGAGTCAGCGACTGACGGGATGGGCTCTGGTGGTCCAAGAGTACACCCTGGAGATCAAACACAAAAAGGGGTCTGAAAATGTGGTTGCTGATGCCCTGTCCCGTGAGTGAGATTGTTTTTTTTTTCTTTTAATAAATTACTACTTGATGGAAAAATAAATCTGTGGATCTGCTAAGGGTGGAAATTGAAATTTTGTGTTATGTATTGATAAGTGAACAAAAATAGCATTTTTGGTCTTTTGGGGGGTGGTGTTATGGGTAGTGTTTTTTTTTTGTGTGTGTGTGTTTTCTCCTCCTCCTCCTATCTCCTCTCCTCCTCACTCTGCTGCAGGCTGAGGAATCACCCTCAGATTGCAGAATGGACTACACCTGTGGCTGCAGCAGAGAGTTGGTTTAAAAGGAGGAGAGCAAGGAGCCTTTGTCTCTCAGCAGCAGACAGTGTGAGGGCTCTACACGGGTTTTCATGGGGAAAACGCCATCATTCTTCAGTGGAAGACACCCAGACTTTTTTTCTTTTTCTTCTAGGCTCACCCTCAAGTTTTGTGGAAACTCCATTTAGCTCGTTTGTTTTTAGTTGACTTTGTTAAATAAACTTTCACTTATTTTGGATGATTCCTGCCTCTCTCCTCACTCCCTGGTATTTTTTTCTTTAATTGTTATTTCCCCTTCATCCCCTATTTTGGGGAATGCAACACTTAGTGTTACCAATACATTGTAACATATATGTTTAACTGTAAGTTTACTACTGAGTGCAACAATTTTTTGTCAGTGTTATGATTGTATTAGTGGCCTCTCTGGGCCCCTGTCAATCATGGGCCCCTAGAATTCTTCTCCTTTATCTCCCCTTTTCGGCGCCCCTGGTTGCAGTACCTTAATATTTGCAATGACCTCATTTCGCCAGAACCTTTTCCCAAAAAGGTTTTTTTTTGGCCCCTGAGACCAAACGGCCCAAAGTTGGGGTTGGTCCCTATCAACTTGTGATTGCCCAAGGTATGGGATAACTGAAAATAATAGTGGAAAAAAAGGTAGCAAAAAACATCCTGAGGGGTGGATCTGGCTCCCGGCCTATATGTACGCACGCACACACTTGCACCTCGTAAGGCAAATGCACACAAACACAACACTCCCAGGTCTTTAAAATAATTTGATTCTGTGCTGAGTGTCAGACTTTCTTCTTCTCAGCTGACGGACCCCCTGTCACTGATCATTTGATTGACTCCATTCTTGCAAGATTGTAATTTTTTCTGTTTTGTAATAAAGACTCACAAAAGGAAGTTTTTGGTTCACGATCCTTCATTTCACCTTTCTGGGGAACATAGACAAGTTTTATTTCAACAACACATTCCATCATTGAAAATATGTAAAGAAAGAGAGAAAACATTAAAAGTATGAGGAAAGGAAAACCCACTGATTAATAATGATACCAACATGAAATTGTACGGCAATTTTCCACAACAGCCTCCACTTTACTACAGCTGATTTCTTTCATGGCGACAGTCTGTTTGCGTTGAAAAACGGTGTGAAGAAAAAAAACCCAACACTTTTATTTGTATATTAAATATATTTTTGATTTATGAAAAGGGACATTCAGTGATGATGAGGTAAACCATTATGCTAAATGTATACATTCTTCCAAAAATTCTGCCAAAATATAAGATATACTGTATTTTGGTGATTTGTATGGCCAAACTATTGGCTATGAATAACAGCAAAAATATCTACTGATACCAATTACCAACTTTAGTGGTAGATTGGGAGAGTTCTCCTCTTAACTTTTGAAGTATTAAAAGCACAACATCTGAGTCTTCAAAAAAAATTCATTGTGTAATTGGATAATAATAATTCTGATAATAATCCTTCTGGAGCTCTTACACAAGGTTAAAAACCTGTCACAAAAATGTAGACCAACTAAAATATGGAAGTGGATAAAGAGGAAAAGGAAGCAGAATATGCATTGTATTGCAATATGGCAACTTTTTAATATTTAAAAGAAGTAGAGCAAATGCAGAAGTCCTAATAGAGCACAGGTCCTGGATTTCTCTAAACTTGTGTAGGAACTGGATCCTCTTGATTCATCATTTGGGATCAGACAGTTCCATCTTGCCAAACTCCAAACTACAGCCACTGCGTTTGTCCCACAGCAGAACGGCAAAATCAAAATTCCTTTAGAACAAGAAGATGCGAGAGCTACAAGCGAGATGTCAGCAGGGAGTGTCTGCTTGTACAGAGATTAGCCTAGATGCTAACAGCTTCAGAAACAGTTATGTCAGATCTGGACTGCATTTCCTTATTTAATGAAAAACAAGTAACACTGAAAGTACTTTTCAACAGAGTGGATATTTTTCATTTCATCTCTATGTTTTGGGGATAGTTTGGTCAACTAAGTGGCTTAAGTTTTGTACTTCTTACAGCATGGCAGTAACATCCACCTACTACATTGACAGAGTGATTGCCCAATCACCTGGATTTGCTTTTAAAAGCTGAATACACATTTGCATCCTGGAGCAGAGTTGAATGGCTTGCTTCCTCTTGGTACATGTTGTTTGTTTTTAATAACTCATCTGTTTTGATATTATGAGGCTCAGATCATTTGGATCATATAACTGGGGCATGACTGATCTGACTGGCAGGCAGACATATTGCTGGGAATCTTAAGGCCTGCCAGGGCTTAAAATTTCTGACTTTTAAAGGGCATACTGTGGGTTAAATTGAGTAAGAATTTCCAATATGATGACCTCCTGTTTTTTGGCTTCATGATAAAAGCCCCAAAATCCAATGTGGAACTCATAGAGTTGTCCTCTCCGTGGGCGTGACCTGCCTTATTCACACTGTCTTGTCATCAGATCAAAAGTAAAGCATAAATGAATGAATAAGCCCCTTTCTGTTTTTCAAATGTCCCATGAGAAGTTCTCATCTCTATAAATTCTGTTTTTATTGGGCTCAGAGAACGACCTTGTTTATGTCTATCTGAAACATTCTTCATCTATCACATGCAGCCTTAGTTAGTAAAAAATTTTAAAGGGAAACTAGATTGAATTTAAACATGTTGAGTTTCCTGTCGGAGATGATAAATTTTCATAGTTTAGGTTTGTCTTGAGTTTGTCTGAAAAGGAGGAGTGGTCAGGTATGAGGCTGGTGTGTTCCCTTCCAACTTGGACACAAAAACAAAAGATCTAGAAAGTGGAAAGTCTGAAGTCTGTTGTCAGAATGTTTCTGCTATTTTGAGGACACATGACACAGCCTGGTTCAATGTCTGTCATCATGCAGATCCATCCTGCCAAGCTCCAATCATTGTGCTCGGTCCAAAACAGGATGGCACAGAGTATTTTAGCGCAGGAAGAGGTGAGAGAGATGAGGGAGATGACGGCAGGAAGTGGCTGCACTTACAAAGATTAGCATAGATGCTAACAGCATCAGTAGTAGTTTTATCAGATTTTGACTGTATTACTTTATCAAATCAAAATACTGTACTGGGTAGTGCCAATCCCCTTAATGAAAATACTAATAACCAATTATTTAGAATAATGATAACAGCTGCAAAGAAAAATACTACCCACAGATGGTTGAATCCTGACCCTCCCACAGTAGAAGAATGGACAAATGCAGTCAGTGATATTTACATGATGGAAAAAAATCACCTGTTCAATCAATCAACAAATGGACAGATTCAGTAAGAAATGGTTCAAATTGGTATCCTTCCTGAAAAAGACCCAATCTGTCTTGGGGGTATAAAAGAGGAAGATCCCCCTCACAATGCAGATGAGATTAAATGTTGTCTACGACATGATAATGTAAAACAGCATTATTATCTCAGAGCTCCTAGGTTCATTCCCTCACAAATCTCTCTTCTGTTTGGTTAGACACATCCTGTTGTTATTGTTTGACAAAAAAAGGTCTCCCTCTGGCCTCCTTGGCGTGAGTATATGTAAATGTAAGTTAAATGTTTTAATTCTGTTGCTACTGGGAGGGTTTGGGGGGGAAAAGGGTGTTGCATTAGAGACATGGACAATGAGAGGAACCAGGAAGAAGGCCTTTGACAGAATGGGTGAATTCAGTAATGAAGACATGTAAGGAAAATGAGATTAATATCTGTAAAATTGAAGGTCAAAAGATGGAGAAATGTTGGACAGCCTGATTAGGCACCTTTACAATATGGTTCCTCTCGTAAGGATTGTGCGTTTGTAGAATGAGCACCACAGTTAAATGTGTGGGTAGTGCCCAGAGAAAATATACTAAAATCCCCTCTATCCCTGGAAGAAAGCGTAATGGGTCCTCAGGGAAGCAAGGGGGAGGAACCAATCTTGTTGGATTGTTTCTGTGATGCCGACTTCACGGTCTGTCTTTAGCTTCGCTGGTCTCATGGAACTTGGTCCTAAGTTTGGAAATGGTACCATGGTTGACACCAAATAATGCTGCTACTCTGCGTACAGGAACACCAGCTCCACAAATGCACGATCCTTACAAGTTGTACCTCGTTGTCAAGGCGACTAATTGGGCTTTCCAACTTTTAGCCTATTACAGTGCTTAAAAAAAAGAATGCCAGTGGGAGGAAGCCAGTGAGGGGAAGGGAGAGAAAAAGGTGAAGCTGGTGGAGGCTGGGATGCCTGCCCATTGAAGTTGGGGGAAGGGGCTTTACAGGAAAGTGACTCTGCAGGGCCTACAGCCTCCTAGGCATACAGGAACACCAGCTCCACAAATACATGATCCTTACAAGTTGTACCTCGCTGTTTAGACAACTTATCAGGCTTCCCAATGATATAATATAAAATACCAATTAGGTATTAGAAGGGAGAAATAACTTCATAACCCCAGATGGCATTCTCGTTTTTATGACAGGTGGTCTAATAAATATGTTACACTATACTACCAAAAGTCTTCACTCACCTATCCACATCATTGAATTCAGGTGTTCCAGTCATTTCAATGGCATGTATAAAACCAAGCACCCAGGCACATAGACTGCATCTACAAACATTTGTGAAAGAATGGAGCCCACTGGATTCCAGCATGGTACCGTGATAGGATGCTGCCGGTGCAGTAAGTCCAGTCGTGAAATTTCCTCACTGCTAAATAAAACACAGTCAACTGTTAGTGGCAGTGGCGCAAAAAGTGGGTATGAACTATCTAGCGCGGCGCCCCTTGTAAGGATTGTGCGTTTGTAGAATGAGCACCACAGTTAAATGTGTGGGTAGTGCCCAGAGAAAATGTACTAAAATCCCCTCTATCCCTGGAAGAAAGCATAATGGGTCCTCAGGGAAGCAAGGGGGAGGAACCAATCTTGTTGGATTGTTTCTGTGACGCCGACTTCACGGTCTGTCTTTAGCTTCACTGGTCTCATGGAACTTGGTCCTAAGTTTGGAAATGGTACCATGGCTTACACCGAATAATGCTGCCACTCTGCGTACAGGAACAACAGCTCCACAAATGCATGATCCTTACAAGCTGCGCTAGAAGGGGAACCAAAGTGACAGGGAAGAAATTATTTTAAACCTGTATTTACTGTAATGAACGGCAGTTTGTGCACGTGTCAATAATATGATCAAGAACAGGCACTTAAGTGACTGATAGGGCGCCCCTACGCTTCTTCTTCACCCCCTCTGTCTCCTCACCCCCCACAGTGCTCTCTCTCCAGAGGGCGCACCCCCTGGAGTAAGAGTGTATTCTTTTGAATCATGTTGACAGATTACAGAAAGCTAAAGATGGAGAGGCTAAAAAGAAAGCTATCAGGGGCACAAAACAGAAAAAAGAAGAGGGAGAGGGAGAAGGATTTTAAGGGAATGAAAAAAAGCTTTTCAATCGGGCTGAAAGACACGGGTAAGTTTTTTCAGTGTATCAAGAGGAGGTTGTGCAACAAAACATTGAGTTCAGGGTACCATCATTTTTTTCCAGGCCAGTTTCATTAGTTTGTTATTTAAAAATAATTATGTTGAACCACCATTCAAAAGCAATGTCTGATTTTCATTAGTTGATTTTCAGTAATTTTTTATTTATTATTAATTTTGTCAGTTTAAAGTTATTTCAGTGAACGGAAGGGTACCAACAATTTTTGCCACGTCTAAATTCTGCTGTTTGGGTCAGTGCCAGCATCACCAAGAGTTGATGTCCCATCTTAGAGCTCAGGAATGTTGTTTCTCCATCATTAACTGGACTGTAGAAGTGAGGTGTTCATCTAAATTTCTGATTTAAAGAAATATAAAGTGGTGCACTGAAACAGTTTTATCCACTCTAGCTTTTAGGAAATAAAAGAAACAGAGACTTTCACTTTCTTACTTTTTTGACTTAGTATGTGGATTGAGGTTGTTTACTTAAAAAAATTGTCAAATCAGTTCATGCAGTAGAGACAACCAAAGATGCCCCAAGAGATTACCCACCTGTCATTATCAGCCGATCTTTGCTAAAACTGGCTGGCTGATTAAAAAAATGAGTGTCAAAACAAGTAAAAATTATTAACTTATTACCATTTATTTATTAAAATATTTGCACTGTTTGGCAGTAAAATGAATAGTTTTAGTCAGTCTGTCAATAATTTTAATTCACATAAATTAGAACAAATAATAGATGTCATTTTATTTTGTAAATCAGATGTCCTCACTGCAGGATACTTTATTTCATTGCACCATAAGATGTTTTGTGCTGCTTTGGTGAGCAAACACTTAAACAGTTGTGAAAACAAAAAATAATTGATACTGGTATCTGCTGATCACAAACAGGTGATGAGTCATCAGTGTTGACTAAAAAGTACTTGATTAGAGCATCCCTAAGTCAACATTTACATTTTGTGTTGTCTAATGTTTGAAGTTGCTAACTCAGGCTGTGGCTTTGATAATACTTTAAATGTCCCATATTTTGCTCCTTTTCTGCAGTTTATCGTGGATCCTTGGTGTCTTCATGAAATGTTAGTAACATGCTTTGGTCCAAAAAGCCTATTGATAAAGCACAGCTGCATTCTTTCCACGCTCACATAACCCCTCTATTCAGAACTGCTGGTTTTGAGGGCGGTCCCCTTCATATGTTAATGAGCCAGAGCAGTGTACATATTGGCAATTCACAGCAGACCTGCAGCGTAACTCGAGCGAAGTGGGCACTTCAGGCAAGCGCCACTTAAAGTCCTAAACACATACAAACCATTAATTCATGCCGGTTACCACACATGGTTACAATAGCGAAGCTTGACCCCCCCTAACATCACAGGCTAACGCACAACATGCTAACAGCAGTAGGACAGCTGCAAATTAGCCTACCTTCTGGGCTAACATTAGAAGCTTTTCAGAGCTGAATCAGGTTTAACCGGGAGCCAACGACATCTCATTCACCGTGCACATGAGCTATCAAGACACCGGTTGAATTATAACATCACACAAGTGACTGATGATCCCTCACTGTCCCCTGTGATACGCGCCTATCTGAGTCTTTACGCTCACCGGCACACAAAGGAGCGGGTGGACATAGACGCTGAGCGAATCAGGAGGTGTCACACTGACGCTCGTGTTAGATCCAAGCGAAGTACAGGTGCGTCGTTGGCTCCTGGTTAAACCTGATTCAGCTCTGAAAAGCCGCTCCAGCTAGAGAGGTCCTTTCCCTTTGGGCGAGGACCCTAAATATTAAGAATATCAGATTTAAAAAATGTATAGATTTGTTTAAAAAAGGATGTGGGGATAGGATCTAAAAGACATGTTGCTGGTCTTAGCTGGGAGACAACTTTATCAAGCATTTCAGCATCAACCAGGACAAACTTCTACAGTGTTTCCTCATTAGAGAACAAAATTTGGGGCGTGTTAAAATTTTCACTCTTGGTGTTTGATAAACTTGATCTAATTAACTCAGTTTTACTGCTGAAGTGGGCTGCAAAATTCTCATATGCTGAGTCTGTAGTCAGATGTTGGGGGTGATTAAAAACTGGATTTATTAAACGGTCAATGGTTGAGAATAAAATTTTAGGGTTGTTAAGATTAATTTTGAAAAATGGTTTCTTCTTGCTTTTTTGATGGCATTTTTTTTCATTTGTTCTTGGAAAATTTGGTAGTTTATTGTTATTTTGTTCTTTCTCCATCTCCTCTCTGCAACACGACAGTTTCTTTTTAGTTGCTTGATTTCATTATTATTTCTCCATGGAGGTATTGGATTGTTTGTAATCTTTTTCAGTTTAAAAGGAGCCACTTCATCAAGGGCTGATTTAAATCTAAGATTAAAACTATCTAAAATGTAGTCACAGGAGGAGGGTAAAATATCTGCAGGACTATTTCTTAAAATGTCAATAAAATTTGCAGCCACTTGAACAGTAAGATAGCATTTCCGCACAGTCCTTTCAGAAGTGTCCCTTTGGTTAAAATAATTCACATTAAAAAAGACACAGAAATGATCAGTAAAACCAAAGTCTTTGACTTCAGTGACGTGTACTGACAGTCCATATGTTAAAAGTAAATCTAAAACGTGTCCTTTTTTATGGGTTGGATGAGTGACATGTTGAGTAAAATTCATGGAATTAATTAATTTTAAAAATTCACAGGTAAAAGAGTTTGATTGATTATCTACATGTACATTAAAATCCCCTAAAATAATAGCTGTGTTGTATTTTGAAAGTATTATTGATAATAATTCGACAAATTCTGATAGAAAAGAGGTGCAATCAATCAATCAATCAACCAATCTTTATTTGTATAGCGCCAATTCATAACAAGTGTTATCTCAAGACACTTTACAATAGAGCACAAAGTTCTTCATATTATGGATACACATATATGCATAGATACATATATACATATATAAAATACACAAATACATATATATATACAAATATATACATCCAACACCCAACATGAATCCATGTAGCCAATCATGAATCCCTCCTTCATGGCGGCAAGAAAAAACCTTCTGTTAAGCAGCAGGAAATCTTGAATGTGGACCCCAGTCTCATGATGAACAGCAAATCCACACAATGCTGTGTTGGGTGTGTGGGCAAAGGGAGGGAGGTAAGTGGAGACAAGTGGAGTAAAGTAAGAACTAAAGCTAGTGACAGATCAATGGACCAATCATAGACCTGTCGTCGTCAAATTTGTTTCTGCTGGAAACAAATTTATTAGAGTTTAGCCTCTTGAGATGCTACAACTTGTTTTCAGGAGGGTCCTCATGTCTGTGTGGTTGTGGTGATAATTTTATAGAAGTATAATCAATAAAAGTCTTACTGAAAATAAGAATTTATGGTAGTGACAAACTCATGGGCGCCCAGACCACAAGTGCATCCTTACCATATTTGTCTCCGTTAAGTATAAATGTATTAATGGTAGACCTCTTGAGATGTGACACCTCATTTTCAAGAGGGCTCTCATGTCAATGTGGAGCTAGAGATAGCTACTATAGATGTATCATCCATGGATAGAAAGATCATGTTAATATCAACATTAACAGCTATAATGATTATAAACTTGAATGAGATGGCCAAATATGTGTTCTGTCTGTAATTGTAGTTATTGAGGCTTCATGACTCCACAGCAAAAGGCAGTCTCTACCAAGGATCCCAGGCCACCTAAAAGACAAGAGCCAGAGACGAGTACAGGAACAAACAGAAAGGGGAAGAGGCATATATGGAGAGAGAGTGTGAGAGAGAGAGGGATAGAGCCCAATGTGCCAGATCCCCCCCGGCAGTCTAAGCCTATTGCATCTTAACTATGTGTCTAAACTATGGACTATGAGCTGGTCCCTAACTGAAAGCTTTATCAAAGAGGAATGTTTTAAATCTAACCTTAAAGGTAGAGAGGGTGTCTGCCTCCTGAACCGTGGTCGGTAAATGGTTCCAGAGAACAGGAGCCTGATAACTGAAGGCTCTACCTCCCATACTACTTCTAGAGACTGATGGAACCATGAGCAGGCCAGCATTTTGGGAGCGTAATGTTCTAGAGGGGTTGTACGGCACTACAAGCTCTTTGAGATAAATTGGTGCCTGTCCACTGAGAGCTTTGTAGGTGAGAAGAAGAATCTTGAATTCTATTCTATATTTAATGGGAAGCCAATGCAGAGAGGCTAATACAGGAGTAATGTGGTCTCTTCTACATGTTCTAGTCAGTACACGTGCTGCAGCATTTTGAACCAGCCGAAGCGTCTTAAGCAACTTACTGGGACAGCCTGAAAGAAGAGAATTATAATAGTCAAGTCTAGAGGTAACAAAAGCATGGACTAGCTTTTCAGCATTGTTCTGGGACAGGATAGGCCTAATTTTAGCGATGTTACGATGTTACATACAGCTGAGTATCATCAGCATAACAATGAAAATTAACAGAGTATTTCCTCATGATATCACCGAGGGGAAGCATATATATGGAGAAGAGAATTGGACCTAGCACGGAGCCTTGTGGAACTCCGTAACTTACTTTAGTGTGCACAGAGGACTTGTTGTTCATGTGTACAAACTGGTATCTATCAGATAAGTAGGACTTAAACCAATTTAGGGCAGTCCCCGTAATCCCGAGTAATACCTCTAATCTCTGTATAAGAACATCATGATCAATGGTGTCGAAAGCTGCACTAAGATCTAACAAAACAAGTACTAAGAGAAGTTCATCTGAATCTGAGAGTAGGTCGTTAGTTACTTTAACTAGAGCAGTCTCTGTGCTGTGATGAGCTCTAAATCCTGACTGAAAGTCCTCAAAAAGGCTGTTGTCTTCAAGGAAGTCACATAGCTGATTAGCCACTACTTTCTCCAGGATCTTTGAAGTAAATGGAAGGTTTGATATAGGCCTGTAGTTAGCTAAAGTTCCCAAATCGAGGTTAGGTTTTTAAGGAGAGGTTTGATTAATGCTACTTTAAAAGACTGTGGCATGTAGCCTGTTGTTAGAGATATATTTATTGTCTCCAGCAGGGATGGACAAACTAGGGGACAGACCTCCTTGGACAGTTTAGTTGGGATCGGGTCTAAAAGGCAGGTTGATGGTTTGGAGGAGGAGACAAGAGAATTTAGCTCCTGAAGGCTTATTGTAGAAAAACGATCCAACTCAAGTCTGACTACAATTAATGATACGGTAGGTTCGGGTGAAAGCAGGGAGTTGCTAATTTTATCTCTAATTTTAAGAATTTTATCATTAAAAAAGCTCATAAAGCCCTCACAGCTGAGAGCTAGAGGAATCATAGGCTCAATTGAGCTCTGACTCTGTGTCAGCCTGGCTACAGTGCTGAAAAGGTACCTAGGGTTGTTTTTATTTTCTTCAATTAGTGAGGAGTAGCAGGCAGCTCGAGCATGTCGTAAGGCTGTCATGTAGTTATTATGACTTTCCCGCCAAAGTATACGTGACTCCTCGCTTTTATTGGAGCGCCATATTCTCTCTAATTTACGGGATGCTTGTTTAAGTTCACGAGTTTCAGAAGTAAACCAAGGAGCCGTCCTCTGACGTTTAATAGTTTTTTGTCTCAGTGGGGCAATTGAGTCCAAAGTGGGTCTTAGTAGACTGGCAGAGTCATCAACCCGCTGATATCACTTTCTTTGTCAACATGGATATTAAAATCACCTACAATAAGTATTTTATCAGAGCTAAGGACCAAGTTTGATATGAACTCAGAAAACTCTGATAAGAATTCAGAATAAGGGCCTAGAGGACGGTAAATTATCACAAATAGGACAGGCTGGCAGGTTTTTGAGTCAGTATGAGATAAATTTAGAACAAAGCTTTCAAAAGAAGAGTAATTAGCTTTTGGTCTAGGATTGATTTGGAGACAAGAAGGATAAATAGCTGCTACACCACCACCACGGCCTGTGTCGCAGGGTATATGAGTATTTGAGTGACTGGGAGGATTGAATTCTGATAGAAAAGAGGTGCAGTATTTGGGGGGTCTGTATAGGGTGAGACACAATGTAGGTGGACTGTTAAAAACAAAACAATGGTATTCAAATGAGTTAAAATCACCAAATAAAATCTCCTTAAAACCAAGCGATGTTAAAGAGAATGGTTGCTGTGCCACCACCTCTTCTATCTTTTCTAAATGAATTTAAAAAACCATAATTAGGTGGTGAGGCCTCTAAAAGTGCAACAGGTCCGTCCGTGCTGAGCCATGTTTCAGTTAAAAACATGCAATCAATGCTATTTTCTAAAATCAGGTCGTTGATTAAAAATGTTTTGTTTAAAAGCAATCTAGCATTTAAAAGTGCCATGTGCAGAGATTGGTGTTGTGGTGATTTAACAGGTGAGTTTTGTGTGTGAATGTGTATGAGATTATTTTTAAGTGAGCCTGTAGGTCTATTTGAGTTATGGTCTCTAGTTTGTCCTCTGTCAGTGATAATGGTGGGAATATGTGACATTATGGTGAGATCAGGGGGTCCGAGTCCAGTAAAACATGTCGTACTGCTAAAAGTGGAACTATGTCCATAGTGACAGGGACCGGGGGGACATCAATCAGTGGTGGGGCCGACCAGCTGATGCAGGAGGGTTATGGCGAGAGGTGGAGGGTAATTGGACGTGTTGCCTACCGTAGTCCAGGTTAGTGGAGAGCAGATGGCTTCCAGCTCTGTTCAGGTACAGCCCGTCTGCCCCAAACAAGTGCCTCCTGTCCCAGAAGGTGTTAAAATTGTCAATGAAGCCCACGCCGTGGGGTCCACAGACAGAGGACAGCCAGGTGTTGAGGCTCAGCAGCCTGCTGAACCTCCCCATTCCTCTGCCACAGGTGGGGGTGGGGCCGGAGACGAGGGCCTGGATGTGGAGCTGTTTTATTGTGGTGAGGAGCTGGAGGAAGTCCTGTTTCAGAAGTTCAGACTGCTGTTTGGGGGTGTCGTTGGTACCGACGTGGATTATGATTTTGTCGGCATCTGGGTAGGACTCCAGGATTCCTGGGATTTTATCCACGATGTCCAGGACGGTGGCATTGGGAAATGACAGGATGAGATTCGCCTTCATCCACACGTTCCTCACGATGGAGTCTCCGATGATGAGGGTCGTCAGAGGAGTCGTCTGCTGCAGGTGCGGAGGAGGCAGGCTGTCTCCGTGGATGAGCATCGTGGTGGTGGCTGTGGAGACCGCGGTGACGGCACCTCCTGGTGGTATGTGGTGCTTCTCCTCTTCACGGCCTCCCTCAGCAGCCTGCAGTGGGCCGTGGATGAAGACCTGGCGGCCTCAGGCGGGAGCCGAGCAGCGTGACCCTTCAGAGGGGGAAACTCCTGCATGCTCAGGATGTCAAACCTGTTGGTCAGCGGTAGCTCCAGAGATGACGACAATGTTGTCTCGAGCATGGATGAAGGAGCGGTACCGGGCCTCTGCTGGCATGCCAAAGCCGGCCTGGCCCCCTGCACTGCCAGGTGGGGGGTAAACTGTAGGCGCCCGGGTTGGGAGGCCCACTGCCGTCGCTGCAGGAGTGGTTTGGGTAGACTCACCTTCTTTTTATCTGCCACCCACGACGGTCCATGGCCCTCCGTTTGATGGAGTTGAACTCACTGGGGCCTTTGGTTTAGCCCCCAGTCGGAGCCACCGATCATCCGGAGCTGAGCCTGGGGCAGTGCCACGGGCCTCGGTGGGTATGTTGGCGGGAGGTGGAGACGCCAAGGCCAGGGAAGCAGCGACAAAGGGAGTCGTGTCTTCATACTCCTCTGCACAAGTGGTGGCTGGTTCAGGACCGAAAATAATAGTGTACAGGTGTTTCTCGGCATCCTGGAACATGTATAATGTGGATATTCTTCTCTCCAACACTTGCACCTTCATACTGAGGCTGGCGCAGCTAAAGCAGCTGGATGGTAAGGTAAGTGGAGCCATGTTTACCGGTCTTGTCTCTCAAATACCTCGAGGTAGCAGACCGTTAAAAAAACACAAACAGGCTTAAAGTAAGAAGTGAAACAACTATAGTCCAAAATGTGCACGGTAGAAAAGCAAAAAAGCAGTATAATTGCAGCTTGTGTACCGGCGATTTGGCGGGTTGCTACGGCGCCAACGCATGCACAGTAGCCTTTAAGAGAAAAATTGTTTTTTTGGCTCTGTTTGCACTTTTTTATTTATTTTATTTTAGGTTTTTCTTTTTTAATCTGAAATAAAGGCCTTAAATTAATTTGGTGAATACTCTCCTTGTTAATCACTGGATCACTGAATGTTGGATGTTTTTTGGACTGTTTATCACAATAAATGTCAGTAAACCTTTGATTCTGCCTCTGTCTCCAGCTTCTGGGTCCAACTATTAAAAGATTAAAGGTTGTTCCCACCAGATTATGTTCAGCCACCTGTTAAACTCCTCTTGACTAATATAGGAATTTTCATACTTTTAAGTTTACCCTTGAGACTTTCAACAAGTACAAGAGTCGGATGAAAAGTTTAGAGCCTAACTATGAAGAAATAATGCAAGATCAATTAAACTTGGCATGCATGTATTTCAACTCTTTTGATGACTAACTACCCTGTTTTTTTCACCTGTTGTGGGTGTTGCTGCTGAGACAGGACTTAAATGATAACGGTTGTGAAAATTTCTGAAAATGGACAAAGTCGAGTATCGTGCCGTTATCAAGTATCTGACTTTGAAAGGGTTAACTCCAACACAGATTCATGCTGATATGGTTGGAACATTAGGGGATAATGCTCCATCTTTTGCTACAGTGAAACGGTGGGCAGCTGAATTCAAAAGGGGTAGAGAGAGCATCGAAGATGACGCGAGGTCTAGACGGCCATCATCAGCTGCCACCACAGAAAACATTGACCGTGTGCACCAAATGGTGATGAATGATAGAAGAGTGACTCTTCATTACATAGCTAAGACTGTTGGCATCTCCCACAAGAGAGTTCATCATATTCTGACCAACGAACTTGGAATGACAAAGGTTTCAGCAAGGTGGGTTCCATGCCTTCTGAGTCCTGATCAGAAATTCACTTGGCTGGACATGTCAAGGGAGAATTCAGAGCTTTTTGAAGCAGATCCAGATGATTTCATGGAGCGATTTCTGACTATGGATGAATGTTGGATCCACCACTTTGAGCCTGAGACAACAAAACAATCAATGCAGTGGAAACACACTTTCTCACCACCTCCAAAAAGGCCAAGGTGGTGTCCTCTGCTGGGAAGGTGATGGCCTCAGTCTTCTGGGATGCAAAGGGTGTTGTGTTTGTGGATTATTTAGAAAAGGGCCAAACCATCAAAGGAGAGTATTATTCTAGTCTTTTGAGGCAGTTATGGTAAGCTATCAAGGAAAAACATAGAGGAAAATTAACAAAAGGTATCTTGTTCCATCAGGACAATGCTCCACCCCACAAGTCAGTGGTTGCGATAGCAGCAGTGCATGACTGTGGCTTTGAACTTGTTCCCCACCCTCCGTACTCTCCTGATCTCGCTCCGTCGGACTCCGACGAAGCATTTAGCTGGGAAGCATTTTGACAGCGACGACGACGTCATATCTGCTGTAACTCACTTTTTTGACGACCTAGACAAAACCTTCTACAAAGCAGGGATCCAAGTGCTGCAGCACCGCTGGCAGAAGTGTGTGGACCACAAGGGGGACAATGTTGAAAAATAAATAGCTAAAAATTTCATTCCGGTTTGACTTCATAGTTAGGCTCAAAACTTTTCATCTGCTATCACATTTTGTGGGCTGGGAGGAAGGCCAAATACCCCAAAATGTGTTCAAACACCTTACAAAAAGTGTTTTTTGCATAATATGTCCCGTTTAAAAAAACAGTCCTTTATTATTTACAACTGTATTACAAAACCCAAAACCAGTGAAGTTGGCACGTTGTGTAAATCGTAAATAAAAACAGAATACAATGATTTGCAAATCCCTTTCAACCTATATTCAATTGAATACACAGCAAAGACAAGATACTTAACGTTCGAACTGGTAAACTGTGGTTTTTTTTGCAAATATTAGCTTATTTTGAATTTGATGCCTGCAACATGTTTCAAAAAAGCTGGCACAAGTGGCAAAAAAAGACTGAGAAAGTTGAGGAATGCTCATCAAACACTTATTTGGAACATCCCACAGGTGAACAGGCTAATTGAGAACAGGTGGGTGCCATGATTGGGTATAAAAGCAGCTTCCCTGAAATGGTCAGTCATTCACAAACAAGGATGGGGCGAGGGTCACCACTTTGTGAACAAATGCGTGAGCAAATTGTCAAACAGTTTAAGAACAACATTTCTCAAAGAGCTATTGCAAGGAATTTAGAGATTTCATCATCTACGGTCTGTAATATCATCAAAAGGTTCAGAGAATCTGGAGAAATTACTGCACGTAAGCGGCAAGGCCGAAAACCAACATTGAATGCCCGTGACCTTGATCCCTCAGATGGTACTGCATCAAAAACCGGCATCACTGTGTAAAGGATATCACCACATGGGCTCAGGAACACTTCAGAAAACCATTGTCAGTAACTACAGTTCGTCGCTACATCTGTAAGTGCAAGTTAAAACTCTACTATGCAAAGCGAAAGCCATTTATCAACAACACCCAGAAACGCCGCCGGCTTCGCTGGGCCCGAGCTCATCTAAGATGGACTGATGCAAAGTGGAAAAGTGTTTTGTGGTCTGACGAGTCCACATTTCAAATTGTTTTTGGAAAGTGTGGTCGTTGTGTCCTCCGGACCAAAGAGGAAAAGAACCAGTCGGACTGTTATAGGCGCAAAGTTCAAAAGCCAGCATCTGTGATGGTATGGGGGTGTATTAGTGCCTAAGGCATGGGTAACTTACACATCTGTGAGGGCACCATTAATGCTGAATTGTACATACAGGTTTTGGAGCAACATATGTTGCCATCCAAGCAACGTCTTTTTCATGCTTTTTCCTGCTTATTTCAGCAAGACAATGCCAAGCCAGATTCTGCACGTGTTACAAAAATACTTTGCACTCTTTAACTACTTCGTAGTAAAAGAGTGCGGGTACTAGACTGGCCTGCCTGTAGTCCAGACCTGTCCCCCATTGAAAATGTGTGGCGCGTTATGAAGCGTAAAATACAACAACAGAGACTCCGGACTGTTGAACAACTTAAGCTGTACATCAAGCAAGAATGGGAAAGAATTCCACCGGAAAAGCTTCAAAAATTGGTCTCCTCAGTTCCCAAACGTTTACTGAGTGTTGTTTAAAGGAAAGGCGATGTAACACAGTGGTAAAAATGCCCCGTGCCAACTTTTTTGCAATGTGTTGCTGCCATTAAATTCTAAGTTGATGATTATTTGCAAAAGAAAATAAAGTTTCTCAGTTCGAACATTAAATATCTTGTCTTTGCAGTGTATTTAATTGAATATAAGTTGAAAAGGATTTGCAAATCATTGTATTCTGTTTTTATTTACGATTTACACAACGTGCCAACTTCACTGGTTTTGGGTTTTGTATTTTTTTACAGTGTTTTCTTCACACAGATTTTCTTTTATTAGTACATAAAATATTTCACTTCTTACAGTCATGCAGATATATCTCATCTTGTAAATATGAAGCTTGAAGTTTAACAAAAAATCTATTGAAACTAGAAGTGGTCCGAAAGAACAAACCTTCGCCAAGGCATTTCCAACATTGTTGGGCCAGTTATTGTTTAAAATGTGGAAAACTGCCCTATCTCACACTGATAGGAAAACCTAGAAAAAATTCCTGAACCCACATCTGGATTCAGATCACCACCAAACTCTAATTCATGACCTACATTCCCTGAAACTTTAATCAAAACAGTTCTTAGCTTTTTCAGTTACATTGCTAACAGACAGATGGACAAACAGACAATTGCCTATAAAAACAGAGCTTCCTTGGCAGAGGTTGTGTAAGGATTCGCTCCCTCTCTAGCCTGCTCTCCCCCTCCCTCACTGCTTTCCTGCTCCCTGCTGCTTGGAGGGTGGGCGTAGTTTCCCAGAGACATTTTGCAGCAGCCTCACCTGTTTCCTGTTCACCCTAATCACCGCTCACTACTTAACCGGCTCCTGGACTTCTCTGCAGCGCCGGTGGATTCCACTCTTCACGTGGTTTGTTCAGGCCGTTTGTTTCTCTGAATTATCTCTTTGTGCTTCGCTCAGGCCTTAAGCTTTAGTATCTCCGCTCAGGAGTTCAGCCTGGTTCTTTTTGTGCCTGTGTGACTGACTGCCTCCTGTCACGCAGAGGAACTCACCTTTTTTTCTGCTCCCTCTCTCCACAGTGTTCTACTGTGGATCACTGTACTTACCTTGGACTTTGTGGAAACAATTAAATCACTGTCAACTCTCACCAGCCTCTTTCTTGAAGCTTTTGGGTCCAACAATAAAAGAACTAAGGGTCATTCCTTAACAGAATCCACCGGCCTTATTTCATGGAGCCAGCCAACATTGAATAATTAAGAGAGGCAATAACTAACCAGGGGACTCTGTTGGGGCAACATGAGAGCATGCTACGAGAAGTAGCCGGCTCCCTGGAGGAGCTCACTCGCCAGGTGCTTCAGATCACCACTCAGCTAAAAGAACTCACTCTCCCTGCAGAGGCAGCCCCTCTGGTGAGTATTCCTCCTGCCCCTGTCTCTGCTCCACTTTCTCAGGCCTCAAATGCATCTAGAGAACCCTTTGTATTAAAATTGATAACCGCCTGAGGGAACGGACTAGAGAGAGAGCGGTGAGGTCTTGCCGGACGGCTCCCTCTCCTGGCCAGGAAGAGTCATCACTGGTTCCAGTTCCTGCTCTGCCTTCTCCTTCTGCTCCTGCCCCCCCTGCTGCCTTGGAAGCACCCATGCAACTGGGAAGGACTCGGCTGAGTCAGAGGAAGAGACAAAGACGCCTCAATGAACACCTGCGCATGTACTGTGGGGAAGGCGACCATTTCCTATCATCCTGCCCAAGAAAGCCAAAAGACAGGACTCACCACTAGGGAGGAGCGTAGTGGTGAGTCAGACCTCTTCATCCCCCAGCTCTTCACAGAGAGTAACTTTTCCTGCCACCCTCATCTGGCCCCAGAGTTCTGTTAAGGCCCCTGTTTTTCTTGTCTCAGGCGCTGACTATACTTTTATAGATGAGGGTTTTGTTAAGACTCATAATATCCCGGTAAATGTCCTGCCTCAGCCTAAGAGAGTTGATGCTCTTGACGGTCGTATTATTACATCCATAACTCACTGCACCATCCCTTTAACCCTCCTGCTCTCAGGAAATCACAGAGAGCAGATCAGTTTTTTCATCATCCCTTCACCCTATTCCCCGCTAGTGCTAGGCCTTCCCTGGTTCAAGTTACACAGCCCCCATATTAACTGGACTCAGGCATCCATAGTTAGTTGGAGCACTAACTGCTACTCCCTCTGTCTGCGCTCTGCCACCCCAGAGACTTCAACTCCCAGCAGTACACCTCCTTCTCCTGATCTCTCCCACCTCCCTCAAATATATCATGATCTAGCCCCGGTCTTCAACAAGGACTTAGCATGCACTCTTCCACCTCATCATCCCTATGACTGTGCTATTAACCTCCTCCCTGGTGCCCCCTTGCCTTCCAGTCACCTCTACAACCTGTCTTGCCCTGAAAAGGAAGCTATGGAGGCCTACATTACTGAGTCCCTGGCTGCTGGTCTCATCCGCCCCTCCTCTTCCCCTATCGGTGCAGGCTTTTCTTCGTTGAGAAGAAAGACTCCACTCTCAGGCCCTGTATCGATTTCCGGGGTCTTAATGCGATCACTGTCAAGGACAAATCACCGATCCCACTCATTGACCCCTCCTTCGAACCTCTTTGCCATGCCCAGATATTCACCAAGCTTGATCTGTGCAACGCCTACCAGCTCATCCGTATTCGAGAGGGTGATGAGTGGAAAACTGCCTTCAACACACCCCTAGGCCACTTCGAGTACCTGGTAATGCCTTTTGGGGTCACCAATGCCCCTGCAGTGTTTCAAACCTTAATGAAAGACCTCTTTAGGGACATGCTTAATTGATTTGTGTTCGTTTACCTAGATGATATCCTCATCTTTTCAAGGTCCCTTCACGAACACAAACAGCATGTTCGTCTGGTGCTTCAGCGCCTCCTAGAGAACCGGCTGTATGTTAAGCCCGAAAAGTGTGAATTCCACACCCCCTCTGTTAACTTCCTGGGCCAACTTCTTGTCGAGGCTGGACAGCTCCACCCTGATCCCAAGAGAAAACCTCCCACAAATCCCCGGCTGGCTTGCTGCGTCCTTTGCCCATACCTCACCGACCTTGGTCACATATTGCAGTGGACTTCATTGCTGGACTGCCCCCCTCGCAAGGTAACACAGTCATACTCACAGTTGTGGATCGTTTCTCTAAGATGGTTCACTACATTCCCCTAACTAAGTTACCTTCAGCTCTTGAGACTGCCAATCTGCTAGTGCTACATGTGTTCAAATTGCATGGAATTCCCAGCGACATTATTTCAGACTGTGGTCCTCAGTTCTCCTCTCGTGTTTGGAAGGAATTCTGCAAGGCTTTGGGCGCAGCAGCCAGCCTGTCTTCAGGTTTTCACCCCCAAACCAACAGACAGACTGAGCAGCAAATCAGGATCTGGAGTGTACTGTGTGGCAGCTCACCATCCCGTATCCTGGAGTGACCACTTACCATGGATCAAATACGCCCACAACTCCCTCTCAAGCTCAGCTACGGGTATGTCACCCTTCATGGCCTGTTTTGGTTTTCAGCTCCTCTTTTCCCTGAACAGGAGGCAGGGGTCTCGGTCCCTTCGGTGGGCGAACACTTACGGAGGACAAAGGAGGTTTGGAGGAAGGTCCGGACTGCTCTCACCAGCTCGACTGAGAGGAATAAACGGAGTGCAGACCGACATCACTCTCCAGCTCCAGCTTATCAGCCCGGGCAGATGGTGTGGCTCTCTTCTCGAGATCTTCCTTTCCAGGTTGATTCCAGTAAGCTTGCTCCACGGTTCATTGGTCCTTTTCCTAATGAGAATGTTATTAATGATTCTGTTGTGAGACTTAGGTTACCTGCCTCCCTCAAAGTCCATCCTTCATTGCACGAATCCCTCCTGAAACCTGTGGCTGCCAGCGAGCTCAGCCCTCCGGCCAAACCCCCTCCATCCCCCTGTCTCATCGACGGCCACCCAGTGTTCTCCGTCTCCAGAATCCTGGATGTCAGTCCTAGGGGGTGGGGTTTCCAGTATCTGGTCAACTGGGAAGGGTAGGGTCCGGAGGAGAGGTCCTGGGTTTCCCGGAAGCTCATCCTGGAAGACACCCTCCTCCAGGATTTCTACACGGAGCATCCGGATAAGACTGGCAGGATGTCAGGAGACGTCTGTTGGGGGGGGTAATATGAGGATTCACTCCCTCTCTAGCCTGCTCTCCCCCTCCCTCACTGCTTTCCTGCTCCCTGCTGCTTGGAGGGTGGGTGTGGTTTCCCAGAGACATTCTGCAGCAGCCTCACCTGTTTCCTGTTCACCTTAATCACCGCTCACTACTTAACCGGCTCCTGGACTTCTCTGCGGCGCTGGTGGATTCCACTCTTCATGTGGTTTGTTCAGACCGTTTGTGTCTCTGAATTATCTCTTTGTGCTTCGCTCAGGCCTTAAGCTTTAGTATCTCCGCTCAGGAGTTCAGCCTGGTTCTTTTTGTGCCTGTGTGACTGACTGCCTCCTGTCATGCTGAGGAACTCACTTTTTTTTCTGCTCACTCTCTCCACAGTGTTTCCAGGAGCCCTCACCACCGCTGTCACCTTTTATTCACTGGATTACTGTACTTACCTTGGACTTTGTGGAAACAATTAAATCACTGTCAACACTCACCAGCCTCTTTCTTGAAGCTTTTGGGTCCAACAATAAAAGAACTAAAGGTCATTCCTTAACAGGTAAAGGTACTGGTAGCTGAGACTCATTGTTCCATCATGAAAAGTTGCCCCCATATTCCTCATACTGTCTTTCTTTATGTAAATCTTTTTGTGCTTATTTGGCTCAGATGTTTAAGAAAACATTTGTTTCTTTTTGAAGTTTTGTTTTACTAGGTCCATCATGTCTAATGTTGCTGCTACTGTGTTTTTTGGACAGTCCCCTGCTCAGTATTCACTGATTGAACAAGATGCCATCAAACGTGCGCAAGAGATCCCAGCAGAGTATTGGGCTGTGTCGTCTCTGACAGGTGAGACTGTTTTCATTTTAATTCAGAAGAAAAACCAAGGTCAGTGTTCTAAGACCAAAAATATTAGATGTGTTGCCCTTGTTCACACATTTATGTTTATACATTTTTGTTTTTGCAATTTCTTTGCAAAGGCCATTTTTTCTTATTTCTTGTGCCACAACATCTGCCTGGTGCTTTGGTTTAACTTGTGACCATGTCAACTGGCGTTAGCAGCCATTTAGAGTAAATAGAGCTTCTATTCAAGACATATCTGATAATCTTGATCAGATCCTCTTATTTGAGAATTTCATGGGTACTCATGTTGGTGTCAATATCTATTGTAACCATGGCAGCTACAGACACAAGAGACCATGGATCACCATTAAACATGGTCAATTGTGAAACAGTAACAACTTAGTAAAAACTTGCTCATTAGGTTGATTGGTGATTATAAATTGCCCTTAAGTATGAATGTGAGCATGAATGTCTCTTGGACCCCCTGCAAAGGGATAAGTGGAAAATAATGGATGAATGGATGGAATTTCATGATTCAAAACTTTATCAGTGATGTTTTTTGACACTAGTGTCTATTTTGACCCTTGGAGAAAATGACAACTTCCTTTCAGTCTTATGGACCAATCAGATGCACCCATTTTCTTCTTCTCTTGTTTCTTTACAGTAGTGTGCTGTGGAAATTTTACTCTGATGCATACTTATACTTCACATTTGAGTTACACTTCACATTTCTGTCTCACCACACACATATGAGCTCCCATCTCACATAAAGACCTTCACTTCACTTCATCAGCATTTGAATGGTTTAATTTATTTTATGACATTTTCCTTACAGGAGCAGAGTCTCACACATAGATGAGATTAATAACATACACATAGATTAGCTTAGCAGCGCAAAGATGTCCTTGTCCTTGGTCCACACACATAGTTCCAACTAAGATATCAGCTGTTTGTGTCTAATAATTTAGAGACGGCGCCGGGACAGCGTCTTTGGATTTACACATACACACTTATCCCTACACACATACACTCCCACATTCACAAACACACATACGCACATACCAAACACACATATCCTTGAATTGCTATGCTTTAAATGTGTGCACCTCTTCCTATGTCTTCAGACTTTCTCTGCAGATGATGGACTGCCCATCTCTGTTCCTTTGATTGTCTCCGGACTTGCAAGCCTGTATTTTTTCCTTTTTGTAATAAAAACTCACAAAGGCAGCACTTGGTTCAAGATCCTTCATTTTTCATCCTTTTCCATTCCTGTGGGAAGATATACAAATTTTCCATTACAACTGCCAAATCAGGAGCAGCCAAAGATCAACAAGAGAAAAGATAGTCACCTGTCCTTACCTTTAATAGAAAAGGAAGTATGAGTAATTTCATGTGGCTCTTTAAAACATTTGAGAAAGAAACTGCATCCAAGGGTGGCACTTAAACTTCCATGAGGCAAAAAAGAAGTACATATGACTGAGTGTAGATAAGTGAATATTTTTTTACTACAAGTCTCTGAGCATACTTTTATTTTTTCCCATGATTGCCAAGGCTTAAGGGTTATATTCAGATGTGAAATGGCTTTTTCATAAAAAAAAAATCTCCCCCCATTATCATAACTAATTAAAGCATATTTTAACTTCCAGCCACATGACAATCTCACTGACATTTTTCTTTTTTGGCCCATAATTAAATTATTTATATTTAAAATCAAGAATACTTCATACAGCAGACATCAGTCAACGAGGTTTTGTATTAATGTAATAAATTAACCTGCATTTCAACATAATAAAATCTAACTATTTCAATGATCAGTTGTAGGGGCAGCATACACTAACTAATCAATAAACCTGTAATCATTAACTTAACTGATCAGTGAAGTTGCTGTCTGCTTGAGGTTGACAAGTATCTTATCACATAACAACATGAGCCCATTTCACTAATGCAACCCTAGTAATTCCAAGATGATACCTGGATAACTTAACAAGAAAATTCCCCACCTATCTTGTTTACGCTTTGCCCCCTCACAGCAGGAAGTTAACCTGTTTTTTTTTTTGTTTTTTTTTTGGGGGGGGGGGATATCAATGAAACACTACTGTTGCATTGACTTTTATGTTGGGCCCTTTTTTGATCTACAGTATATTGAGCCAGAACTATATCTCACAGAACCAGTTTGGGTTATCTAGTGCTAATATGGTGTTAAAATGCACTAGAATACACAACATGGCATCTGCTTAATTGAAAATGTTCTGTTGGAAGACCCCCAGACCCCCTAGAGATTTATTCATTGATTTCTGTGTGTTCTTCACAGTCCAGCATTGAATCTAGACAGTTCTTGTGGATGCTGATCCTAACTACAAACTAACTTGAGTAGTCTGTCTAGTCTGTTTTAACATGTGCCATTTGTATAACATGTAAGCATGTCTAAAGTTCCCTTGAAAACACACAAAACTCAGTGCCCTCTTTGGTGGAAAGAACGAGCTGTATGTGCCCTTTTTTTTCTTTTCGCCCCGCCCTTGAAAATGTCTGTGCACATGCCACTGAGTGTAAATGAGGTTTGAGAGAGGAGTGTGATTGTTGGTACCCCTTACCACTACCCCCAACCCCATGACTGCTGGTCTGTGACCATATGTCTTCCATAAAACCAGGCCTTGGAACAGAAAAGGTTGGGGACCACTGGCATGTGTTTAGTTTTAAATGTCAATAGTCTTTTTTCCTGAACATTAAGCCAAGTATCCGAAACAAAACCAGCATCAACAGGCAATATTTCACTTTATAGCTTTTAAAAAACGTATTAATATATCTAAAAAACTTGATGAACTACATAGATGTCCTTTATAATTCATTAACTGTCCCTGTGCAGTGTGTTCCCTTGCTTTTTCCGCTGTCTGAGTAAATTATTTTCATCTCTTGTGTGAATTAGAGTACGTTTTTTTAATTTGATAAAAGAACGCCTGTTAAAGGCCCTTTAAGTTAAAATAAGAACAAAAATAATGGTTTCTTTTTTATCTCTGACTTGAATTTCTGGGTGGGGATCATGTTTACAGGGTGGGGGTGTTTGTTGGGGAGGGGGGTGGGACACCCTCCCAAATAACCTATACATGTTTTTAAACATTTTGCACATAAAATGTCATAATTTATCGCACTGAACACTCCAGAGATCCAGAAAAATACCACACGCAAACTCTTCTCTGATGCAGTGGCTCTTGTCCGCTAGTTGCTAAAGGGCCTTATAAAGCAGAGTGTTTTTGCAGAGTCCATATTTATGTTCATATAGAACATTAGACTAAAAGTTTAGAAAAGCATTGAAGAACTGAATGGGACAGTAATTTGTAAAATATCCAGGCTCACCTGATATATACAGGAGAATCACCAACAAAACCAGACACAGAAATGTGAAGTAGTGGTTTACAAACTGATGCTTTTGTTTGTTAAACAGGGGCTCAATTTATCCTGTCATGACCTGGAGCAGATTTCTTCTGGCTCTGATGTGAAATCATTTCTCTCTTTGGAGTTATGGTTTAAAGAGCATATTGATGGAAAATAACCTCAAATATAATCAGCAGGATTTCTGTGGTATAACCGATCTCCCTCGAGGTGGGCACTCCCACATTTGCAAAAAATGCAATCAATATCAAATGGATCAGCAATGGATGTTTTCCCATCTGTAAAGCTAGGTGAATGTTTAGCTGAAGTTTTCACTGATGGAGTTGATATATAATTTCCCATGTAGATTTCATGTTCTTGGCAAACGCCTTGAACTGCTTACTGAAAAATAAAACATTCGAGCTGCTCGAATGTGCATTCAATGTTTTTTGTTTCTAATTTTAGTTGTTTTTTTCCAAACCATCAGTAAATCAAGCTTTATCATTATTTTTAATATCTAGTATTCTTGAAGATGTCACTAATGTTTATTTAGTAATTTTCTATTTACCAAGGTTTGGTTAGCAGCATGGTTTGAGATGAGGTTTGATGTCATTTCATTCATGCAGCCTACAATCTGACCTCTCTCCAGTCTACATCTGACAGATAAATCACATGGAAAGAAAATGGTCACAAACTGGCTTCCCCGGGGGCCACATCAGGCCCCCCAAAGCCCTCCATCCAGGCCCTCAAGTATTATTAAACATTGGAGGATTATAGCCTCTCCCAAAACTGTAACTGAACATTTGAATTTGATTTTGAATTGATTTGAATGTCAGATTTCTGATAATTTCCCTCAAAATTCAGTCTTAAATTTCATACTTTGAGCATCTTTAGTTTTGGAAATCATGAACACACTCTTTTTAGAGTTAAAATTTATATCAAACAACTTGCCATATTCAGAGCAGACTCTAAGTAGCTGCTATAGGCCAGCGCTGTATGGAGACAGAACCACTAAATCATCAGCATAGATCATGTGATTAATAAGGATGTTCCCCACCATGCAGCCAGTTTTACACCCATTTAACTGTCTAAAGATCATACATGTACAAGTTGAACAATAAAGGCAAGAGAATTCCTCCTTGACAGAATCCATTTAAAACTCGAAAAGCAGTAGACAAACTTGAACCCCACCTAACTTGCATAGTTTGGCGAGAGTACCAGAACTGCAGGATTCTTATAAGAAACAAGGGGACGCCTCTCTTTTTTAACTTTAAAAACAATTTGCCATGACTAATGTGATTGAATGCACGGGAAGCATCCAGAAAACACATAAATACAGTAATATTGGATCTTTTGTACTGACTGACAATATCTTTAGGTAAATAGACACATAGATCTGTGCCAAGTTTTTTCTTAAAACCAAATTGATTGTCAGTAGTTCGTATGTACTCACTCAATCTTTCTAGAAGAATACATTCAAAGACCTTAGACACATGCTAGCCAATGCAATTGGTCTATTGTTGTCAATGCTAGATAGCTTTCCTGTTTTATTTTTGACTACAGGCTCTAAAATGACAGACATTATAGATTCAGGCAGGATGCCACGCATCAGCAGCCCTGAAAAACACAATGCAAGTAGCACAGACACTTTATGGCTAGTATGCTTCAGGTGCTCTGCTGCAACATGGTCATGGCCACAGGCTTTGTTGGGAGCCATATTATCAATAGCATGGCTCACCGCATCATGATTGATAAACACACTCTCACTGTGGGAACCGCACCAATAGTGCTTTCTCCACAGCTCTACAATATTATCAGATCCAGTGGTTCCATCAATACAAGAGGCCATAGGCATTTTACTGTTGCTAACCGCCTTCACTTCCTTCCAGAACTCATAAACATTGTTATTCTGAAGCTTTTCAGCCATTGAGTTTGCCCTCATGGTCTGTTCATTTCTTTGTATATAGCGTACCGCATATTTAAAACGTAAATTGGCAAGCTTCTTATTATCACATTCAGGGCCATTGCTAGGTTTTCCTGTTCGAACCCACAATTTGAAGGCCTCTTTAGCCTCTGCATGTAGTTCATGAACATGAGAATTCCATCCAGGTCTCAGATTTTGATGTTTTTTCCTTTCCTTATAAGAGGTTTGCTTGCATTGATTAGGCAGGATACTATGTTGTCATACATTTGCACATGCTACCAACATGGCCTTCATCATCACAGTTAATGTTTCCACATGCTAAAGCATCAACAGGTAGCACAATGTTACCTAAGTATATATCAGTAAGTGCCTTGTAGTGCTGTTTCTCCTCAGCCATAAGCTTTGCCCAGTCCACCTTCTCAGATTGTATCTGGCTACTACAGACAATTTAGGTAGGCCCTCAGCATTTACAGTCAGAGAGACAGGGATATGATCTGCTGTGGCCAGATCCTAAAAAATCTCAACCTTCTCTATACTGTCATGAGCATCGGCTGTAGAGATACAGTGATCCAACCAGGATGTTGACTGCCAGGCTTCACTAATATAAGTGTAGGTGTCTACTGGCAGCAGCACCTTACTGGACAAAATAAGTTTGTTCTCTAAACAGAATTGCAAAAGATGTTGACCAAATATAGAGTTGTTGTCTGATATGTCCGCATTCAGATTCCTAATAACGAATAAACTTGAGTAGGCATTTTCTTTAATATAAGAGCTGATGAAGGCAAACCTGTTAAGGTATTCATCCTCATTATTACGACATTCAAAAGGAGTGTAAATATTTAGAACAATAAAAACATGATTATCATGTACAACTTTAATGCCTATGCACCAATCCACTTCAAGCCGAATAACACTGACAAGTGGGTCTAGGCGCTTGTGCCATAGAATGGCCACACCCCCCGGGATTCTGCCACGCAATATTCTAGTACTTTAGTCCTTCGTAGATTCCCCTGCACCATGAAAATCAGCGTGGACAGCATTAAGCCTGTCAAGATCCTGTATTGCTAAAAATGTCTCCTGTAAACATAAAATATCCGCACTTTCTAGGAGCAGGTCAATAACAACGCAATGAGCTCTTTCCCCTGCGCCTTCCACGCAAGTTATATGACACAACTTTCATGGTTCATAAACAAGTCTATCATTAAGCAAAGGCCCCAGCCTCGGACACACGCATCCCCAAGACAGGCGGCAGCTTAGCACCTGCCCCAGCAGCAGCGGTCCTGGTCTTCCGTGGCTCATAGAACTTGCGAACATATATTCCATCTGGCCACAGCTGTGGCTCGTACATCTCTGACACCTCTTTACACTGGACTATTACTTTAAAAGAGCTATACCGAGTTTGGTCTGTGACTATCCTTAGACAGGTTACGTCTCTAGCCAGTTTGTCTTTCAGGTAAGCAGTTAGGGTCTCTGTGTCCACGTCAGGTGAAACCTTTGTGGCGAACACACTTACCATCCTAGTCTTGACAGTTCGTATGTTCCCCACAGCACCAGTTCCAACTGTGCCATATGCCTTCTTTTCTCTGGGTGCAAACAGACGAGGCTTGGCCTGTGAAGTAGGTTTTCCAGTGACTTGTTGTTTGCGGAGTCCATTCTTAACAACACGGGTCCATGCGGGCAAATTCGCCTCAACTCTCCCCGCGGTGTTCAAGGCTCTCTCTTCCTCATCTCTACCGCGATGTTCGAGGCTCTCTCCTTCTCAGATCTTCCAGCAGTGTTCGAGGCTCTCTCCCCTTCGGCTTCCGTGTTTTCCGCCCGCCGATGCGGGTCCTCGCCGGCCTTGGTAGCAGCAGGCGCCTGTGGTCGCTCCACCACATGCAAGCATTGATTTATGTCTACAGTAATCCCACGTAGATCATCACAGATGTTAGACTGCACACACATAGCCTGCTTCAGAGTGGCCATATCCACATTTAAGCGCTCAATTTTACTGACCAGGCAGGAAACATCAAGACTGTTGAACAACATTGGTGGTAGCTCGTCTAAATGATAAGACACAAAGCAAGGAATGTTTTCTCCGACCTCATTGAGCAGCTTCAAACAGCTCTTGACGTTGTTTGCGTCTTTCTGGGCTCCTTTGTAAGTCACACACCGTTGTGCCCCTGGGCAGAGATCAAACAAAACTTTCTTCGAGCGGGGGGGGGGTGGGCGCTGTTTCCGCTTGATGGAGTAGGTAAGGGAAGAGGTGAGCTCCGCGGAAAAAAAGTCAGTTAGACTGAGCCCATCGTACTCTAGCCCCGAGGCCAACCCGAGGAGAGAGACCCCGGGCCATACTGGTTCGGCTACATTACTACGCTAACAAACAAAAGATTCTGGACACCGGGAAAAACAAAGGCAAACTTGTTTAAAAGGAGAGCAGATACACATCTTTCCAGACATGAGTCCGGAAGTCAGCAAACAACGCGCTGCCTTCAACCCTCTGAAAAGGAAGCTTCGAGAAGCCGGTGTTACCTACAGCTTATTCTTCCCTGCCAAGCTCATCTCCGTGAATGGGACCAGACACTCATTCGACACTCCACAGGCCGCCGAGGACTTCTTCAAGCAGAAAATCGCCAAAGGAAACTGACTTTAAGTGCAAGTACACGCACAAATGGCAATTCATAACTTACAATAACTGACTGTTATACCTCACCAAAATAGGTAAATGTCTCCGACTATGTGTGGCTGATAATTTGAAATACAAGTAATGACAGTTTACATGCAATATGATAAAGTAATGTAATGGGCAGTAATAACAGGCCCACAAACAGTTATATAGTTATTGGAAGATGTAGAGCAGGGGTGTCAAACTGATCCAGTAAAGGGCCACTGTGGCTGCAGGTTTTCATTCCAACCAAGCAAGAACACACCTGATCCAACAAATCAACTGTGTAAAGACAATCCAGTTGATTGAATAATTTGCATCAGCTGTGGTCTTGCTTGGTTGGAATGAAAACCTGCAGCCACAGTGGCCCTTTACTGGATCAGTTTGACACCTGTGATGTAGAGCATAGAAATTCTTCAACACAGTTGTTTCGAATCTGAAAGAAACTTAGAACTGGGATACTTTTTTTATTATTATTATTATTTTTACTGATTTCATTTTACTTATCTTTAACTTTTTCTTAAAATTTGTTGAAACAATACCTGCATCTACAGAGTTGATCCAGTGACTGCTGGGAATGTTCAGTATAACAGATGGGATGTTATTCTACCTGATAGGTTCGGTACAACAATGTAGGAATGTGATTGATATCAACTACAGCCTAGTTTCCTGATGTTGATTATTCCTTTACCATGTTTAATATCAGCTAGGATATATAAGGAAGGCTCAGGTGCTCTTTATTAATTATTTCTCTGAAGGAGCCCCAAACGAAGGAATAAAACTCTTCTCTTGCTGTAAGATACAGCAATGTGCTTTTGGAAAAACCATTTTTCTCCAACTGCTTGTTTGGGAAGTGGTGGGGAGTGGGGGTAGGGGTGGGAGGTACTTGCTTCCCTACCTAACCTTCATACCCATAACTTAATTCTAGCAGGTGATTTCAATTTGGTAATGGATCCAGTGTTTGATAGATCATCAAAAAAGCAATATCCCCTGTCCAAATCAGCTAAATTACTCCAGAATTTTATGAAATGTGCTAACGTTCTAGATGCTTGGAGACACATGTATCCAACGCAATGGAAATACTCCTTTTTTTCTCAACCATTCAATGCCTTTTCTTGGATTGATTATTTTTTCATAGATTCTAAGTTACTCTCTTCAGTAAAATATGTTGATTATGAAGCCATGGTCTTGTCTGATCACGCCCCACTAAAGCTACATCTTGATTTCCCCAACAGGCATACATCCAGAACCTGGCAAATGGATAATAATTTACTGGCAGATGAAGCCCATATAGAGTTTATAAGATCACAGATAGCTTTCTATATGCAAACAAATGATACCTCAGATGTCTCTCATAGTATTTTGTGGGAGGCCTTAAAGGCATTTGTTTGGAGCCAAATTATATCTTACAGTGCACAATTAAATAAAAAACAAGATGAAAAAAGGAAAAAAATAACTGATGAAATTAGAAACATAGATTATGAATATGCAGCAGCACCCAGAGCTGAACTGGTTTCAAAGAGGATATCGCTGCAAACAGAGATTAATCTCCTTTATACGTCAGAAACAACAAAATTAATTTATCGCTCCAAGCATAAATATTATGAACATGGAGAGAAAATAGGAAAGTATCTGTCCCATCAGATAAGAGCATATGAGGCATCTAGAATAATAACTGAAATTCTCACAGGTTCTGGCCATGTGACTAAAGATCAGACAGAAATTAATGAGGAATTTAAACAATTCTATGATAAACTGTATACAACAGAATCAAAAAAGGAAGCAAATCTTTTAAAAGACTTTTTTGACAACCTGACTATCCCTTCTATCAGTGTCGAAGATAAAAAAAACATCTAGAGGAGCCTATTACATTAGAGGAGATTATAGCAGCAATACATAGCCTACAAAGTTCTAAAGCGCCTGGCCCAGATGGGTACACACCTGAATTCTATAAGACATTTGTAGCACAGATCTCACCCATCCTTCTAAAAGGATTTTTAATGAATCTTTTCAATGAGGCCTTCTTCCAGAAACATTTTACCAGGCTTCAATTTCTTTACTACATAAAAAAGGGAAAGATCCATTAGAACCAGCTTCTTATAGGCCAATAAGTCTGTTAAATGTTGACACCAAGATTTTAGCTAAAATATTTGCTATTAGACTAGAGAATGTCCTTCCAGTTATAGTTCATGAAGATCAGACTGGATTTATTAAAAATAGACAAATGGTCCATAATATTCGTAGACTTTTTAATATTATATATTCTTCAGACCCGAATCCCCAAACCAATGTACTAATATCCCTCGATGTGGAAAAGGCCTCTGACAGGGTCGAGTGGGATTATCTCTTCTCGGCCCTGTCAAGGTTTGGTTTTGGCTCCAGATTTATTTCGTGGATTAGGCTTCTGTATGCTTCTCCAAAGGCATCAGTGCAGACAAATAAACTTAAATCGGATTACTTTACATTAACACGTTCAACGAGACAAGGCTGCCCACTGTCACCACTGCTTTTTGCGTTAGCGATCGAACCCCTTGCCATTTATTTACGTTCCTCCTCTATCTACGCTGGTATTTTTAGAGGGAATGAGGAGCATAAGGTCTCGCTGTATGCAGATGATTTATTGTACATTTCTAAACCCTCTAAATCAATACCTGTTATAATGTCTATATTAAAAACATTCGGGCAAATATCAGGATATAAGCTCAATATTATATAATAAAAAGTGTTCTGTTCCCCATCAAAATTTTAGAAGACCAACAACTTCTAGATACATTACCTTTTAAAATTTCAACTCAGTTTACATATTTAGGAATAATGACAACCAAAACATTTGTGGATCTTTATAGAGAGATTTTTTACTAGATAACACCGAACAAGAGCTTCAGCGTTGGTCCCACCTACCTATATCATTAGTAGGCTGAATTAATATAATCAAGATGAGCATTCTCCCCAAATTTTTATTTTTGTATCAATGTATTCCTATCTATATTAAAAAATGTTTTTTTACTAGCATAGACAAAATGGTTTCTGAATCTATATGGAGTAAAAAAAAGACCCAGAATAAGAAAGGCTTTCTTGCAGTGACCCAAATCTGAAGGAGGAATGGGTTTACCCAATTTTCAGTTCTATTACTGGGCATGCAATATTAAGATGGTGGCATACTGGTTACAAAAACGACCTCCATTGTGGTTAATGATAGAAAAAGTAAGTTGCTCCCCCTCTTCCCCGTCAGCTATGCTTTTTTCATCTTTGGCTTCTATGCATATTGATTCTCTGGTCAACCCAGTTGTAACTCATACACTTAATATCTGGTTCCATATTCGGCAAAACTTTGGATGACAGACTGGTTCTCTTCACAGTCCGCTCATTAAATATCATTCCTTTGCACCCTCTTTTAAAAATACAATGTTTGATGACTGGTTTGAAAAAGGAATCCACAACTTCGCTGATTTGTTTATAGGTAATGTAAAAAAATATATAATATTCCTCGACAGAATTTTTTAAAATATTTACAAGTGCATAATTTTGTAAAACAAAACAATCCTTCCTTCCCTAAATTACCAAGCCATTCTTCTATGGATTCAATACTTTTACAAGATCCTTCTAGTAAATGGTACATATCTAAAATATATGTAAAACTTTCACAGCTAGCGGGAGGTCTTACTATGGATCATCTGAGATTGGCCTGATGATTTGAGAAGGGAGATCACTGAGGAGCAGTGGCTGACAGCCTTGGAACAAATCCATAGTGTTTCAGTATGCGCAAGATGTTTCCAGAAGTAGAACCATCATGCGATCGCTGTGGAATGGCACCAGCCTCACTGGGCCATATGTTCTGGTACTGCCCAAGGATAACAGGTTATTGGAACAGTATTTTTCAGACATTATCCAAAACATTGAATAGACCCGTTGACTTAGATCCCTTAACCGCAATCCTGGGAATCGTCGACCCTGGTGTAATAAAAAATTCTGCAGAAAACAGTATGGTTTCATTTATTTGCTTGATTGCAAGAAGATTGATCCTTCTTAATTGGAAGCAGAAGACTGCACCAACATATTTAAGTCCTATGAGAGATGCGATGGCACACTTGGATCTAGAGAAAATAAAATTCTCCTTGAAAAGACAGGAAAAGAAATTTTACAAGATCTGGCAACCCTTTATCAATTATTTTAATCAAATGAAGACAAGTTAGTTGGGCTCTTGTGTGTTGTGTGGGGCGGGCAGGAGCAGGGAAGGGAGGGGGAGGAAGGGGGAAATGGGGGGAAGAGAGAAAAAATAAGGAAAAAATCATACATGAATGTCTTGTGCAGCCCCCCCCCCCCTTTTTAAATTAATTTAGTTTTCTTTTCCTTCCGCCTCCTCTGTTTACATAGTATGTATTTAAATATATTTATATATTTATATATATATATATATTATTTATGTCTCATTTCACTGTAATTTTTCTTGCCAACGGTAGATGTCTACATTTCTCTGTCTTTTGTGTTTTGTTTAAGATTTACTACTAGTGTACTATATATTTTGTGGGAAATCAGGTGACAGTGTGTGTGACTGTGTGCGTAGGTTTGTTTGACCATTGTTGTATGCTGTTATGTTTAAAAAGATAATAAAAACAGTTAAAAAAAAAAAAAAAAAAACTTTCTTCGAGCCCTCAATCCAATCAGACCCAAAGTGATTCACAGCCATGAGCACAATGTCGTCCTGGTTCACAGTTTTCATTTTGACAGCAAGGAAGTTTAAAAATTCATCTTCCACAATTGTTTTGTCATCTACTGTTGTGTATATGTCAGATTTTATTCGAGGTTTGCTCTGAGCACCTCGAGCAGCACCAGCTGCTGTCGCCATGTTTGAGAGATCGGTGTTCAGCATGCCTAAGCTCAGAGGCTGTCACTGCTCGGTTGTTGGCTGTAAACAGCCACATATATCTTCATATATGGGCTACCAGCCTCGGAGGACCAAAGGGCCCTGTGGATTATTTTATTTTTGAAGGGAATGAGCAGCTACAGTTGGCTAAAACCTGTATGTGTGTGCCAGTCACTTCACGTCCAACTGCTTCTTCAACTTCAGTCAGTTCAACACAGGACTGGCAACTAGACTTTTCCTGAATCCGGGCTCAGTACCAACAATCTGTCACCAAGCCTGTTGATAGAAATGTGAGTATTTTAATGCTATGTAGTATTTTTTTTGTTCATTGCTACGAGCTAATGCTAACAGCAGGGTGAAGTGAACTAGAAGTAACTGCACAACATGTTCCTTAATGTTCACGCTACTTGTTGAAAGTCTGAAGGATAAACTTCAATCTATGAGTATTCTTACATTAGTCAAGAGAAGTTTAACAGTTGGCTGAATTTAATCAGTCCCACTGTGGTGGTTAGGCCGTGGTTAGCATGTTGTGCGTTAGCCTGTGATGTCTGGGGGAAACTGGATCGCTATTATCTGTTAAACAGCATGAATTGCGGTTCGTGTGTGTTAAGGACTGTAAGCGACGCATGGCTGGAGCGCCCACTTCACTTGAGTGACTCTGAAGGACTATCATGACTCCCTGTATGCACACTGCTCTGCTCTGGCTCATTAGCACATGAAGGCGACCGTCCTCAAAACCAGCTGTTCTGAACAGTGCGGTTATGTGAGCATGGAAACAAGGCAGCTGTGCTTTATCCATAGGCTTTTTGGACCAAATCATGTTACTAACGTTTCATGAAGACATCAAGGATCAATGTTAAACTGTAGAAAAGGAGCAAAATATGGGACCTTTAAAAATCTGAATTTTGGCTTTAATCTCAGAAAAACTGAATGAAATGTCAGAATTCTGACTTGATTTTCACATCTCTTACCTGTGTCTTAGATTTCTGTCTTTAAAAGTCAGAAAAACTGACTTGAATTTCAGAATTCTGTCATGAATCACAGAATTCCTAGATCTAAGAAACACGTTTTAAATCCTAGAATTCTGTCTTCAATCTCAAAATTCTCTCTTAAATCTCAGAATCCTGTCTTTTATCTCAGAATTTTTAGCAAATCTCAGCATTCTGTCTTAAATCTCAGATTCTATTTTGAATCTCAGAATTCTGACTTAAATCTCAGATTCTATTTTGTATCTCAGAATTCTGACTTGAATCTCAGATTCCATCTTAAATCTCAGAATTCTTGCATATTTTAGACTTTTGGCAGACTCTAAATTAATGGAGTTATACTTTTAATTATTTTGAAAGATTCAAAAAGATTTTCTTTTGCTTTGTACGTTCTCCTGTGGTTTTGTCTTTATTCTATCACTTGGGCAAACTTTTAAAAAGAGTCAAATGAATTAAACATAACAAAAAGTTTGTTGAAAAGAGTGTTATTTTCAGTTGTTTAAAATGGGAGCAAGGCCATTAACAAAAGATTTTGTCAAATCCCCCACCAGTAACGGGGAGGTGGGGGTCTTAACAGAGATCACTCTCTGCAAAGAGCAGATCTTGACAAAGAGTCAATTCTGACTTCTTTCTCCTAAAACTGGCTTGAATGTTGGAATTCTGACCTTTTTCTCAGAATTCTTGCTTCAATCTTAGAATTCTTGCTGTAAAAAAAATCATAAAGAAGCATCCTGACTTTTGCAGACTTAAACATAATGTCAGAACACTGAGAAGAAATTGAGCACAACTCCAAGAATTATGCCAGAATACAGACAAAAGAAGTTAAGGATTTGAGAAAGAAGTCAGGAGCAGAGGCAAGTTCAGAGAGAAGTCGCTGAAATTGTCTCATGGGGCTGGCTGCAGGGGGGTAAGGACTGATCTGACTTATTACGGCTAAATAGTTTACACAAGTTAAAATATCAAAATATGAAACTTATGATATGTTGATAGGACCAAATATTTGTATTATTATATTTTTTTATTACCTCCGCCAAGGAGGTTATGTTTTTGCCAGCGTATGATTGTTTGTTTGTTTGTTTTATAGCAAGATTACACAAAAACTACTGCACAGATTTTGCTGAAATTTTCAGGAGATGTTAGTAATGGTCCAGCTTAAAAATGGTTAGATTTTAGAGGTGATCCAGAAAACCGCCATTGACGAACAAATGTTTTTGCTTAATAACTGTCTAAATGATAATGATATCAACATGATTCTGAGTGCTAGGTGTGGGTTTTCAGGGTCAATGAATCATATTATGATGGTAACTTTATCATGGAACTATTGCTTATAGATGTAACAGCAACATGTGAGCTACTTTGGTGGAGGTTTGCACTCTCTGAGTGCTTTCTAACTCTAGTTATTTTCTTAAATCGAAGCCCCCAATCTTAGCCCTTGTGCAGATGTAGTTGGCGATCCCAAGAGGACGACAACACAATTAATAATAATATTTCCTGTCCCCCTCCTGGGGGCCTCTTGGACCACATCTCCATAATACCAATGCCTCATTACAGACAAGTAATGCTTGTCAACCAATGAGGAAACAGCTAAGAGGGTAACACTAAACAGGATTGTCGAGATACCACAAACTGAAGTTTTCTCGTCTACCTTCAGTCATTTTCATGGTGTTATGCAGACAAACAAAGAGACCAAACTGATTTACATCAACCATAGATAATCTGATGATATTACAGCACGCAGAACAAACACACTACACATCTATGTGGTGAGGCATGAGGACTAACCTGTTTCACCACAGCGCAGCCCCAGTCACTTTACCATCAAACCACGGATAACGGGGGGACACACTCCTTGTTTAACCCTTAGGCCCTTTCCAAGTGTGAGTGGTGGGAAGAAGAAACTTCATCGGCCTTCAGGGGCCTTTAGAGGTTTCAGGTCTTTCTCAACCCCTCACCCTTGGGCTTTGAGAGCGGGTTGATCTAATACCATCCTGATCCTGATTTGTCCCGTTTGATTCACGGCCTTCCTGAGACTTTCTCATCAGCCTCTGCAGCTCTGCCCACATTATTCTCATAAGATTGAAATCATTGATACTTTCAGATAAAGTATTTACTGTTGTATTGTACAGTACCTGTACTGATTCAATCCAATGAAGCTGGGACATTGTCAAAAACATAAAATAAGTAAATAAATAAATTAATAGCTAACATCAGAATACAATGATTTGCTAATCCTTTTTGACCTGTAATCATATTTTTGGCAAATATTAACTTATTTTAAATTTGATGCCAGCTGTACACTCCAAAAAAGCTGGCACAGGGGCAGCAAAAGACTGTAAAAGTAAAATCTCAGTCATTCACAATCGAGGATGGAGTGAACAATTTTTTTTTTTCAGGGACATCTCTGCTTATTTCAGCAAGACAATGAAGACACATTCTGCTCATGTTACAACAGCGTGGCTTCAGAGTGAAAGAGTGCAGTCACTAGACTGACCTGCTGCAGTCCAGACCTGACTCCCATTGAACAATGTGTGGTGCATTATGAAGTGCAAAATAGAACAACAGAAACTTCAGATAACTGAAGTTATACATCAAGTAAGAGTGAGAAAGAATTCCACCTACAAAGCTTCAACATTTAGGGCTCTAATTTCATAGACCAGGTGCAGGCACGGAAGACCTGGCCTGCACCGCGCTTGCGCCATGCCAACGGGGTGTGTCCAGGGCATTTTGCAATTTTCATGCACGGTGCAGTCTGGCGCAGCAAAGCACACCCACGCCTCTGTCCCTCCCACCGGCGCATGTGACAGAGAGGGAGGAGAGAAGAATTAAGCTGGTTTAACACAGCCGAGTGTAATCTTCACCAATCAAATGAACGCCTCTCCTTGCCTTTAAAGGCGATGTGGGCAAGGCGCAGTGCCATTTTAAATCTCTCCTCCATTGACTCCAGCCTCGGTAGGCTGGCAGTTGCAGCTGACCGAGGCCGTTGAGACCCCAGACCAGGGGAGGACAGCTCTCCTTAGGCTCCGTCCTTCCTTCTCCAACCAGCAGTCCAAGCGCGTGAGGAGGAAGCGGAAGGAGACACGTTTAAATAAAATTTATTTTTCTCATGAATGACTTTGTGTATCTTAAATGTGACTGAGGAAATTATGGCCAAAACATGTGTTAATGGTAGGCATATACTCGCATTTAAGGACAGAGCTGTGCAGCCAGGTGGTCTCTCCTCTCCCGTGCGCTCTGCTGCTCTCCCTGTTCATACGGCACATGCAGTTCGGCCTCTCTCCGTCTTAAGTCCTGTAAGTCTCCTCCGTGAGGTCAAAGTGGCATCCGTGGCGTAAGGCTATGTTGTGTAGCACGCAACATGCGACAAAGAATGCACTGACACTCTGGATGCCTGCCTGTGAGGTTTTGGTGATGTGTGCACACTGTGCACCTGTCAGCCAAATCACCACTGCTTCGCCTGAGCCGAGAATAGACCAGGTTGGAGCTGGCGAGCTTTCAGCACACCTTCTGTGCAGTGTTTTGGCACGACATTGTTACTGAGCCAAGCTGAATCTGTCGACACCTCCCCCCGGTGTGCACACCCATCTCTGCGCAGCCGGTATACCAAATGTGCCAAATTGGCTGCTCACTGTGGTGCATCGGATGAAATTACCACTGTGCGGGGTGCGCCTGCGCTGCGCCAGGAAATTTGAGCCCTTAGTGTCCTCAGTTCACAAACGTTTATTTATTGTTGTTAAAAGTACAGGTGATGTAACACAGAAGTAAACATGCCCTTGTCCCAGCTTTTTTGGAACATGTTGCAGGCATCAAATTCAAAATGAGTAAATATTTGCAAAAAACAATAAAGTTTATCAGTTTGAACATCAAATATCTTGTCTTTGTCGTGTATTCATATGGATATAGGTCAGAAAATATTTGGAAATCATTGTATTCTGTTTTCATTTAAGTTTTACTTAATGTCCCAACTTTATTGGAACTGGAGTTTGTACATGAAGAAACACAAAGAGTTTATGTTGAGCTGCTGTGTTTTTCATGTTACTTGGACAACAAAAGAGTGAGGAGAGGGTCTGAAAGGGAGGTTCTTTTGGTTCTTTGGTCTGCAGCAGAGTTTGTGTGAGCAATCACACCAACTTTTTAACTGTGAACCAATTTGTTTGGTCCTCCCCACGAGTGTGAGGGATGAAAATGATCCTGAAGTGTTTAGGATTGGTTGATTGGTCCCAGTTTAAAAATATGTTCACCAATAAACACAGAGGGCTTAAAGCTGTAGATGCTATTGCTGGTAAACACATGAACGTGGAGGCATGATGGCCCTGTTGGATGTGCATGTTGCAGATGTGAGCTGCAGGTTCTCAGATGGGGTGGGGAAGCCTTGAGACATGTACAGATGTGCTTTGGGATTTTTCCAAAAATATGCTATTACTACAACTGTACAGCAGCTGATAATTTTGTTTCTCATTTACACAATCAGGACTTTAAATTTTTAATGCTCGTGTCATAATGTAAGTTCTATAACTTGAAAATCAACATATTAGACAGACAGATAAAATAGACACTAAAATAGATAAAGCTCAAATAGAGACCTTGCTCAGAATTTATAAAAAAAACAGAGAATCACAATAGATTTTAATGTTATCAATATTCAATGATTGTTAAGCTCCAAGCATATCAGCATTGAAGATTGAATTAAACCAAGACCCCACCATTTCACAATCAACTTGAACAAAAACTCTGATGACTCTGAATCCTACTTGTCAAAAATATTACACTGTCGAAGTCTGTGCTCAACTGGGAAGTTACATTTAAGATCAAACTGGAAATCCAGCATAGGGACACAATATATGTTCAAGGTCAGCTCAGAAAAAAAGACCCTTAAATGAATTTTGATAAATTATAAATATTAAATGTTTAAATATACAACCAAAAACTGGAAAATAATATTTGATTAAATAAAAAAAATGCTTCATGAATAATGCATTTTTGTCCAATTTCTTAGGTCGTTAAATTGTGTACAGAAAAACTGCTATGGCTCATGTAAAGAGGGTATTTTTTCAAGAATTCATGTTTTTAATTTTTCTGCAAACCATGCAGAGATTTCTCCGAATTCTCTGAATCGTTGCTGACATTATGGACAGTAGATGCTGAAATCCTCAAATTCCTCACAATTGTAAATTAAGAAAAAATATTTTTTGACTGTCAATTTGAGCTAATGGTGGTACTCATAGTGGTGAACCTTGCCTTGACTCTTTCACATTCTTGCTTGATTTTCGACTTCAGTTGCTCAACAGCTTGGGGTCTCCATTCTCCTACTTTGCCCTTCATAATGCTCCATACATTCTCAGTGGGAGTCAGGTCTGCAGAAGGTCAGTCTAGTTCCTGCACTCTTTACTCTGAAGTCACGCCATTGTAACACGAGCAGAATGTGTCTTCATTGTCTTGCTGAAATAAGCAGGGATGTCCCTGAAAAAGATGGATGGCAGCATGTGGCTCCAAAACCTGTATGCACCTTTTAGCATTAATGGTGCATTCACAGATGTGTGGGTTACTTGTGCCATGGGCACGAACACCACCCATACCATCACAGATGCTGTCTTTTGACCTTGATAACAGTCTGAATGCTCCTTTTCGTCTTCAGCCTGTAGGACACCTGAAATGTGGACTCAGACCACAGCAGACTTTTCCACTTTGCCTCAGTCCATCTCAGATGAGCTCGGCCCAGAGAAGCTGGCGGTGTTTCTGGGTGTTGTTGATATTTGGCTTTGTGTTTGCATGGTAGAGTTTGACCCTTGACCTTGTAGATGTAGACATGAACTGTGTTAATTGACAATGGTTTTCTGAAGTATACCTGAGCCAATGTGGTAATATCCTTTACAGAATGATGTTGGTTTTTGATGCAGTTCTGCCTGAGAGATTGAAGGTCACAGGCATTTACTGTTGTTTTTCAGCCTTCCTGCTCACATGTAGAGATTTCTCTGGATTCTTTAAACTTCTGATGATATTATGGCCTGTAGATGATGAAACTTCGAAACTGTTTGCAGTTGTACATTCAGGACCGTTGTTCTTAAACTGTTGGACTATTCACTCAGGAAGTTGTTCACGAAGTGGATTTTTTTTTTTTTTTTTTTGAAAAATACAGATTACATGCTTGCAAATTAGGAAACAATCATGGGTATGTGTAGACAGTCTGCAGCATACCAAAAAGTCTGAGGGCTGTGAACATGTGCACAGTATTTTAAAACCTTGAACACAAAATCAAGAGTTGATTATACATCACTAATAAAAACACACTGATATGGTCACTTCTGCAAACAAGCCAAAGTTCAGCTAAAGTTTGTGTGATTCAGGGACAGACATCTGCGTGTGATTAGCTTTGGGTACATCCTGTAAAATAAAATGATGACTCTCCAGTTTCATTGTAATCAATTTTCTACTTTTTATTTATTCATTTTTACTTTATTTTATTTCTAATTTTGTCTGAAAATTGCTATACAAATAAAGTTTGATTGATTGAGTTTGATAATAGCTGACTTTAGCAGTTTAAACATAATTAATGCAATAGGTTATGTGCAATATGTATTTTGTAAAATAAAATGTTGTAACAGTAATTTTTTACAAAGCAAGCCTTTCAGGGACGCTGCTTTTATACCCAATAATGACTCTCACCTGTTTCTCCTGTTCCTCTGTCCCAGCTTTTTGGAATGTGTTACAGTCATTACAGGATGGTCTAATAGGATTTACAAATTACTGTATTCTGATTTTATTTACTAATGACTTTACGCAACATCCCAGCTTCATTGGAATCAGGGTTTGTAATTTGCAGTTTATGGTGTCCAACACTGGGATGTTTCCACAATAAATTGTTCAGCTCAACCTGACACCATTAAAGAAATAAAGATATTTACCGAACCAGCTCCACAAAAATGCCCCAGCCCTTCTCCCTGACCCTCTGCGGTGCTTTCACTGTTGAGCATTTACATTCCTCGCCGTGACACAAAGACTCAGCGTTCGTGGAACATGTGAGCAGTGATGTATGATTGTTTAAGATGGCTTTGCGTGCCGGCAGACAAAGAAAACTGATGGGGTCTAGAGTAGAACATTGATGTTTAACAGTATTATCAGTCACCATGCACCTGTCTTTTGTGTAGAGGTCATTACTGAGGTGGGGCCAAAAGTAAAGGTCTGTGATTTATGACTGAAAGGAGGGTGTGGAAGTAGACAGCAAGGTTAGGCTGACAGTGAGACAAATGCCCCTTATTGTTGTGGAAAGAAGCTCTAAAACTCGAAGAAAAAAAAAAAAAAATTTACACTGCTGTTATTCTTCAAGAACCTTTTCCTTCACTTAGAGCATGATTTTTTTTTAAGCTGAGCATTTTTCAAATCATTTTCAAACTTCAAAATGCCACTAAAAGCAGCTTGGTAGTATCTTAAGAGTTGTATTTAGGCAGCTAAGATGAAAATGGCATATTAACTGGAGTGATCTGTAACCATATTAGACTTGTGGATCTTAGCGGTGCTAGCAATGCTAACATTAGCTTAGGGTGACCATACGTCCTCTTTTGCCTGGACATGTCCTCCTTTTTGGTTGTAAAATTATGTCCTGGAGATTTCATAAAATTCCCTAAAATGTCTGTAATTTGCTCAGCTTGTTCTACAGATGAAGCTGTCGCCGGCGACAGAAAACAACATGCATGATTGAAACTACCATAACTCCTCGAGTATCCACGGTATCCAAATAATTCCAACGGAAATTACATTACGGTAAAGGCTGTACTGACTGGGGGGGGGGGGGGGGGGGGGGGGGGGGGTGCGGGAAGTGAGCTGACTGAGCTGGAGAGCAGAGAAAGAATTCAGAGGCACACATGTGAGTCATTAGTATTATCAGTATTTTCTGTGTAAATAATGGAAACATAATGACATTAGTATCATTCTGGAGTGTTTTCTTGTCCCTCTTCTGCCATATTTCAGCCAAGTTTTGCGATATTTTCGCCTAGTTCGTCATATTTGTCATCGTCTTTTTCAGCATAGTTTGTGTTTTATTGATTTTATAAATGTTAAATAATATAATAAAATAAATAATGGAAAATATTAATTATAATAAATAATATTAATTAGGTTGGGTTTTGGTTTTGTCTTCTCAAAAGTGTTGTACATGCTCATTTAGAATTGTTTAGAAAGAGAAACCTGTTCAAAATACAAATCTTTTTTTCTTGTCTTGTAGTTACACACTGCTTTAAGCATTTAAAACTTAATAATGATTTTTACCAGGAAAAAATGTGCAAAATAATTTACTCAAAGGGCATTTTCTGACATGTTTATTGACCTTTTTTGGGGTTTCAGAATATGGTCACCCATGTTAGCTACTCCCTGCTTGATATTTCTGTTAATGCTTTGTTAACTGTTGTGATATTTGGCCAAAGTTAAACCACAATTCATTGCTGTTATGGTTTGCTTGCCTCATTTGGTCAGTTTGGTTTGGATGGCTATCACATCCAACACTGACAAAACTCTGGTTTGCTTGGGAGCAAACCAAGACCCTCTGTTTTCAGCTGGATTAAGTCTTTTTTAAATATAATTGCAATGTAGAGCAACTTGCATGGGCGAGCATAAAGCGCTAGGAGGTACATGTAGTTTTGCTCACTGGGCCCTTTATTAGGTACACCTGTTCAACTGCCCTTAACCCAGATAGCTCTTAAGCCAATCACATGGCAGCAACTCTATGCATTCAGGCATATAGATATGGTCAAGGTGACTGGCTGAACAGAGCTTTTTTTTTTTTTTTTTTAATTTAGACAAAGAAAAAAAAAAAAGAAAAAAACAATCACATAACATAGGAACATTACAGATCATAATACATGCAACACAGACCTGACACTGGAAATAAAAACAAAACACAATCATAATTAAAAAACACCCATGGCATTTTCAACTTCATCATCAGGTTTTACAACCTAAAATATATAAGCAAAATGAATTTGCTTACCAGCCTTCCACTTCAATAAACTTTTTCCACCTTTCAAAATACATTTCAGTGTCCTCCTTTGTCCTCACAATATATCCCTCAAGGTAAAGTAACGTTTAACAGACATTCTAAAGTGATTGATATTCAAGGAATCAAAAAGCTTAAGTTTTGTCCCGAACAAAATAATTAGATTAATAATATAACTGTTTGTGTCTCTGACATCAACCAGTATCACAGAGAAAAAATCTGGCTGGAAACACAATTTCATTGCAACACACATCCTTTGAAGCTCCCTCCAAAAAACTGACACAAAAGAGATGTACCAAAACAAAAACAAAAACTGTCATCCGACTTAGAAAATCACCAGATGCATAAAATGTTTTCTGTTTCAGATGCTGGAGAATGGCTGGAGTGGTTTAAGATGATAGAGAAGTTACAGTAGCTCAAATGCCTCTCGTGACAACCAAGGCATGCATTAAACAACAGAAGTTTGGATTTATCAGTTTCTGCTGCCACATTCAGATGGTAGGGTCAGAATTTGGCATAATCATGAAAGAATGGATCCATCCTAACTATGAACAACAGTTCAGGCTGCTGCTGGTGGTGTGACAGTGTGGGGGGTATTTTCTTCATACATTTCAACTAATCAATCAATCAAACTTTATTTGTATTGCACTTTTCATACAACGTCTTGTAGCACAAAGTGCTTTACATACAAACAAAGAAATAAAATTAAATAAATAAACAAAAACATAGAAAATTGAATACAATGAAAAATACAAAACTCCGCCCACCCTCACTCTAATAAATAAAACACTGGGTCAACGAAAAAAAATATGTTAACGTTTTCCACTAGAATTTTTAAGTTGAGCCAATTGCTGGCAGAATTAAATCAATTCAAAGCAATTTTTTGAGTATGCTGAATTACCTTTTAGTCTGCACTTAAACACATTTCTAAGTAACATGAACTTAATTGTCAACATGAATGCAAGTATTTTAAGTTAATCCAACATAATGTTTTAAGTAAGGTGAAGAAGCTTTTTGGCTACAATGAAACACATTTCTAAGTAACATGAACTTAATTGTCAACATGAATGCAAGTATTTAAGTTGATCCAACATAATGTTTTAAGTAAGGTGAAGAAGCTTTTTGGCCACAATAAAACACATTTCTAAGTAACATGAACCTAATTAATCAGTTAATCTCTGCAAGAGTGAAATCCTGACAGCAAGGAAGTGACAATCACCTTCTGAAAGGTTGTAGTAGGACTATTAAGAAGCATGGAGGGGATGTCAAAACATGGCAACCGGACAGCAGCTAAGGAACTCTTCCCTGGTGCCGAAAATGAACAAAAATTCAGACAGAAATATTCAAATCAAGAAGGACCATTTATTAACATTAGCAATATCACTGAATCCTTAACAGTAGCACTAAATTCTTGTGTAAAAGTGCAAACAGCAGCATTTGTAGGCTACATTCTCCTGACACAAAACAACATGTACTCATAAGATATATGAGGAGGAACAGTGTTATAAAATTAAGTAAAACCCTATGCATGAATGGCCATCCTTTAACCTGTACACATGAAAATGACTCAAAACAAAAGACATATGGCTGTGCATTCAAGGCACTAATTCCAAAAACAAATGAACAAGTCACATTAGCAATATCAGTAAACCCCAAACAATAGCACTAAATCCTTAAAAGTGCAAACAGCAACATTTGTAGGCTACATTCTCCTGACACAAAGCAACATGCACTAAGAAGCTATATGAGGAGGAAAAGTGTTATAAAATTAAGTAAAACCCTATGCATGAATTGCCATCCTTCAACTTGTACACATGAAAATGACTTAAAACAAAAGACGAGTGGCTGTGCATTCAAGGCACTAATTTCAACAACAAATGAAAGAATAATATTATATCAGCCTGCTCACACTTCTGACTAACTCCAGAAAAAAAGAGCAAAAGAAGGCTATAGAGAGTTCAAAATACACGAACACCCTCAGAGAACAGAGGTCACAATTTTCTATGCTGATAACTTCCACTGATTTGGTTTTCACTCAGTAGGTATTCATACTATTACAAAAACAAAAGAACAAGCGTGTGTGTGTGCAGGTGAGGGTGGGTGTATGGGAGGCCCCTTGAGAAATAAATCATACTTGCTTTTACATTCACCATCATACTCTCATACATACACTAGTATACTCTCTAACATTCACTATTAACTCTCTTACATTCACCATTAAACTCTCTTACATTCACAATTAAACTCTGTTACATTTACTAACAAACTCTTTTACATTTACTATCATACTCTCATACATACACTAATAAACTCTCTTACATTCACTATTAAACTCTCTTACATTCACTATTAAACTCTGTTACATTTACTAACAAACTCTTACATTTACTATTAAACTCTCTTTAATTTAACTATTAAACTCTGTTACATTTACTAACAAACTCTTACATTTACTATCACACTCTCATACATACACTAGTATACTCTCTTACATTCACTATTAAACTCTTATATTTACTATCATACTCTCAAACATACACTAATATACTCTCTAACATTCACTATTAACTCTCTTACATTCACCATTAAACTCTCTTACATTCACTATTAAACTCTGTTACATTTACTAACAAACTCTTTTACATTTACTATCATACTCTCATACATACACTAATAAACTCTCTTACATTCACTATTAAACTCTCTTACATTCACTATTACACTCTGTTACATTTACTATTAAACTCTGTTACATTTACTAACAAACTCTTACATTTACTATTAAACTCTCTTACATTCACTATTAAACTCTGTTACATTTACTAACAAACTCTTACATTTACTATCACACTCTCATACATACACTAGTATACTCTCTTACATTCACTATTAAACTCTCATACATACACTATTAAACTCTCTTACATTTACTATCAAACTCTTTTACCTTTACTATTATACTCTCATACATAAACTAGTATACTCTCTTACATACACTATCAAACTCTCTTACATTTACTATCAAACTCTCTTACACTTACTATCAAACTCTCACAGAGAATAATAGGATATGTGAATGAGAATAGTTGTATGTGAATGAGAATAGTAGTATGTGTGTGAGAGTTTGCTTGAAACGGAAGTGAGTTTGATTGAAACGGATATAGCACTAAATTCTCTGTCTCTGATTGGTTATCTTCTTCAAAAAAGCAAGGGGAGGCGCATTTCTACATACATGGACATGATTGAAATGACAGTATGGTGGGCAGAGAGCAACTAAATGAAGCCATGGGCCTCCTTAATAACATTTTAAACTCTTAAACCATCACAACAGTGTCAGACATATTACAACAACGGCAACAGCCATCCACTCCGCATCCAATGCAGCTGCTGAGGAAGAGAAGTGGCGGCTTTTCAGAGCTGAATCAGGTTTTACCGGGAGCCAACGACGTCTCATTTACCGTGCACATGAGCTATCAAGACACCGGTTGAATTATAAAATCACACAAGTGACTGATGATCCCTCACTGTCCCCTGTGATACGCGCCTATCTGCGTCTTTATGCTCACCGGCACATGAAGGAGCGCGTGCACATAGACGCTGAGCGAATCAGGAGGTGTCACACTGACGGTCGCGTTAGCTCCAAGCGAAGTACAGGTGCGTCGTTGGCTCCCGGTTAAACCTGATTAGCTCTGAAAAGCCGCCACTTCTCTTCCTCAGCAGCCGCATTGGATGCAGAGTGGATGGCTGTTGCCGTTGTTGTAATATGTCTGACACTGTTGTGACGGTGTAAGAGTTTAAAATGTTATTAAGGAGGCCCATGGCTTCATGTAGTTGCTCTCTGTCCACCATACTGTCATTTCAATCATGGCCATGTATGTAGAAATGCGCCTCCCCTTGCTTTTTTGAAGAAGACAACCAATCAAAGACAGAGAATTTAGTACTATATCCGTTTCAATCAAACTCACTTCCGTTTCAAGCAAATTCTCACACACATACTACTATTCTCATTCACATACAACTATTCTCATTCACATATCCTATTATTCTCTGTGAGAGTTTAATAGTAAGTGTAAGAGAGTTTGATAGTGTATGTATGAGAGTTTAATAGTAAATGTAAAAGAGTTTAATAGTAAATGTAAGAGACTTTAATAGTGTGTGTATGAGAGTTTGATAGTGAATGTAAGAGAGTATGCTAGTTTATGTATGAGAGTATGATAGTAAATGTAAAAGAGTTTGTTAGTAAATGTAAGACAGTTTAATAGTGTATGTATGAGAGTATGATAGTAAATGTAAGAGAGTTTGATAGTGAATGTAAGAGAGTTTAATAGTGAATGTAAGAGAGTATACTAGTGTATGTATGAAAGTATGATAGTAAATATAAGAGTTTGATAGTGAATGTAAGAGTTTGACAGTGAATGTAAGAGAGTATACTAGTGTATGTATGAGAGTATGATGGTGAATGTAAAAGCAAGTATGATTTATTTCTCAAGGGGCCTCCCATATGGGTGTGTGGGTGTGTGCATGTGTGTGCATGTGTGATGTGAGCTTCTCCCTCACACAAGATTGATCAATTCCACTCTAGAAAATGCCATACTTGTGATCATTACTTTAGAGCTGGCTTTTTGTCCATTGAGCCCAAGGTATAGCTTCTGGAAAGCCTCAAAAGGTAAACTTCAACTGCTTGGGATAGCCAAGTGTTACGACCAGCCTAGGGTATACTGGAGGAAACATAAAAATGACCACTCCTTTGTCACTCTCAAGTTGTCACCAATGCAAAAGCACAAAAAAACACAAGATTTTTTTAGTCCAAACAATTAAATTTAATATTCTTCTTTTTTTCCTTTTACAAACTAAATCAAAATTACCTCGGAGAGAGTAAGCAAAAGAATCAAACAACAAAACACTCTTATAAATTAAAAAAAAACCTTACCTAACTTCTAAAGGAAAAGAAAACGTACAAACCTAAAGTGACTCCCTAAAAAAAACAGGAGAAAACGAAAACCAAGCTTTACTCTCACCTACTTTACCAAATATTCTAAACTTAAATTCTTTCTTTCTTAATTTGAACGAAAAATACTCAGAAGTTCTCACAACCAGAGTTAACACAAGACACGATTTTTAACAAGCTGTTTGGTGGCGTCAGTTGAGAGTGAGGAAGGAGGAGGGTCGGCGTTCCCTCTCCTGCAGTCATTTTAAAACGCCGGCCATCAGCTCACAGCCAATCAGATGGCCTCACTCGCCCGAACTCCTCCAGTCAGCTTCGGGTGCGCCTGTCCGCTGCTGTCCAATCCCGACACTCCACACCTGCAGCATAAATTGGAAGGGACACAAAGGGAGGGAGGAGGGAAAAGAAACAAAAACGCTCTCTTCACAATAAACACAACAATAGCCTACAATAACTGAATTACCCACACTCATAACACCCCCCCACCTAAGATCAACCATTTCTTCCCCTAATAGAAATGTTTGATCAAATTAAGACCCCACTCTTGACAAGGCGTCCGCGACAATATTATTTATACCTTTAATGTGACGGACCTCGACATTAAAGTCCTGCAACAACAAGGACCAGCGCATAAGGCGCTGGTTGTTGTTGCGCATGCGCGACAGAAACACCAGCGGATTGTGATCTGAAAAGACGACAACTGGTTCGGAGCTAGAACCAACATAGACCTCAAAATTTTGCAAGGACCACAGCAACGCAAGAGCCTCCTTCTCTATGGTGCTGTAGTTCACCTGGTGTCTGTTGAACTTCTTGGAGAAGTAACAGACCGGATGGTCGATACCATGGTCATCCTCCTGCAAGAGGACAGCGCCCGCACCAGTAGCACTGGCATCCACCTCCACTTTAAATGGACGCTCGAAATCAGGTGCGGTGAGCACAGGGGCACTACACATAAGGGCCTTGGCGGACTCAAATGACTCCTGGCAGACGGGAGACCACACAAACTGGACACTCGGACTCAGCAAACTAGTGAGGGGTGAAACAACACTGGCAAAATTCTTACAGAAGCCACGATAGTAGCCACACATTCCCAGAAACCTGTGGAGCTGCCGCCTGGTTTTTGGCTCTGGAAATTCCAGAATGGCCTGGATTTTGGCCGACAGAGGGCGCACCGTACCCTGGCCGACCTGCTTACCTAGGTACGTTATTACCGCTTTACCAAACTCACACTTGGCCAGATTCAGAGTCAGAGAGGCAGTCATCAAACGGCTGAAGATTTCTCTCAGAGTTTCCCCATGCTCAGGCCAAGAGGAGTAAAAACATACAATGTCATCAAGATAAGCCTCACAGTTTTTAACACCACTAAGGACAGTGTTCATCAGCCTCTGAAATGTGGCAGGGGCATTTCTCAAACCAAAGGGCATCACGGTGTACTGGAGGAAATGGTCTGGAGTGACGAAAGCGGAGACTTTAGACGCACGTGGTGTTAAAGGAACCTGCCAGTACCCTTTGAGAAGGTCGAGTTTGGTGACATATTTGGCAGAGCCCACTCGATCCACACAATCATCCATACGTGGAAGAGGAAAGGAATCAGGTTTGGTCACAGAGTTAACCTTACTGAAATCAGTGCAAAATCGAGGAGTTTGGTCAGATTTTGGGACCAGGAGGCAAGGAGAACTCCATGGACTGGAGCTGGGCACAGCTAACCCATTTTCTAAAAGATACTCTACCTCCTTCTGCATGGCAGCACGCTTAGCGGGGTTCACTCGGTAAGCGTGTTGTTTAATGGGCTTGTGATCACCGACATCAACATCATGCTATAGCACTGTGGTCTGTGTGGGTTTATCCTTAAAGAGAGCAGCATGAGAACAAAGTACATCACAAATATCACTCTTAGCGGGCTCAGACAAATATGACAAGTGTTCATCAAGATTACCCAGAATTTTTGAGTTTTCTAAGCGCGCACACGGGACAGTAACAGGTGGCTCTCTCAGCTCATCCTCCACGGGGCTGTAGGAGGGAGAAGCCACAGACATCACCGGAGAGGCGCTCTGCACAACGCTCTCGGATGGCACAACAGTTTGAGCACGTTCAACATATCTTTTCAACATGTTGACATGACACACACGGGAATTTTTTCTTCTATCTGGAGTTTTAACAACATAATCAGTGTCACTGATCTTGCGCTCCACCTCATAAGGACCACTGAATTTGGACTCGAGACTGGAACCAACAACAGGTAACAAAATTAACACACGGTCACCTGGTGTAAATGTGCGACTGACAGTTTTCTTATCAAAATGTGTTTTCATTTTAGACTGTGCAGCGCAGAGAGAGTTCCGGGCAGCTCACAAGCAGTGTGTAACCTCTCCCTGAATGTACTGACATAGTCCAGCACGTTGTGTGCGGGGCTGCGCTTGTCTGCAAGCCAGCTCTCCTGAAGCAAAGGCAGGGGACCGCGGACAGTGTGTCCAAACACTAACTCAGCCGTACTGAAACCAAGTGACTCCTGAGTAGTTTCACGAATGGCGAACAATAAAAGTGGCAGACCCTCATCCCACTCTCTGTTAGACTCGACACAAAATTTACGAAGCATAGATTTTAAAGTCTGATGAAAACGCTCCAGCGCGCCTGGCTCTCAGGGTGAAATGCGCTAGAGACCTGATGCTTCACAGACAAAATAGACATGACTTGAGCAAAAATCCTTGACATAAAGTTAGAACCCTGATCGGTTTGGATGCGTTTGGGCAACCCGAAAGTGGAAAAGAACTTGGTTAAAGCCTTCACCACAGCTTTGGCCTTTATTGTGCGCAAAGGGACGGCCTCGGGGAAACGTGTGGCAGCGCACATCATGGTGAGGACATACTGGTTACCAGATTTTGTTTTTGGCAAGGGGCCGACACAATCCAAAATCAGATGCTCAAATGGTTCACCGATAACCGGGATTGGATTTAAAGGAGCCGGAGGAATAACCTGGTTAGGTTTCCCTGCTACCTGGCAAACATGACAAGAGCGACAATATTTTACAACGTCGGACTTCAAGCCTGGCCAGAAAAAGTACCTGAGAACCCGGTGGTATGTCTTTTTAACACCCAAATGGCCGGGACAAATTGTGATCATGGGCCAAACTTAAAACTTGGACACGGAACTCTTTTGGCACAACTACCTGTGTCACTGTGTCACACTCCATACCGGACAATGGGGACCATTTACGCATAAGAACATCATCATCAAAAAGGTATGTCCCACACTGTGAATTGTTTTTGCTCTCAGAAGCAGCAGAAAAACAAGTGGCTAAGTAGGATCATTTTTTCTGAGCCTGGATAAGCTTTTTTTTATCTACTGCCAAACACAAATCTGCTACATCAGGCAGCACATCAACAGTTACAGTTTCACATTTTTCATTTTTAACAGAGGGGCTGACAGAATCATCAGACGCGCACAAAAACGAATCAGAAAGGTCTGGGAAATCACCAAACTTGCGAGCTTGAGCACGCGTAACGACGCACGCAGGAAAAACAGGCCGCAGATCGAGCGCAGTGGCGGGGGGTGAAATACTTACATCCGCGCAAGGATTATCAGTCACCTCGGGCAAGGTGGGAAACACTTTATTTCCGGCCCAAATCATTACCGAGAATGAGATCAACTCCTGCAACGGGCAGTAGGTCTCTCACACCCACGCGCACAGGGCCAGACACAAAAGAGGACGAAAGATGAACGGTGTGGAGCGGAACACGCAAAACACTCATTTTAACTCCCCACACCAACAAATCTGTACCGCAGTACGAATCAGCAGAAAACTGCACAACTCCGCGCCGAGCAATGGAATGTTTTGCGCCGGTGTCTCTCAAAATAGTGATTGGGACTCTGTCCACCTCACTGCCACTCAGAGAGAAAAAACCCTGAGAAATGAAAGGCTTGAACTCGTCATCTATTTTAGAATTTTCACAAACAATTTCAGGCTCACAAATTACAGGTTGGCATTGGATCAAGCCTATAGCAGAGGGCTTTTTAACCTTAGCTTGGTCTTTTTGTTTTAAGACAGGACAAGCAGCAATGAGGTGACCCGAATCATGGCAGTAAAAACATTCACGCTTGTCACCTGTGGCCGAATTACTGCGCCGAGAGAAATTTGGCGACCCTACTCTTTTTTTCAACAGATGCAGGTGACTCGCGGGGCGCAACAGACAAAAACACATTTTTGTGAGTTAAAGCAAACTCATCAGCCAGAACAGCAGCATCCGAAAGAGACGCAACTTTTTGCTCGTTAATATACACAATGATGCGCTCATGCAAACACTTCTTAAACTCCTCTAAAAGGACAAGTTCACGCAACTGTGCAAAATCAGTAACTTTACTGGCCTGACACCATTTATCAAAAAGGACCCCCTTCTCGCGCGCAAACTCCACATAAGTCTGGATTGGCACTTTTTGAACAATTTCTGAATTTTTGCCTGTATGCCTCAGGCACAAGCTCATATGCACGCTGCACAGTGGTTTTAACAATGTCATAATTTAAACTTTGCTCAATGGTGAGGCTGGCACACACCTCCTGGGCTTTACCAACTAATTTACACTGTAGCAACAAGACCACACATCCCTGGGCCAATTCAAAGTGGCTGCAATGCGCTCAAACGCACTGAAATACGAGTCCACCTCCGATCTCTCGGAAAGGTGGCACCAGCGCAATGTGCCTGCTGACATCAAAGGTGTCCACGGGGGGAGAGTGTGGGGCTCGCTGAGTGGGTGACTCAATGGCACCAGGCTGGCGCTCCAGCTCTAAGGCTCTCACACGTAAGTGCATTGCCTGAACCTCTAACTCCCGGTTACGTACCTCCATCTCCCTTAATCCGGAGAGTTAGCCGGAGCTCCTCCGCTGACGCACCGTGCGTAACAGGAGATATTGTGGGAGTGGGTGTGACAGGCGGCACCGTATCAGCCTTGTCCACGTCAGCCTTAGCAGCAGCTCCTTCCAGAGAAGGAAGCTCTGACAGGAAAGCCTTTCTCCCGCAGTTTGTCCACCACAAGCTGACGAATTTCAGCTTTCCTGGCAGTCAGCGGCACATGCACTTCAAAAAGATCAGCCACAAGAATTAAATCAACTTTCCTACATTTATCAAGGTCATTTAATGTGGGATGTTCGGCAAACTTCTTTAAATCAAATTCCATGGTGCCAGTTTTTATTTCAGCAAAAGTGTCAATCAGACGTACACAGAGTACAAAAAACGACGACGAATACTCACCCGACAAAACACGTTAAATTAGACGAGCCCCCAATTTATGTTACGACCAGCCTAGGGGATACTGGAGGAAACATAAAAATGACCACTCCTTTGTCACTCTCAAATTGTCACCAATGCAAAAGCACAAAAAAACACAAGATTTTTTTAGTCCAAACAATTAAATTTAATATTCTTCTTTTTTTCTTTTTACAAACTAAATCAAAATTACCTCGGAGAGAGTAAGCAAAAGAATCAAACAACAAAACACTCTTATAAATTAAAAAAAAACCTTACCTAACTTCTAAAGGAAAAGAAAACGTACAAACCTAAAGTGACTCCCTAAAAAAAACAGGAGAAAACGAAAACCAAGCTTTACTCTCACCTACTTTACCAAATATTCTAAATTTAAATTCTTTCTTTCTTAATTTGAATGAAAAATACTCAGAAGTTCTCACAACCAGAGTTAACACAAGACACGATTTTTAACAAGCTGTTTGGTGGCGTCAGTTGGGAGTGAGGAAGGAGGAGGGTCGGCGTTCCCTCTCCTGCAGTCATTTTAAAACGCCGGCCATCAGCTCACAGCCAATCAGATGGCCTCACTCGCCCGAACTCCTCCAGTCAGCTTCGGGTGCGCCTGTCCGCTGCTGTCCAATCCCGACACTCCACACCTGCAGCATAAATTGGAAGGGACACAAAGGGAGGGAGGAAGAAAAGAAACAAAAATGCTCCTCTTCACAATAAACACAACAATAGCCTACAATAACTGAATTACCCACAGTCATAACACAAGGTTAAGAGCATAGATTACTCCCATCAGCAAGGCACAGGATCTGGCGACATCAGTCCCCTGCAGGATCTTGTTTCCCTCAACTATGATGGTTGCACACCCATCACCGATGATGGCAATCTTCATCACTTGCTTGGCAAGGTCTGCGTCAAGCTCCTCCACATCCTTGCAAAAGAAATTAAAAGGTGTTAGGATCATGGTTTCCACTCTTTATTTAACTTATTTCCTTTTTCGTAATGTTTCATCCTCTGTTTAATCTTTTTTATATTTAATTTTTTTTTCACTTTTTTATTTTTTTAATCTTATTTTATCCTATTTTATCCCTGTATCCTTATTTAAATCATTTTATTTATTTTTGATAATTTTTTTATCCCCTTTTTCCAATCATTTTCCATCCCTTCTTTATCAATTTGATCATTTTTATCCATTTTTTTTATATCATTTATCCTCTTAACTTTTTTTTATAATGTTTTAACCTGTGTATCCTTCTTTAACTTTTTAAAGTCTTGTTTACCCTCTTCTATCCCTTTTTATCATTTAAATAATCTCCCCCCCCCTTTTTTTTTTTTTTTTTTACCTCTGTAGCAATTTTTAAATCATCTTATCATTTTTATCCTCTTTATAATTTAAAAAAAAAATTCTGTATCATTTTTTTTATCCTTTCCATCCTCCATTTGCCTACAAGGCAGGGGAGTAAAAATAATTTTCCATGATAACCTAACCGTTTCCAGGACATTTGACCTTTGTTTCTCAATTTTTATAAGTTTGCCATGACTGGAAAATTGGTCAATCAATTTACCCGTTTTCCAGGGTTTCCAGGATGCATGGGAACTCTGAGGATGTATAAAATACACGGCTCAAGCTCTTCAGGGTGATGTGCATAAGGGAATGCAGGGTGACCATGAACTTCAACACCTAGCCCACAGGAGGCTGGTGCACGGGATTGAAACGGACATACCTCCACTTAGGAAGGCTACAGAGACAAGCAGTTCAAACAAAATGGAAAATGAAAAGCGTTATCTATTACTTATGCTGTACTGTTTGAAAAGGTCCTCTTCCTTCTCTCCAAGATAGACTATGAGGCAGCAAATGGCAATTTCTCTTCACTTTTCAATTGTGTTGTCCTGATTCATGGAAAAAACAGATAAAAAAATCAAATTCAAGTGTCACCCAAATCGTGACAACATGAAACAGAAACATTTATTTAAAATAAAGGTCTTTTCATAATAAAGTTACTCATTATACCTCAGGGAGCATGCCCCTAATGTGCCTTATCTTCAGGCCTGCAGCTCCTCCTTTTGATTGGGTCAAGGCCATCAATTTTGGGGTGCATTGGTCAAGCTTGGCAAGAAAGGTCGATTCAAGGCTAATTGTAGTTATCCTCCTGAACTCTTCACGTATCTGCAGGGCACACCAGTATGAGAACCAAACGTGACATAAGTACAAACAAACAAACAAATAAATAAATGCAGAAATAAAGATTTGAATGTTGAAAAAACAAGTAATTTTTGTAAATAAAAAAGGCGATTTCTGTATTTTATTTCTACAATTATCTATTTGTTTAAATTCAATTTGTGGATATGTAACCACATTGAATCAATCCACAGGACAAAAATAACGGTTTAATAATCATTTTATAATCTCACCTGTGCTTCACATAAAAAGCGCAGGCCAGCACTTCATGAAGTCACTGATGGCAGGGGCCTCTTTTACTATTTCCTTCCGACGAAGGCTGAATGTCTTGGCCATTTTCTGCGCTACCACCTTGGAGTTGTCCCTTTTCATCATTTCACTTAGGAGCTCCACTCTCTCCTTTTCCAAACTTGCAGTAGATTCACCTTGAGCATGAGGGGGTAGGTCGTTAACTTCAGCCTTCTTTGTTTTTTTTCAGATTCTTTGCCGTATACTGGTCATGTGTTTGTTTTCTCTTGAGTGAGTTCACCTCAACTTCAGGGCAGCCGAGACCTCTAAGTCTGTTTCTGAAATTGTTCATCTTAAATTTTAGGCGCTGCACCCATCCATAGGACCCATTGAAGGACCCTGGTTCTTTGAGGCAGGGATGTTTTTGAGTGAGGGCCTCTGCAACCTCACTGATCTGTGGACTAGATGGATAAGCAGTGTACTCATAAATAGTCTCTGCTAGTTTTCCAAGGATGTCTGGGAGGAGTGGAATGATAACTTTTGTAGAGAGAAGAGTTCCACATTTTCTGAAGCACTAATTGCCTGACTGAATTTGGATCTCAGTGAGGCCAGAAAATTTGGGAATTGGAAACTGAGTAGGCCAGCGCTGGGAACGGTGGCCTGGGCTATCTTCAGATGAGAGAATCAGCGTGTCATCGGTTGACACAGGTGCAGTGTCGTCATCATAGTCCTCCTCACAAGACTGAGCAGTCACGTTGGTCACAATGGTGTTGGTCACATCAGTTAAAGTTAAAGTTATTGCAGGCTCCTGGTCCTGAAGAAACACAACCTTGATTGTGTCCTTATGCTTGAGGTCAGTTGTAGAAAAAAGGGTGAAAAACTCCCCAAAATCAACATCTTTATAGTGAAGACTGAAGTCTTCGGCAATGGAAAATGTATCACGAATGAATGAGCGAAGGTCGTCCTCTGTCTCAGGGATTCCAGATGGTAGTACAGCTTTACGGACATCATGATCCACAAGGATCACTGGGAGTTGAGCCGGAGATGACATCATGCAACCTGTAGACAAAATGTTTGACATGTTACAGTAATTTACAGTAACAGCTAAATGGTAAATAATTTTAAGAGCATATTATATCTAACTTCTAGGTAGGGCTGGGCAATTGATTGAAAAATAATCAAAATCGACATTTAGACCCTCTAGTTGAAGTAATTTTCCTCATGTTGATTATTTTGATTATTTTCCATGTGTAAGTTCACGTGACCGCGCCCCCTCCATACAGTCTGCATTCCCTTTAGCCAAGAGTGAAGGATGCGCTGCCAACATGGAGGAGACAAGCATCAATCTATCAGAGGACCTTTGAGTAAAAAAAATGCTGTCTCCGTTGTTTGGGCACATTTTGGATTCTGTGCAGAGGACATCTAGCAGAAAGAAGTTAAGTGTAAATACTGCAGGAAGACTGTTTCAACGACCATCAGTAATACCACCAATTTGTTCCAGCATAGCATAAAATAACCATTCATTAATCATAGTCGAGGTAAGAGCGTCAATTAATCGTGATACTAAGATTAGGTAATATCGCCCAGCCCTACTTCTAGGTATGGAAATCAGGAACACTTTTACAGTATATGCCTAGTCTGAACACAGTAGGAAGACTGCAATGTATCATTTCATCTGAAAAATCTCCACTGACTATGGGCACCATCTATTGAACATAAATGCTGCGTTTGAGAGTCATAATGCTTGTACCACCAAAGACGTAAGACAGGGGACTATGTCTGAAAGCTCAGCTGGCTCTATGACTTTAGCAGGACCATTTTTCTCAAGCACATAGCTCCTCAAATGCTCAACTGACCAAGTAGCCAGACCTTTCACAATGACTCAAACGCTGCCCTTCACAACCACAATTTGGATCAACTCCCCAAAATCTGGCAGACCAGCAGTGGAACCATGAGCTAAGGTCATTCCACTGATGTACTTGGTGCCCCTGTAACACACACTTTTGGCTATCTGGACACATGTCTCACCAGGAAACTTAGCCTGCAGTGCTTCATGGATATCATCTCTCAGCACACTAACATCCACTGTAGACAGTGTTGTAGCCTGAAGTAGGGGTCTGACAGCTCTGGAATCATGTTGGTTATAAGCGAGCAACAACTGGTGCTTCATGGTGAGTGACAGCAGAATATTTCTAAAGCTACGAGTGTGTCTGACAACACGCTTAAAAAAGCTGTGCTTTGCCTCAAACCGCATTGTCCACAGTGACACCAGAGGACCATAAGCCCTGATCAGTTCTGGATAATGTTCCAGGAAATGGTGTTTTGGGATGAGGTGGTGTGTGGGAAAACCATGAGAAACCTGTGTTTATGCTCAGATATTTTACTATCCAGGAAGCAAATGGTTTCCTCTGTGTGGACTTGGTTTACAACAAGCTCAACAATGTCTCTGAGCACAAGAAGCACTTCCCATGCTGGATCACCTTCAGGGATTTTCGATCCAACCATGAGTGGCAGGAGTTGCAACAAAGTCCAGTTCTCGTGGGCATTGCCGCCCACACTTTTCCGTGTGGCAAAGTTCACAGAGGCTGTGGTGCATCGGTTTTGTCTGACCATTTATAGGGGAACTCTTTGATACATATGTTCAGCTCTTCAAGAGTGAAGTATTTGTTCTGAATGAACACTCTGAGGCACAGTGCAATTTCTAGGGGCACTATACCTTCAAAGAGATCATGCAACACATCAGGCGGATACCCAGACAAAACATCAAAATATTTCAGTTTTGCTGTCAGTGCACACCGTCTCTTCACTCCACATACATGCACCAAACTATCATTCTCCTGTACAGCCTGAATATGCAGTGCATGTTGTTCTTTCGTTCTGGGTGGAAATGCACCTGTTCTTACTTCCCCATCTTGAAACTGTGACTTTTCACCAAGACAAAATCTGCAGATGTATGAACTGGAAAAGCTCTCAACAAATCCCCCCAAAGAATGGGCACCAAGATTGTCTGCAATCACACTAAACACTGTGCCTTTGACTCTTCTGTCCAGTGCTGGAATATATAGTCCTTCCTCCTCTAAGACCACAAGATCTTTGAGCAGTGGCTCCAACACAGCACTGTAACCAAATCTCTTCACATCCTCAGCCTTGCACAGAATTGCTAAGAAGATAGTTAGTTAGTTAGTTCAGATCTGAGCAATGGGGGGACATCAGCTAACACCCAATACACAGCTGTGATTTTGTTTTTTTTTCCTGGATGTACCGAGAGGATTGCATATCTCAAAGTCATCCACATAGAGATTGAGAGCAATGGTTAAGTCACTTCCTGAGAACAGCTCATTGGTTTTGTAAAAAGTGCCATCATGAAATGACTTGTACACAGTTCTCTGAGCTTTGTCTCACTCAGGATCAGGTCCTGTATGTCTTTCTTGCTAATAACCTGAAGTAATGACTTTAGAATGGGGACATACTGGAAGCTGCTCTCTCTACTAAGAACATACTCAATAGGTTCAATGACAGAAAAGTGTTCATTAAAATACTTTCGTCTTTTGAAGGCAGAGGAAAGAGGACCACCATCACGGAGGGCAGAGCTAATGGGGTTAGCACCACGAATGTCGTTCACCATTTCAGACACAATGGCTTCATCAACTTCACAGTTGTGTCTCTTCAAACAAGACTGTAAAATGTCTTTCATGATGGGAGCAGAGGTTGAATGAGAAATAAAATGCAACTCCTCTACAAGCTCATCAATGCATTGGTTGGGTACATGAAAGAAACTCTCTAATTTCAACATTAAACGAGCCAAGCTTCTTTCAATCAACTTTGGCAGTTCTCTTACATCATCATCTCTAATCTCATCAATACCAGATGGCTCACCCTCCTGATTAACTCCATCACTGCACTGATCTGCATCTGAAGGGTTTTCATACCTCTTTATCACTTCATCTTTGAACTCATCTAATGAGTGGGGAGTATGCTTGCGATTTCTATGCGAAGCAAAGGTTCCGTAGATATTTGTTTTGAAATTGCAATTTTTGAAAACACAGGTGACTGTTTCTTGCTTTTTTCAGATGTTGACGAAGGTGTTCAAAATACTCTTTTTCGGTGGAGAATGTGCCTACATTACAGAACTGGCAACAGAAACTGAGTATTTCAGAGGTTCTCACTCTTACTGATTGAGTTGAGTGTTTCCTTGACATATGTGATTTCAGGCTACCCCATGATTTAAATAAACAAAAACAATCCAGGTAAGGACATGGCAGAGGTTGCCCACCGGGGATATGACATAACCTCTATTGTTTCAACAACTCATCCTTAGTAGGGGTTGCAAATCTGCAGATTTTGCAAGGCCAATCCATATTGGTGTTTCTGTCTCACTCCAAACTTCTTCACACTCACTTCAAGGGGATGACCACGTCTCAACTTGAACCCCTTGGTCCACAACACCAAGATACCAGGAGAAGATAAAGGCTGGAGTTTTTCTGTCCTTGCTGGGCACACAGCAAAGTGACTTAAGACCTGAGTAGGGAGGTAAATTAAGTAAAATGATTCAGGGAGGAGCGTGTGTGTGAACACAACTGATTTACTTACTGTAATTCTGAGTTACAAAACTAAAGCATAAATATTTCTGTCTCACCAGGTACTCCTTCACAGCTTTCATCAGGAGGCTATCACGTCTTAACTTGAACCCCTTGATCCACGACACCACGACACCACCACACTGGATCACTGCAGAAAGGCTCACCTACACCCCCCCCCCCCCCCCCCCCCCCCCCACACACACACACACACACACACACCAGACATTATTTTCAATTTCAATTGTGAGTCTTCAATACAGCGACTAAATAAGTTTCAGCTGTGTCATCATCACTAATTGTAGATGGACTGAGAAAGCTCCTTACCTCAGGGGAAGGAGATGTTAATGTCTAGTATGTCCAGAGAAGCTGCTCAACTTGAATCCCTTAGTCCACAACACCAGGGTACTAGAAGAAGATGAAGGCTAGAGTTTTTTGTACTTGCAAGGCACACGGCAAGGTGGCTGAAGACCTAAATATGGAAATAAATTAAGTATAAGTAAATTAAGTAAATATATTTCTCTTCTAAACATGCATATAATTTACCTTTCAAAACATTTAAATGAACTTAATTACCACAACTGTCCTTTCTAATACAATGTAAAGCATCAGTTTTCTTATTAATTAACCTGTGTACTTATCACTTCAAATCAAACAGTCAAATGAAATGTACAGTCTTCTTTTTAACTAATTATTTATCACATTAACTGTCTTATCACTATTAATTCATTTACCCTTACAAATGAAATAAAGTTCTTCAAAATACATTTTAACAGACAATGACAGCAGGCTGTCAAAGTGTTTCTTTTGAAAACAAGCACTGAGATCCAGGGAGAGATCCGGGTAATTAAACATAATTCAAACATTAAATCAGGCATTTTCTTTACTCAGCTAACCAACCTAAGAATAGAATAGAATGGAATAGAACAGAATAGAATAGAATATTCTTTTATTGATCCCCCATGGGGGAATTTTTTTCTAACAACCTCACCATAACAAATTATACATTATCTATCCATCTATCTATCTATCTATATATATATATCTATCTATCTACATATATATATATATATATATATATATATTTATATATGTGTGTATTTATATATGTGTATATATATATATATATATATATATATATATATATATATATATATATATATATATATATATATATATATATATATATGTATATACATACATACATATATATATATATATATAAAGAGATAGATAGATAGATAGATATATTAGGGATGGAATGGTTCACAAAATCCACAGTTCGGATCTTATCACGGTTTTGTGGTCACAGTTTTTGGTTCGGTGTACGTTGTTGTTGTTTTTAACACCCCAGAATACCGCATATCCCAATTATCCACCGTTAACAGTTTTCTTTATAATCAATTATGTCATGTATAGTCATGTAAAACCTGAAAGAATGAGTAAGTTGGCCATTTGATACATCATTAAAGCTGGGTGAGACAATGCTAGGGCGTACTGGATGTAGGACATCACCTAATTTTACTAAAACTGTTATATTCCTGAAATACAACATTTTAAAGCAATTATAGTTAAAAATGTAAAGGAATGATTTAAACAATTTATTGGAGGTTTCCTTAATCCATTTAAACGACCTAACAACTTAACCTAACAAATTATTTAAAACAAAAAGGTTAAATATGGTCAGTCACTTGGCCTTTTTTGGTCTTCATACATCAGTATCTTATGCCCCTCCAGATGTGTCTATTGGGCCATTTGTGAACTGAATGAAAACTGTTTAAACCAGGGGTCTCAAACTCAAATTACAAGGGGCCCCGAGAAGTAGAGTCTGGGTGAAGCTGGGTCGCATAAAGTATTCCACAAAAAGGGTTTCAAGTATTCAAATAAATAAATAAATAAATAAATCAGCAAAAATGATCCAATCTTCCCAATTTTTATTATTAACTCTTTTCCTGCCAGTATTTTTTTTTATAAAAGTTGCCAGCCAGAACCTTGATTTGAAATTTAGTAGATTTGAACTGCCTACATTTTTTCTGTTCTGTTTGCAACCCAGTCCACCCCTATCAGCCAATGTTTAGCTTTGTTTAGCTTTGCTGTTTAAACAAAGTTGTCTAAAATTAGAAAGAGGAAAATGCAACACATTTGCCTGAGAGAACAGTTTCTGTCACAATAAGTCTTAGAATTGAAATTTTTTTTAGTACATTTCTTGTTTAACATTATTTTCTCTGTAAAGTCCACATGCAACAGTTTCCAGCCTTGACAGTCCTTGTGTGTGATCAGGGAGGAAAAAATGAAATTATCATGTGACCCCTATCTTTCTTTTTTTTTTTTTTTTTAAGGTAAGACATGGACATTTTATTTTGCTCATTTTTTAAAAAAAAAAAAATTTATTATTGATTGCAAGACAAAAAAAACAGACAAAGCGTAAGACAAAAAACAGGACAGAAGAGAACATAAAAGACATACAAACAGCTCAGTTTCACAATTTAGGAAAAGATAATAGATAATGCTTAACAAAAAAGAGAACAATTATAATTGTTAATGACTAATAATGAATATACATACAACAAAGTGAAAAAGGGAGAGAAGAGAAGAAAGAGAAAAATAAATAAATAAATAAATAAATAAAAGGAAATGAAAGAAGAGATGGCTGTACTCTGTGTATGAGGGAGAATGTGTGTGTGGGTGTGTGTGTGCGAGTGTGTGTGTTGCTATGGGTGAGTGTGTTCGTGTATAATTGATATATGATATACAATATAAATGTTGATGATGGCAGTACTACAAAGAGAGAGATCAAAGAATAATAACAGTTATATAAATCATGGCAATAATAATAGGAAAATTAACAGTTGTGATAGCAATAGTAAAAGAAACTAGACAATTTCCACACACGGAAACCAAGCCAGGGTCCCGGTCAGAAGGGCACAACTGCCCCACCACAAGGCCATGCCCAGGTCCAAAGCCGCACTGCAAAAGCTGCCATAATGGCAATCAAAAGAAAAGAAGGAGAGAAAAAAAAGAAGAAGAAAGAAAAAAAAAAGAAAAACCTTATAGTAATAATAAATAAATAAATTGAGCTGATAGGGATGATGTCACACCAAGGTGCCTGGGATCTCCTTGATCGGCAGAGTGTCAGCCCAGGGCCATGTCCCCCCCCCCCCCCCCCCAAACCCAGAGCAACCCTCCACCTCCCACATACCTAGCCCTAATACCAGCTGCACCCCCTTTTTTTTTTTTTAACCTGTGTGTGTGCTTTATGTTAATGTGGTGCATTAAAAACAGGGTCCATGAGGTGCATTAAAAACACAGGGTAGGGGATGCATAGGGTTTTGTTAGTTTTGGTTTTGAACTGGAGTGCCATTCATTAGGAGGTAGGAAGGATTGCAGCAAGACATCAGCCTGAGCAGAGAGCCAGGGAGAGAGGAGAGACAATAAGGGGAGAGGGGGAGCCATAGGCCTGGCAACCTGGCAAACACCTATCCAAAATCCCCCCAACCGCCACCACTACACTTCCATCAGCAACACCCCAGATCCGGGCATGACCACGCGATGAGACAGGCATGCCCCGCCGCCCGGCCCAAACACAGTCACCACGCATGGAAAAAGCTCAGTCCACAAACACTGCATTCAACATCAAAAAAAAGGGGAATAATCCATAAAGAAAAAGAAAAGAAAAATAAATAAAAATAACTTACATTTTTAACAGTAATGAAAATGAATAAATACATAAAGATAAAAAGAGAGCAGAAGAAAATCTGATAAGTAAAAAAACAGATTTATACATAGATGAATAGTGGGCATATCTTATCAAAATGTGTATATCTGTGTGTATGAGTACCTGCACTTTTTTTTCTCCTTTTAAATTTATTTATAGTGAGACAAGGTGACAAAAACAGAACACAACAAAAGTAGTAGACATACAGTGAGCAGACATACAAACAGACAAAAACAAAGCTTGCAGATATGAATAATTATGTTATTGTAGAGTTGAAGGGTGGGGGAATTGGCTCTCAGGCAACTACTATCACAGTTATTGTTAATAACAACGATGGAATGACAATGAATAAACAAATAATAGTAATAATAGTGGTAATAATGGAAATAGTAAATAATAAAGAGTGGGTTCAAGATTGGAGGTAGTTGAGGAGAGGAGCCCAAACAGAGAGGGGTTCTACTGCTGAGTGTTGGGTGGGTATGGGTGAATGTTCCAGGGAGATGTGGTCTATTAGTAATTTTTTTTCAGTGTGTCTTCTTTGTATTTTTCCTAGTTTTCCAGTTCATGAGGATGGTATTCTTGGCGATAGTCAGGGCTGTGAGGAGTAGTTTATTACTTGATTTGTTGAGGTTTGTAATAGATGTGTTACCGAGTAAACAGAGTGAAGGGGACAAAGGGATGTGGCAGCCTATCATGGTGGAAAGTGATTTAGTGACCTCGATCCAGAATTGTTGAATTGGTGTGCAGTGCAAGACGGCGTGAAAGTAAGTGTCTGTTGTTTTTGGGGTGCAGTTAGTACAAATTTCTGAGGTGAACCATGAGGCTGACCATGAGCGGAAGTGGAGAGGTTTTTTGTTGCTGAGAAAGTCTGGGTTGTTCCAGATAGGGGTGAGTTTACATAGTGCAAGAGTAGAGTTTGTGATTTTGTGGAATTCCCACCAGGCTGTCAGAGCTGATGATATTGTTATTGATTTAAAACAGGGGTGGTGTTTGATAGATGGGCTGATGAATGGTAAATCTGAGAGAGAAATATTATAACATGCTGTTTGTTCAATATCTAACCATGTATTGTCTGAATGTTGGGGGTGGATCCATTTGAATATGTACTGTAATTGATTTGCGATGAAGTATTGATGAAAGTTTGGTGCTGATAGTCCTCCTTTGTGTTTTGGGTTTCTGTAGGGTTGTAAGTTTGATTCTGGGTGTTTTATTTTTCCAGTAATATTTATTGATAATGGAGTCTAGAGATTTGAACCAGGATTGTGTGGGTTTAGATGGAATCAGTGAGAATAGGTAGTTTATTTTGGGTAATATGGTCATTTTTATTGATGCTATTCTGCCAATTAATGAGAGTGGTAGATTTGTCCAGCGGAGGAGGGTGTCAGTTATTGTTTTAAGTAATGGTGTGTAGTTGAGGATGGACAGCTCTGACAGTCTGGAGGAAATGTGAATGCCTACATATGTGATGTGACCGGTGCATTAAGGGATGGGTGGTGTGTGGGCTGCCACAACCCAGCTGTTACTATGGAGAGGGAGGATTGATGATTTATGCCAGTTTATGGAGTAGTCTGATATTTTTGAGTATGTTTCTATGGTTTTGATTGTTTCCTGTAGTGATGAATGTGGCTTCTGTTGAAAGAGTAGTATGTCGTCGGCATATAAACTGATTTTGTGATGATGGTTTGGTGTTTTGAATCCATGGATATTGATGTTCAGTCTGATGGCAGCAGCTAACGGTTCTATGAAGATGGTGAATAATGAGGGGGAAAGTGGACATCCTTGCCTAGTCCCCCAGTGAAGTGTGAATGGTTGTGATGTTAGTCCATTTGTGAAAACAGTGGCTGAAGGTGCAGTGCAAAGAATTTTGACCCAATTAATAAACGATTCCCCAAAGTCCCACTTCCCACTTTTGCAGTGTAGAGATGAGAAATGACCAGTTAACTTTATCAAATGCTTTTTCTGCGTCTAGTGTGACAATGATGGATGGTGTGTGTTGTTGTGATGAAAATTCCATTAGATTGAAGAGTCTGCGGGTGTTGGTGGATGAATGTCTGCCTTTGATGAAACCGGTCTGATCGGGGTGGATTATGGACGGGATGATTTTTTCTATTCTGTGAGAAAGAGTTTTTGTGATGATTTTTAGGTCTACGTTTAGGAGGGAGATGGGGCGGTAGCTGGATGGGAGTAATGGGTCTTTGTTGGGTTTGAGGAGGAGTGAAATTGTTGCTGAGTTCATATGTGGAGGAAGTTTTGACTGCTGTTTTATGTCGGTTATTAGTCTGTGGAATAGTGGGGATAAAATTGACCAGAAATGTTTATAGAACTCAGCAGGGAAGCCATCAGGTCCTGGTGATTTGTGGTTGGGCATGAGTCGTAGTGCAGATGAAAGTTCTTCAGGAGTTATTGGAGTTTCTAAAGCTGAGATTTGGTCTTGGTTAAGTTGTGGTAAATTAATGTTGTTCAAAAATGAGATTATGTCTTCTTGGTTTGGGTTATTTTCTGATGAATATAAATTTGCATAAAATTCCCTGAACACTTTATTGATTTCTTAAGGTGAGCTTGTTGGCTTCCCTGCTGAGTTATTGATGGTGGGAATAGATGTTTTTTCTTTATTTTGCTGTATTTGATTTGCTAGGTATTTGCCAGATTTATTGTTGTAATGGAAATATTCTTGTCTGAGTCTGTGTAATTGGAATTGAGTTCTTTTATTCAGGATTTCATTCAATTTAAGTTTACATTTTCTAAGTTCAGTATGCGATTCTTCTGTTGGGTTGTTTGCGATGATGTCCTCTAAGTGTTTGATTTTTTGTTCCAGTTCAGTTTCTTGTTGATGTTCTTTCTTTTTTAATGTAGGGAATATGATATGATTATACCTCTTAATACTGATTTACCTGTTTCTCATATGATAGATGGAGTTGACTTTGGGAAATTGTTTATTTCAAGGAAGGATGTCCACTCTTTTCTAATGAGACTGTCAAAGTCTGGGTCATTGAGGAGGGATGTGTTAAAGCGCCATCTGGTGTTGGGTCTGTATCGGGTGGTTTTATTCCATGTGAATGTTACTGGGGCATGATCACTGATGATGATGGGGTGGATTTTTGATTCTGAAATATTAGATATAATTGAATTGCTGGTGAGAAAAAAATCAATGCGTGAAAATGATTGGTGAACCAGAGAGAAGAATGAGTATTGTCTTGTGGATGGATGTTGAAGCCTCAAACTATCGCCAAGTCCCATGTCAGTCATAAACTGTTTGATTGTATCAGATGATTGGCATGTTCGTTTGGTTGTGTTATTGCTGCGGTCGATGGATGGGTCAATGACTGTGTTGAAATCACCTCCTATGATGATTGGACAGTTGGAATTGTTTGCGATGGATGAGAAAAAGTTATGAAAAAATGATGGTTCATCAGAGTTTGGGCCGTAAATATTACCGATTGTGATGGGGATATTGTTGACTGATATATTTATTATAATGAAACGTCCTTCTGTATCTGTGATGGTGGAATTGTGAACAAATGAAACTTTGTTGTTAATCAGAATAGAAACCCCTCTCTGTTTGCTATTGTAAGTTGAGGAGAAAACATGAGTAAATTGTGCTGATTTTAATTTATTTTGGTCGGAGTCAGTAAGGTGAGTTTCTTGTAATAAACAGATGTCTGCTTGTAATTTGTCTAGGTGATTAATTATTTTCATTCTTTTAGCCTGAGAACCAATTCCCCTTATGTTCCATGTTAAAAATTTTAGTGGTAGCATTTCAGAAAATACAGAATGTTTTTTGTCTATATGTTTGCACATATAATAAAGTTGTACCTACAAGCTACACACATGGAACACAAAAAAGAAAGAATGCACATTGCAACACAAACACATAAAAGGTGTGTACAAACATTTAAGATGAAGAACAACTAAAAAGGGTTCGGGGGAGAGTCCATTGCTGATCAGGGCACATATGGGGGCAGCAGAGAGACATTGGTGCAATGATGGGTAATAGTTTTAATGAATTGGAATGGTAAAGTTTTTCATTAGAGTAGAGAGTGGAGCAGGGGGGAGGAGGGGGAGCTGTTTGTCGGGGTGAGCTGTGTGTGTGCTGTCCTCTGTGTGTGTGTGTGTCAGACTAATGAGGTGGGGGGAGAGAGTATAGGGGAGCATGAGGAGGGATTAGAAAAGCCAGGGGGTTTTGTCCTTATCACGGTATAACTGTCCATCTATGTAGAGTTTATCAACGGAGATGACAGCCTTTTTTCCTTGTTGGATCATGAGTTTGCGGATGGGATGGAGTTGTTTACGGCGGAGCATGATTTCTTTTGGGAATTGATCATTGAGTCCATAGTCCATTCCTTTGAGCTGCCTGCCTTGTTGCTGTACCTGTTGTTTCTGTTTGAAATGTTCGAATTTGGATGGGGACGGTTGTTGGTGGCGTTTTTCTGATCCATGCGGTGAACTCGGTGGAATGTAATATTTTAAACCATGTTGGAGGAGAGATTGAGTTGTCTGATCATGAAGTCTTTAACTGTTTTTTCCGGATCGTCTGTGGGGTGTTCTGGGTTGCCGGTGAAAACAAGATTGTCGTGCATGCTGCAAGCCTGTAGGTCTAATATTGTTTCTTTCTTGTTTTTATTGTCTGTGGTGATAGAGTTGAGCTGGGTGGTGAGGGTGCTGACGGACTGTTTCAGTGATTTATTTTCAGAGGTGAGGGTGTCTATTTGTTCCTGACTGTATTCCAGGCTCTGACGGAGGGATTGGAATACGCGTTGTGAAACTTCAATGAGGGCGATTCTATTGTCCAGTCCGGTGAGTTTTTGTTCAATGGACAGTAGAATGTCGCTTACCTCAGTACAGCAGGATGGTTTGGGGGTGAATCAGAGCTTGAGAGTGGAGATGGCCAGGCTGGTTTCTTTTCGTTACCTGCGGTGGAGATGGAGGTGGAGGTGGGGGTAATGTTTGGCAGGTTGTCATCCATATTGCAGAGTCTGTGAAAGCATTCGTCTATGTAATCCTCAAGTAAATCCAGATCGCGTGGTTTGATAATCCGGTTTTATGTGTATAGTAGAGTGGACGGGAAAAAAAAAAGAAAAGAAAAAAGTAAAGTTTTAAGTCGGTTGGAAAAAAGTTTGTATCACGTCTAGCAGCCAGTCGCCGCCATCTTGGATCTCACACTGTCTCGCGGGAGTTCGAGTCACAGCAGCATGAGCCTCCTCACCTGTGTATGTGACCCATATCTTATACCTGACAGGAGAAAACTGTGATGTTTGAACTCTGCTAGTGTTACAACCATCCCCGGTCTCCCCTAAACCAATACAAATAAATCAGTAGTGGGCCAAAAGTAATTTGAATGACCAGTGTTTGATTATTTTCTTCCATAAAAACTTGAGGGAAACCCTTCTATCTGTGTAGTTATGGACGTTTATCAATCATATTGAACTCCGTTAGCTGTCCCATCCGTCTCTGTCTGTTTTTTATCACAGGCGTATTTAACATTTCTCATGTTTTGGGAGCTCAGAGGGCGTAATAATGTGTGCTTTCTCCACAGGTGCGTAATATGTGTGCCTGTCGTCCTGATCAGACGGGAGAGACTAACGAGCGGTTTACGTCGTGTTATCAATACATTTGTAAATATAAGTGTAGCTGTCCATTTCATAAACTTGTATCAATGTTATCCGTTGATAAATTTAATTTAATCCACATAACAAAACGAGATGTTACCACTGAATCCCAAGCAGGTGGGCATCTCGCTGGCTGTCATCTCTCCTTACGGGTTCAATAGCGACCGCGTATTATAGTTTTCAAATACGGGACAATTCGGTATTGACTAGATTATAATTTAGATAAGAAGAAATGCTTAAGATAACTCGCCAACACACAACTTCTTGTGCCCCAGTTTGTTAATCACCTACCGAATGTAGACTTCTACTCCCGCATTTAGGCCTACTCAATCAGTTACAGGCATCGGCTACTAGCTAACTTTACCTCGGAACACTGACTGCACTACCAACGCTGCTCAAATTTAAGAGCAAGGACTTCCAGATTTCAGTATTCGGTTACAGTGGGCTATCGTCAACAGAATCCTGAGCGAATGCATATATGCATAATTAAGCATAAAATTACTTACCGTTCACCACAAAGCTTCGACTGTGCTCACCATGTGCTCACTCCTCTGGCCTATACTTTAAATTTTACGGTATGTGTCGTAAATTGTTGGCCGTTTACAAGTCATATTGTATTTTACATTAGCAGAACTTAAAATCAAATTGATTTATGATTAACTGAAAATTTTAAACTCTGACAAATTGACAATTGTATATTGAATCAATAGGCATTATTTGTATGTCATCCAAGCTCAATAAAATAACATTTACATGTAAAAAGTCTAACAGTAACTCAGAACTTGATTTTTTATTTCACAACAATATGTTTATTTTAGTAATGACTAAAAGTCCACTGAATTACTTTTTACAGTGCTCGCAATATACATACAGCATGCATACTCACTTACACACACACACACAGAGACACACTGAAAACAGAATCAGAGGACTGAGGAAATGCTATCTTGAATAAAAAATGAGGAAACACAGGAGCTAAGAGTAAAATGACAATAAAAAATGACAAGAAATTTGATAGAAAAAAACAGTAGGAAAATAAATACATAAGTAAATAAAATTTTAAACAATGAAATGGTAAATAAGATAACCAAACACCAAATATATAAGAAAATCTACTGAAGTAGGATAGTGGAAAGGAAATCGATGAACAGGGAATACAATTCTGAACAATAAATCTGAGCTGAAATCGAGAATTAAAACAGATTTAGAGGGTTAAAATAAATAAATTAACAATATTAAATAACAATCGGAAATATAATCAGCTAAAAGCCAGACTAGAAAGGTAGGTCTTGAGTTTGCTTTTAAAGTAAAAAATATAAACAGTAGGTGCTGCCCTCAGGTCAGGGGGGCCGAAAAGGGGGGGTGAAGGAGAATGATTCTAGGAGCCCATGATTGACAGGGACCCAGAGAAGCCCCTAATACAATCATAACACTGACAAAAAAATATTAAACTCAGTAATAAACTTGCAGTTAAACATATATTTTATATACAATTTATTGGTAACACTAAGTTTATATGTTTTGCAAAACATTTCTCAACCTGCCCTCCCCCCTGTATTTATGTGAAATGATTCAGTCCACCCGATCTGTCAGACAGCCTGCAGAGTAGGGCTGTCGCGGTTAAGGAATTCCCCCCTGCGGTGAGTCAGGGTGGCTCAATAGCGCGGTATGCGGTATTATTGCACCACCCCCCTTTCATTTTTTATCTATTTATTTAGCAAATTTGTTTGTTAATTACTAAATTACATAACTCATTGCAATATTTCCTCTGAAACTTGGTGCCTACACATTAAAAAGTTATAAAAAAAGACATGACAATTTTATAACACTTTTTAATTTATTGAATGTCGATCAAACGGCGGTAATGGTAGCAGTACAGATGCATTAGAGACAGGCTACACGTTGTTTCTCCTTCAACTGATTGAACTTTAAATAACTTAAATTGTAATTGTCAAACAAAAAAGAATTCAGCAGACTTTAGGGCTGAATCTTAAAGTGCAAATAACAGCATCTTACTGAAATGAAAAACAAGTGCCGGTTTTTTTAAGACACTTGATGAGATGCACTAGGCACTAGACAACTTTAAAAAAAAAAATATATATATATATATATATATATATATATATATATATATATATATATATATATATATTCTCCTTGAGCCTATAAAGAAAATAGCCTATGATTTATACCTGGGTCATGTCCTTGTTGCGCGCGAGGAAAACCAGCATATTCACCTGATGTGGTTTCAGAGAGGATCGGAGAGGGGTAACAATATTTCCAGCTGCACTGAAAACTCTCTCCGACGGTGCGCTCATGCGCAAATGCACATGTACTTGCGGGCGATTTTAGAGAGGAGAGGAAATCTACCCTGGTTGTCGCGCCACCATGCGAGTGGGTCGGCATTGGAGTCGATGGTGTCCTCCTGGAGGTAGCGTGCGAGTTCGCTGTTGGCTCGAACTCTCTTGGGTATGGTTGCAGAGGTGGTTGTCCGTGGCTTCAGCAGGTCTCAAAGGGTTTTCTTTTTAGCCGCTGGTGGCACCGCTGTTTGCGCCGAGGACTCCTGTTGTGCAGCAGCTGACGCACTGGCACCGCTCCCTCTGTCCTCCGTGTCTAATATTTCCTCAATCACTGCGCACTTTGTCTCCTCCGTGTCATCATCAAAATTGTTGCCCCGATATCTGGGGTCCAGCAAGCAGGCCTTTGCTAAAGTTTTTTGTAGGGCAGCTGGTCTGTACTTCTCCTCGAGAACACTGCACATCTTTTGCTTGATGTCCGAAGTCAGAGTTGTGTCCTCGTCCGATGGTTTTAAAACATCTTCAGTGAGGAGTTTCAGTACGAGTTTAATGGATGAGACCGTGACATAGGACTCGCCAGACAGCAGATCCGTAAATTCAGCCGCTGGCTTTAATGCCGCGTTCACCAACTCCAAAACTGCGATGTTCTGCCAGCTAGGAATGAGATGCTGATGCCGCCGATCATCCAGAACTCTTTTTATAGCCGGGGTTTGCTCCAAGACTCGGTCCACCATTTTCTGTTTGGACCCCCATCTTGCAGGACAGTCCTGCATGGACAGAGTGATGGTTGTTTAATTACTGAATTGAAATTAGGCTGGCTACACCTGCTAAGTAATTTTTTAAATGAATAGGCTACATTTTAAATTATTTTTCGTTTCACTGTATTTTTTTCTAAAGGAAAAATATTTTTTAACCATCTCAGAAAGCCAGCAACTGGTTGTATGGGCTATTTTATGCTGCATCGATATTTCATAGAATGAATGCATTTTGGGCAACATTTTAAAAGATTATTCATATTCACAGTATTCATATTTTTAGTAAACTTATTGGGCCTATCTAATGATTTAGAAAAAAGGCCAACATATAATATAAATAATCCCAGCAAGACAAAGGAAAATTAGAATATACAAAAAGAATAGCCTATCGGCTGCAAGGGTGTATTAACTGTGATTGAATAATCCCAGCAAGACAAAGGAAAATTAGAGTATACAAAAAGAATAGCCTATCGGCTGCAAGGGTGTATTAACTGTGATTAAATAATCCCAGCAAGACAAAGGAAAATTAGAGTATACAAAAAGAATAGCCTATCGGCTGCAAGGGTGTATTAACTGTGATTAGGTTTATTTTGAGAAATCATAAATCTAGATGCTCAATGATAACTGTGTTATTAAGTGGGCTATTATTGTAATTTCTGAAGGCTAGTTTACCATTATGAGCCCGTGCTGCGGGATTTGGAGCTCCGCTTGCGCTCTTGCCAGATCTCTCCTCTTCAACCAGCTCTGGGAGAACACACCCACTAAGGTGTGGCACAAACCCATTGCTCGGGCTGTGCGATCCTTAACGCTTGCCATTGCGTTTGTCACTGCCAGGTGTAAATTATGTCCAAAGCAGTTTAGCCACGTCCAGCTCAATTTTCTCACTGCTGCGATGATGTTGGCCCCGTTGTCCGTCATAATGCACGCCAGCTTCTTCAAATCCAGGGACCACTCATCCAATGCGCTGCGGAGAGCCTCTGCGATGTTGTCGGCAGTGTGATTCTGGGGCATAAACGCTGTTTCGAGGCAGCGTGATTTTAGAGTCCAGTCTGTGGTCAGGTAATGTACAGTTAGACTCATGTAAGGAGTCATATTAACGCTTGACCACATGTCAGTGGTGGCAGGAAAATAGTCCACATTTTTGAGCTCATTCTGAACCGATGCTCTGACTGTATTGTACATTTTCGGGACAGCAGTTTCTGAGAAGTATGTTTTCCCCGGCAACTCATATTGTTTGTCAAATTTCTAAAGCAGCGACTTGAATGCCGGCTTCTCCACCATGGTAAACGGCACCATCTCCTTGACCAGGTACCGTGTAACAGCGTCTGTTAGGCGTTTATGTCTGTCACTGTCAATGCTGTACTTGGCAACTCGAGCAAAGGCTTCGCCGACTCCAAGCTGTCGGCTGGCAACGACATGAGCTGCTGCGCGACCCGGTGTGGGAAGAGGCAGCCTCGCCTCCAGAGCTGGATGGTAGCTTGGTAGGTGAGACCTTAAATTCGAAGTGTTTCCTCGTTTTACTTGAATCTTTTTTCCGCAGAGTTGACAAACTACCTCATCTAAATTAGCTGGCTCCCCTTTTTCATTTGGCTGAAAGCCGAAATGCTCCCAAAGGGGCGAAGTAACATTTGGTTTCGGTACAAGCGCAACTGCCATCGTCTCCCGCTCAACGTGAGGTGTGGTGAGGTCAGGTCCCGTGCGGTGGTGACGGTGGCCCACCATGCACCGCGGCGGGCTTCCTAGTATCGCGCTCATTCATTTTTGCGGTTACCGCGACAGCCCTACTGCAGAGCGCTAACCTTTCACAGACAGCGAGTGGAGGAACAGAGGCAGAGAGGCAGGATGCCTCTGGATTAATTATATTAATCCTCCGTTAGGCCTAGCCTAAATAGGTGTGAGCTTAGCCCACATATTGGGTGTTGGCCTAGCCCACATATTCAGTACAGGCCTGGCCTTCATCCTTGATCAAGGGGAGAGAAGGAAGACACAGCAAACCAGTGCGTAGTACAGTCAGTCCTTTCTCTCGGTTTATTTCAGGAAAACACAAGATATATATACAGTGTGACAGACAATTATTTGTTAGAGACTTTAGCTCTTCCCCCTGCTCTAACATGTTGACTAATGACCAGAGTTAAATTGCATTACTTTCTAAACAAGTTGTGTAGGAAAACACATGTGGACCATGATTGGTTTATTTATGGCTTCTTGAGCACACACACAGTATATGTGCCCAGAGTTCGTTAGGTCAACCTATGAATGACTTCCTAAGTACACATACACACATGCAGTGCATATGACCGTAATGCAGTAATTCAATTCAGCGAAGACCTGCTGGGCATATGGCCATTATGCAGCAATCCAATTTTATCAGAGTTCCTGTTCTTGAGCACACACACGCAATGCATATGACAAGAGTTTAATCTGATAGCAGGGTTGAAGGTTTGATATTTTTTATACCAGCCTCAAAAATCTGGGAGCAAGAAATGAAAAGAAAAAAGGCTCAGACAGGAGAAGGAAGCAAGGGGTTGACAGTATGTCACCCAGTTTTTCCACAGGAAAGGTGGGTCTGTTAGTGGTTCATGTGATGGAATGTTCTGGAACGTCCACCTGTTCTCTATTCCTACATTTGTCCATAGTTTATGGACTATCTCAATTTTCTTCCATATTAGCTCATATTTCTGAAGAAAACTGTGGACATTTCACTGTTGTTTTAGTTAAACAATGCAGGCAAACATTTAGCAAGCTGCTATGCCCATAGTCAATCAGTTTCCCCTCACAGGCAAGTCAAGAGGAGCAGCAGCTGTCTGTCAGTCCCCCCTGCCCCACCTGAACAAGCCCAGGTACCCCCTGAGGAAGGAGGTGAGCAGCTGTGTTTTAAATTAATCCATTATTATGGAGAAAAAACATTAGAAAACAAAAAATCCTTCTGAAATAAAAAAGCCAATAGTCAGTATTTCAGAACGATTTTAATGATTGAAAAAGCATCAGCTATAAATATAATTTTTTCATCAGTAGTTTGGAACTCTGCTCTGCAGCAGGAACAGAGGACATTTATAGTTCATGCAGACTGGGTAACTGCTCTCAGTCCAATCAGAGAAATGTTTACATTTTCTGGAAATCAGATGATTAAATAGCAACAACCACATAGCCTCATATATATATTTTTTCACCACAAATGTAATGCCATCACCTGTAAGCCTACAGTTTTGGAGATAAACTAAACCTGCATGAAGGACTACATGCTCAAATTCGATATATCATAAAAGGCAATTGGCCATTTTGTTTTTGATGGTGTTTTCTCCATAGATTATAATTGCATTTCATTTTAATGGAAGAGGTTATATTGTATTTAAGTTTTATATTTTATTGTCATTATTCTAAAGAGAATTTTATGTTCAAGTCTTAAAAGGAAGAGATTGGTTTTTCAAATATAGAGTATTAGTCTTGGAACAAATAATTAAATCTAAATCAATTTCATTGTATTGTCAGTGCTTCCCCTACCAAGTAACTGACATGTTGTTCTTTTCACAAATATAGGAATGATGGTCAAAAATATCATTAAAATGCAGTTTTATGTAAACAGTATCGAAATTTTCTGCCGGCCTTACGGTCGGCTACGGAGGGCCCAGTAAGAATTATTTTCATGGGGCCTGGAATCCCTGGCAGCACCCCTGCCTCAGGTCGTCAGGTAGACTTTTCCACAGATGGCAGCCATAATAATGAAAAGAAGCTTCACCGGATGTTTTCGTTCTAACCTTGGGAACTATTAAAAGAAAACTACCTGAAGACCTGAGGGCTCTACTGGGCTCATAGGGTAAAGGCAAATCAGATAAATAGAAAGAAGGAAGTCCATTAAGGGATTTAAAAACTACTAAAAGAATCTTAAAATCAATTCTAAAAGATACAGGACACACTTTGGCCACCTTAGTACCACCTAAGCATCATTAAACCCCACAGCCTACCCGAGTCTTGCTGCAGGCCATCATGTCCATCCCTTTATGACCTCAGTGCACCTATCCTCTCGTGGCAGGATCACGCTCCATGTGCTCAGATCACCTCAAACCGGTTTCTTCAACATCAAGATGATATAACTGTGCTCCAGAGGCCTCCACAGTCACCAGATCTCAATCCAATAGGGCACCTCTGGGAAATCTGTATAATGGATGTGCAGCTGACAAATCTGCTGCGACTGTGTAACACTCAACTTATTTTTTAAGTTAGCATTAAAACACACAAGGGGGCTCTTTTAAGGAAATTAGAAAAACTTTTCCTTTTATTTTTTATAAGGCAAAAAAATATATTCTCAATGCAAAAATAATCCCTGTCAACGAATAAAACGAATGAAATTTTTTCCCAAAAAAGTATTAGTTCCAAAGCCAACCAAACTTTTAACTAATTAATCCCTCCCCCAGCACTTACGCTCCCGATATGCGTAAATTTACATAAAAAGTAAGACAACGAAACTTCAGATAAACAATCTCACTTCTTTAAAATACCAAAATAGACTTTCAGTTCCAAACGAACGAAAAATGCAATACGGTCCACATTAAATCCAAAGTTCCTGTCCCTTTTAATTATTTTTCAGTCTGTGACGCACGCGAACGGAAGAGTCAATTTGGATAAAAAAAAAGACCAGAGTTAATCCCCAAGGCAAAAGAGGTCCAAAAAAAACAACAAAAGAACTTGCGAACATCGCTAGTTCACTGGTATTCCAGGTATAAAAAAAAGGCAAAAACCGAAACGATCTCACCCGCGGTCCTGCAACAGGTGCCTCCTGGCGCACGCTCCAGAGTCCGCGCAGAGAAGGACGGTCCGTATTCCAGGACAGGTAATAATTACTTGTAACTGCTGGTACTCTTTTATTTCGTTTTACAAGTACATTGTAAAAAAAAAAGTCCGTAAATTTTACAGTAAAAAAACTCTAAAACCACGATGGTAAAAAACTGGAAACTATAAAACGGTAAAATACAATTTTTGGAACGGTGAAACACTGTGAATAAATATATCGGTCAAAACCGTAATTTCTACACTTTTTTTCTGAAAAAATACATTATTTCACTGTTAAATACCCTTGAACTGTGATTATAACAGGAATATGCCGTATTTCATATAACAGTCAATAGGCCTACTGTAATTTTTGCATTAATTTTTTGCAAAAATTACAATTTGTCACTGTTAAGTTTACTAACCTTGTATTGATAACAGAAATATGTTGTAATATATAACAGCTAATACCGTAATTTTTGCATTCCTGTTTGGAAAAAGAAAAACAGTTTTTGGCCGTTAAATTTAGGCTACTGTGTTTGCCTGAAAATATCAACTTTCACCATCTATTTTCATCTTCACATTTTAGCAATCAAGTCACTTGAAATAACCTCAAGGGGGTTTGATTTTGTTGTTGTTGTTGTTTATTTGTTTGTTTTGCCCATATAAATAGAGCAGCAAATCTCTTTTGCTCTAGCCTACACTTTGGGCCACATTCCATCATCTCAAATGGATCAAAATTAAAAAAAAAAAATGCTTATGATTTTCTCTTTCAAAGCTGGACAATAAGATACTAAAGTATTATGATATATTTTGTGAGGAGAAAGTAAACAGTCATGCGAGCCGTTCTTTGTCTGATTTTTTTTTTGTTGTTATTTGCTCCCCCCATCATTTTTCAGCTAATACCACTTTTTGACAGGAAATTTTTTCACTCACTACTCTTCCTAATTAAAGGCATTATATTTTTTCTTGGTGAACCCGATATACTATTATAGCATATGAAGTTTGATTTACTTTATTTTATTTTATTTATCTACACCATCTTATTGTAGGCTAAATGCTCAAGTTATTAAAAATATAAGGCATCAAGTTTCAAAATGGTTTTGTTTGTTTGCTTTTCAGCCTTTTGAATATTTGTATTGTTTCTGTGGAGGATTCCCACTGCTGGCTTTTGCCACTACTGTCCTTCATCATTCTGGTGCGCAGATCACTCCGCCTCCTTCTGGCGCTGTCGGGACGTGTCTGGGCAAGTCCAGGTGCAGCAGCGTAACTGTTACTGCTCCTGTGGTCCGGCGCTGTAGCAAGACTCCTCCTGCTGCGGTTATTTGGTGAGTAAAGAATATATATATCAATTTTCTGCTTTAAATCCGTGATTCAGTGACACAGTGACAACCTTTCTAGTTATAGATTTAGTGGAGCCGATAAGTTAAACATTACTTTTGTTACAGGATCTGCTCCAGCTATTTTTGCAACTTTCAAAAGTTAATGAGTAAAACATTAAATTCACTTCAGTATTTTAAACAATAGAGATTGTCTACAACGGCATGTGTGTACCAAGTTAAGTTTTTTGGGGGAATACGGTAAAAGGCTTCATTAACTGCCAGTGAAAAAGAAAAAAATTAGCCCTGATGTGCTAGCTAAAATTTGACCATAGCAAGCTCATGACAGAAACTTACTGCAGGCCTACATTAACACACAAACTATTCAGTAGCCTTTAACCTCCGAATATGTTTGTGTGTTAACTATTTCCACCGTGAGAATTCTTTTATCGGACTTGAAGTTATTGATATTACTCATGCACCACGGCTGTCTGTCTGCAACCAACTGTATGTAGTCCCACCTGTTCAGGTGAGGTTAACACTTTTAAGCCTTTCTGTAGTCACACAGCATATGCATGCTCATATTGGTCTTGACTTTAAATTTTGAAAAACTAGTTTTCTTAGGAATCTGGAAAATGTCTCATGTTAGTGTATTCATAGTTTCAGTGTCACTGAACTGACACCAGTGACCATGTGCGTTCTTGCTGAGAGTGTGTGCAGTAAAACCTTTGTAAAGCTGTTAAGGTAGACGTAAGGCTACACCATCAAACATTTACTTATTAATTATTGGTGGATGAAGTTCTTTTGAAAAGGATAATTAAAAATCAAAGCCATCTCATGTGTTTTCATCCAAATATCTGGTTAATTTTATCTGAACTTTGAATGTTGATTGAGACTTGTGCTTTCCAGAATGTAGAGGATCCTTAAAATACTTTAAATTAAAGTCACTTTGTGTCTTCATTTGTGAAATTTCTACATTTCTGTTTACCCAGTTTGGCTTCAACAGATCCATTTCCTACCTGACAAATGTCACTGCGGTCAAGCCAGCCGCCACTCCGAAATCCCGGATCAAGCTAGCCGCCAGTCAATTTTGCGGTGCCCGTAAATAGACAGTATTACGGTAATTCAGTGCCAAAAAACATTTCAAAATAAAAGCAGAGCTATATGAAGGCTGCCTGCCTTATGAAAGCTGTCTGCAATATCACACGATATCACACCACCTGTTTCTGTTTCATTCTTCATTGAAATAAGTTCATAGGAAATATCAAAAATCTGAGATTTCTGAGGGCTTGAGTACTGTCAGTCTGGAGTGAAATGAGTCTTTGGAAACAGGTGGTTTTCTTTTTAACTTAATCTAAACATCACAGGGAAATATCAAAAATCTGAGATTCTGAGGGCTTTAATTTTGAAAATCCACATCAGATCTTCCTGTAATAATATGAGTGACTCTCTGGGGTTGAGTACTATCAGTCTGAATTGAAACGAGTTCTTGGAAACAAGTGGTTTTCTTTTAAACTTAATCTAAAATCATAGGGAAATATCTAAAATCTCTAATTTCAGAGGGCTTTAATTTTGAAAATCCACATCAGATCTTCCTGTAATTAAATGAGTGACTCTCTGGGGTTGAGTACTGTCAGTCTGAAGTGAAATGAGTCTTTGGAAACAGGTAGTTTTCTTTTAAAGTTAATCTCATATCATAGGGATATATTACCAAAAATCGTTATTTTCCAAGGGCTTTAATTTTGAAAATCCACATCAGATCTTCCTGTAATTAAATGAGTGACTCTCTGGGGTTGAGTACTATCAGTCTGAAGTGAAATTAGTTTTTGGAACTAAGTGTTTTTAATTTAAACTTAATCTAAAATCACAGGGAAGTATCAAAAATGTGAAATTTTTAGATGGCTTTAATTTTGAAAATCCACATCAGATCTTCCTGTAATTAAATGAGTGACTCTCTGGGGTTGAGTACTGTCAGTCTGAAGTGAAATGAGTCCTTGGAAACAGGTGGTTTTATTTTAAACTTAAACCAACACTAAGTAACTTTTCAGCCTTCATAAAATATTTTCATAACTTTTGTGATGAAACATCGACTTACAACTAGTTGAATGACACCTCTGTCATGGCCTGGGGGGGTCTGTATCGCTTTCACTGGCACTAAGCAACTTTGAGGAGGGTGGCACGAAACCTGCCACACAAAAGACTACAAATGTGCTGACTGCTTTACCGCATACATCACTTCCCCCTTTCCCCATTCGCTACAAAGACGGAAGTCCAGTCGAACGCCTACGCGCAACTAGTGCTATCATGGCAGAAGCTGCAAAACAAACGAAGAAACGAAAAGTTTTGTCTGAGGAGACAAAAAAAGAAAGAGGGAGGCTACCCGGATAAAAGGACGGTCAAGGATTAACATTAGCCAGGTTTCACTCGCTGGCGTGAGCTCAAAGATGAGGATGGATTTCCGACCAACGCTGCCTTGGCTCTATTCCTGCTGGACTAGTAAGTAGGTTCCTCTTGCCGGGATCTGTACGTGTGTTTACTGTGAAATTAGCCAACATAGCGTTTTATTTATCGGTTTCAAGGCTCTAAAACTCGTCAGCGCGTCAGTCACTGACGAGTCAGGTAAGGGGGGGTGGTGGGGGGATACGGTACAAAACAAAGTTACACGTTTATTTTCAACATCGTCATATGATATTGTTTAGCCACAATTAGATTCAGTACCTCGTCGCTATTCATCCTTCACACAGCCGCTGGAAACAGAAATGTAGTTCAGTCCAACTGCAGGCGACCGGGAGATCAGGATTTTACGGCGCTACACGCTGGGCCTCATGGGGAGTGTGGTCTTCCTTCAGGCAAAACACTACCACCTTTGTCCACCGGCGCCACCATAATCAACGAAAACTGAAAGTTCTTAAGTGTTGCTTTAATATAAAATCATAGGAAATATTAAAAATCTCTAATTTCAGAGGGTTTGAATTTTGAAAATCCACATCAGATCTTCCTGTTAATAAGTGAGTCACTCTCTGGGGTTGAGTACTGTCAGTCTAAAGTGGAATGAGTCTTTGGAAACAGGTGGTTTTCTTTTAAACTTAATATAAAATCATAGAAAATATCAAAAATCTAAGATTTCTGAGGGCTTTAATTTTGAAAATCCACATCAGATCTTCCTGTAATTAAATGAGTGACTCTCTGGGGTTGAGTGCTGTCAGTCTGGAGTGAAATGAGTCTTTGGAAACATGTAGTTTTCTTTTAAAGTTAATCTCATATCATAGGGATATATTACCAAAAAACGTTATTTTCCAAGGGCTTTAATTTTGAAAATCCACATCAGATCTTCCTGTAATTAAATGAGTGACTCTCTGGGGTTTAGTACTGTCAATCTGAAGTGAAATGAGTCTTTGGAAACAGGTGGTTTTCTTTTAAAGTTAATATAAAATCATAAGGAAATATCAAAAATCTGAGATTTCAGGGGGCTTTTATTTTGGAAATCCACATCAGATCTTCCTGTAGTTACATGAGAGACTCTCTGGAGTTGAGTACTGTCAGTCTGAGGTGAAATGAGTTCTTGTGAACAGGTGGTTTTCTTTTAAACTTAATATAAAATCATAAGGAAATATCAAAAATCTAAGATTTCAGAGGGCTTTCATTTTGAAAATCCAAATCAGATCTTCCTGTTATTAAATGAGTGAATCTCTGGGGTTGAGTAATGTCAGTCTAAAGTGAAATGAGTCTTTGGAAACAGGTGGTTTTCTTTTAAACTTAATCTAACATCATAGGAAATATCAAAAATCTAAGATTTCTTAGGGCTTTAATTTTCAAAATCCACATCAGATCTTCCTGTAGTTAAATGAGTGACTCTCTGGGGTTGAGTACTGTCAGTCTGAAGTGAAATGAGTCCTTGGAAACAGGTGGTTTTCTTTAAACTTAATCTAAAATCACAGGGAAGTATCAAAAATCTGAGATTTCAGAGGGCTTTAATTTTGAAAAGCCACGTCAGATCTTCCTGTAATAATATGAGTGACTCTCTGGGGTTGAGTACTATCAGTCTGAAGTGAAATGAGTTCTTGGAAACAGGTGGTTTCCTCTTAATGTGAATCTGAACTCGAGGGAAATATTTAAAATATTTTACTATACAGTGGGCTTTTATTTTGCTATTCCTCATCAGACAGTCCAGCTCCTGTGTTTATTTTTAAGTTGGATTATTTGCACAAAGAAGTGAATCATCAGTCATTCATCAGTTTACAGACTGATGGAAATCGTGTAATATTGCAGACAGCCTTCATATGGCTCTGCTTTTATTTTGAACTCTGTTCTGGCACTGCATTACCGTAAAACCGTCTACATACGGGCACCGCCAAATTGACTGGCGGCAAGCTTGACCCGGGATTTCGGAGTGGCGGCTGGCTTGACCGCAGTCAAGTGTCTACTAAACAAACCTGTGGATTTAAGATTTTTAAAAGGTTGATTTAATGACATAATGAATCATCCCCTGGTGTTCCTCTTTTGGTAAAACTTCATTTATTGCCCTAACTAATTTGAATAAAGAAATGGCTCATGTTTAATTTTCCCTCTGTCTTTGACTTTAAGCAGAGCCTTTCAAAATTCTGAATGTCCCAAATTTTCAGAATTAATCTGTACATTGTCACCACATGATAATACAGGATCATTGCTTTAAATGTTTTTAAGACAGGTGTCATTTTTGAAGTAGGTTTTGTCATGATTTGCTGAAAGTAATTTGGTATTTATGTTCTTTCTGCCCCTCATTCAGGCAGAAACTAATGGTGATCGGCCAGCACTACCCTAGTAATAAAAGGTATTTGCATTTTCCATCTACACACTGAACTAGTAATGTCTCAGAGATTATATTTATTAAATAGGCATGATTAAAAGCCATGCACATTAATAATAGTATGATGACCCTAGATTTCTGTGCAATATTGCAGAATAAAGAAAAAGGCAGAATGAACAACAAAACCCGCAGCGGCTCATTTTCTCACATGTGGGCATCATTTCAGCAGGTATGACTCTGCGCCAATGCAGTGTGGTAGACAACAGAAGTTAGGAGGAAAAAGTCTTAATGCATCAAAATAATTTACCAAACTATTGATCAAATAAGAGATTACAATCCCTGAGGAAACTGAGCTAAAACAATGATGTATTTTGTGTTTTGGGATATAAATGCCATTAAATAATCTGACTTATAATTAAAAGGGATGTTAGATAATTGTTTGTTTGATTATTGTTCCCATACAAGCTTATTTGTTGAATAGTTCTGTATTTTTACAGCAAAAGCTGATATACATAACAGCCATAAACTATAAAACTAATATTGATACAGTACAGTAAGATACATAGTATTCTTATTTATTGTAATCCTAATAATGGTAGAGACCAGAAAGTGGAATGAATCAATAAAAATACTTATGTGAGAGGAACTTAACAGTCTGATCTGTGACATTAGAGAGGACCCCTGCAAAGAAAATACTCCCTCATACCAAATTAGCATACTGTTCATGAATAACTACTGATCTCAAATTGAGTGAAAAGTGTCCCAAATATTAATGTATATCTTAAACTTATAGATTGGCAAAATTGATGAACATTGGATTACAAATTTACAACTAATTATTTATATTTTTGTTTGTTTTGTACATATTTGGAGGTCATTCAGTGGGTTTAACATTGATTAGACAACTTTGAAATGTTGTTATTATTTAAATACACAGAAATTATTCAAGATATAAATAATTTCTGGTTCAGACTTGCTGCAACAATGATCTGGTTAATAATTGAACTGGAATGTATATTGATCCCACTACGGGACTCTCTGAAATAACAAAACAAACTAAAATTAAACTAATTGGATCTGAGTTAGTAATTTAATGGTCATCAGTTTTGCCACTCTTTTCAGTTCAAGATGAACAATGTTTGGGATAATTTTCACTTAGTCTGAGATCAATGATAATTCATGAACAGTGTGCTAATATAGAGTGACAGAGAGTAGTTTGTTTACAGGAGTCCTCTCCAACCTCAGAGTGAAGAGTGATGATCTTTACTCTGATTTGTTTCACTTTCTGGTCTCTGATTGAAACTGGTATTATTATGACTAGTATCATCAAGAATCATATTTATCATATTGTATCATTATTACTTGTATAGTTTATGGTTGTTATGTATGTCAGCCTTTTCCTGGAAAAATGGTACAACTATTTAAGAAATCAAGTGTGGGAACAATCATCGAACAAGCAGGTTTCATCTCCCCATTAGTTATTGGTCAGATTATTTTACAGTATTTATATGACATTACAATAACATTATTTCAGCATTTTAAGTCAGTTTCTTCGGATATTGTCATCTTGTTTCATCAGTTATTTGGTATTTATTTTGGTGCATTAATACTTTATCATCTTTATTTTTGTCATTCACACGCAAACATTTTGAATGTAAAAATTGTTAAAGGATTTTCCAGTTGTGACACTTGACACTTGTTCATGACGAGGATGCAGAGTGCATCAAACTTGACCACATTACACAGCGAAGAGTTTGAAGAAAAATGAGACTAAAACTTTTTCTCAATTGTATCAGTACATGTGAGGTGAAGTTGTGAAAACCTGGCCACCAATAATCATTTCTACTTGCCTGTATGCAGATTTTAACACACAAAAGGCTTTTTTAGTAGCCATTACAGTTTTTAGTTTGCACAGCTGATTTTCACCTAGGTTACTTTAGTAATTGTTTATCATCCTCTTCTCTCCCCGATCTCTCTCTCTCTCTTTTTGGTCCAGGTATTTGCAGAATTCAACCAGATTCTTGAAGGAAAGTTCGTTGAGGCTTTGGACCAGCACACACCCCCTTTTATTGGACACTTCAAGTTGAGAAAAGGAGCCATTGGCAATGTTTTGGGGTTTAACACGCTAGTTTAATTGCTTTAAAGTAAACAAATGTGTATATTGAACATTCAATAAACATACAAACATTAACACTTAAAACAGATAAATAAGTTCAAGGAATGCACACTAAAAATTAAGAAGTATAATTAAAAATAATAGTAATGAAGAATAAGTAATTTGAAATTTGTATTGCAGACTAAACATAAATAAGTAAGCATAAATATTAATTACTCAAAGTAATTAAGTTAGGGTTATTACTGTAAACTTAAATGACTTATGTGAACTTACAGAAATCAAGTTTATTTTACTGGATTTTTCTAAGGCAATGAGTTTCCATATTTTTTAAAGTAAAAACTTGTTTTATTTTATAGTGTGGATTGTTTAAGTGGAAAATAGTATTATGTTAAGTCATTTCGTTTTAACCAAAAAAAGCTAATTGATGTGTTTTGAGGGATATATAATACAGGGAGAGTTACCAGTATTTTACTGTTAAAAAGCAAAGAGGTATTTTTTGTGCAAATTATGTTGTGTTTTAAGATTTTAGATTACAGGCAATAGACATTCAGAGTAAGTCGACAAGCAATACCTCAGTATGATGTAGATTTTATTTTATAAAACAGTCATATTTAATGGCAAAACCTTCGGTTTTTACATTTTAAGGAAATCTATAAAAAATAAAGTAAACTTTTATATTGCATTAAAACACTGTCATTTGCACATTGAAAACCTGTTAAATTTACGGTAAAAAACTGGCAGCTGTGGTTGCCAGAATTTTACCGTAATAAATACGGTAGAACTTTTCTATCATTGTGGTAAATTATATTGGTACTGTTGATTTTATGGAAAACCTGTTAATTTTACGGTAAAAAACGGGCAGCTGTGGTTGCCAGAATTTTACTGTAATAAATACGGTAGAATTTTTTCTATTATTACGGTAAATTGTATTGGTGCTGTTGATTTTATAGAAAAGGTTGAGGTTTGAAACTATATTTTACCGTATAAATATACATTTTTACCATAAAAAAATTACTGTTTTAATGTATAACTAACATGAAAATCATGTTTATTTTACGGCAAAACTGTGTTTTTTTAGATAGTGAAAACTTGTAATTATATGGTAAATTTTGGAATAAAAATCTGACATTAACCATAAAATTTACAGTATTAATATCATTTTACTGTAATTAAAGAAAAAGTTCTACCGTATTTATTACGGTTAAATTCTGGCAACCACAGCTGCCAGTTTTTTACCGTAAAATTAACAGGATTTTTTTTACAGTGTAGGACGTACCGCTTGTTACTTTTTGTGTTTTCCTCAGGTCCTTTTTCCAGGTCCACCTGCTCTATTGTCTTTCTTTCCCGGCTTTCTCCTCTCCGCCTCTTCCTCTCTGACACTTCCTCCTCTTATAACCTCATCCACTTTTATTTTATCATTTGAACAAACATATACAAACATAGATAACAGTAAGTACCCCTCCAACATCCACATAGATTTATAGGGAATTTAATTTATTTTCATCATCAAAGAAAAACCTTTTGTTTCTCGTGCTCTCTTACTTACATTACATATTATATTATTTTATGGGTGACACTGTCACAACTGTGTGGTGCTATGGTGTCAATATGGAACAACGTCTCTGAGGAATGTTTCCCGCATGAGGGATGAAGTCAGCTCTGAAGGCAAAATAGGGCCCAAGCTGGTGCCGACAAGATGTACCTTATTAAGTGGCCGGTGATTTAACTACATTAAGTGATTAGTCATTGCTGTAGGACACTTCAGCAGCCTCGACCACGAGTTTGTAAGAGTGTTTATATTGTGCTTTCCTGTTGTCTTAGCAGTTAAAGTGCCGGTCACGCCCTCACATTCACACCATGTCCACAGACTGATGATCCTGGCTGCTGTTATTAGATGTCCACATAGACCTGCCACTTTATTAGGTACACCTTACAAATACACAGATGTGTCTTAATTCTTGGCATTGATTCAAGGTGCTGAAAACACTCCTAAGAGCTTTGCGTCCATGTTGATGATGGTGTATCTTTTAGAATAGATTTTTTATTTGTTTATAAATCTCTTAACACTTTATCTGATTTGCTTTTATCATAAGACTGTGGGAACCTCAGGTCTTCAGGTGGTGTTTTTAGTGGTGCCTAAAGTCCAAACTAAGACTCATGGTGAGGCAGCTTTTAGTTATAACTATTGTCATATTAATTATGAATTATTAAAGCTCATATCTTGTGGAGCAGCCGACCTGCAGGCCTGAGAATGGAGCAGAGGATCAGTTTTTTTTTTAAAGCCAACTCAAGACCAACCTTTCTTAATCTAGCTTTTGAATATATTTTCCTTTATTTAAGATAATTCTAATTATTCATCCATTTTAATTTTATTATTCTGTTTTATTGAAAACCATATTTTAGCTGTGATTATGTTATTATTCTTTTTTTAATATTTATCTCAATCTACGTACATTTTTGAAACATTTATCAAATAAAATACACTAGAAATAGTGTCATATTTCTTAGTGTATTATTATTCCACTATTGATTTTATTGTTTACCGGTTTATAAATGAAGTTTATAATTTGTTTCCTCCTCTATTCTGTTACCTTAATTTCTAGCTTATGCAATTATTTTTTACTATTATTCTTTTCCATTTTACTCAAAGTCTTATTTTATCTCTGGTTTTAATCTTTTTAACATCATCTCGTGTTTTCTCTTGATGAACTCATGATGGTGTTTCCTCAGTTCCTCACTCCTGCAGGTCTGCTTTTCTCAGGACTTTAATAAAGTTATTTTGCCTTTTTTTGTTTAGTATGGGTTTGTTTGTTCTAATTGACTTTATTTATGTTTGTCTTGCATATACTGTACAACAGCATGTACAACAGCACCTTGTGCTTCATTATTTTTTGTATGAAAAGTACTATAAAAGAAAAGTTTAATTGATTGATTGATTGATAATAAGCTTAAAGTGAAATGAATTAAATATTTTCAGTCAAAGTTAAAAAGTTTATAGCATTTAAAAAGTTAACGTTAGACATTTTACCTTACAGATCATATTTGTAGTTTCATATGCCTAGATATTCTGTAAGGAATCAGTTTAGTGTGTTGAAACTGCTTCTCCAGTGTCAATCAGTCATCAGTCAATCTTTATTTGTATGCCGCCAATTCATAACAAGTGTTATCTCAAGATGCTTTACAATAGAGCAGGCTGAAGCCAAACTCTTAATTTTATAGATACACATATACATATATAAAATATATACATACACATATGAAATATACATATATATGTATAAGGAGTGACAGATCCATGGATCAACCAATGTTGTTTTCAAGAGGGTCCGCATGTCTGTATGGTTGTAAAGGTATATATATGGTTAGTGGCTAAAGTGGGATTTTACATGGTGGGGGAGCCCTAAAATACAGTGTTGCGGCGCAGTAGGAAAAATGACATAAATTATTGCAAAAATTGTATCGGCCTTATTCTCAACAGGAAAAAACAGGCAAAATGCACACATAGCAAACTAACAGCCTAACACAGAGACTCAGACAAAGACTTAAGTTAAAACCACACCTACATAGACACACAGGTGAGTGAAACAAGACAGGTGAAACACATGAGGAGATCAAGTAAGGCATGGGAAACACGGAAAGTAAAACAACATAGGCTACACACGGAGAAAATATCAGGCATGAAAACAGGTTGGGGATGAAAAAGGTGAGGTAGCTATGACCCCTCTAGGGGGGTTTGGGGGCATGCTCCCCCAGAAGAAAATGTTGAATATTTAATATTTAAAAGCATCAATCTGATGCATTTTGAGGGAAAAATTTAGCAGAATTACAGGACAGTATGAATGTATAAAAAAGTATCTATCTATACATGGTCACATTATTCTATATAAGAAATGAGACTGACAACTTCTCTAATGAAATGCCTTAACAGTTAATTTCCACCAGAGGTTTGTTAAGATAGCTGCGTTACCTCTCCTGCTGTGTTAGCTAACGTTATGCATCAATGACACGATGCCTCTTTTAGCAAGCTTTAATTCTTCTAGTGATATATTACCTGTAGCCAGAGGTGGGACCAAGTCATTGTTATGCAAGTCACAATTAAGTCTCAAGTCATTGCCTTCAACTCCCAAGTCAAGACCGACAAGTCTCAAGTCAAGTCCTAAGTCCTACAGTTGAAGTTTCGAGTCTTTTCGAGTCTTTTTCAAGTCAATCCTGGCTGCTTCTCTCTGGTCTGTCATGTTGTCCATCACTGGGTTTGACTTAAATATATTTGTTTTCCTGGTTGAATGTTGGCTAGTATTGGCTGACAGGTGGATTTCTGTGAAACAGACCCAATAGTTTTAGGGGTTGCATTTACAGCTGTAGGGCATCACTGAAAAAAAATATACTTTTCAAACTACAACCAGGGTTCTCGCGGGGTCTTAAAAAGTCTTAAAAGCATTGAATTTATGAATTTGGAAATAATACCCTGCGTTCACATCAACAGCGATCTGTGCGTCCTCAGCGTCAAGCTGCCATTCATTTTCAATGATCGCTGGCATTGGGGGGTGACGAGCAGCGCGACACGAGCGACCTCGAGCGGCGCGTAAGAGAAGCTCCGAAACTCCCGGCTAACTCCAGAGTACAGGGCAGGGCATTTTGCCAACGATTATTATGTGTCGGGCAATCAAATGCTCTGCAAATTTTATCAACGTACTGTTGACTGGACATATAAAGATATCTGTGAGGACCACCTGAAGGGTGAGTGTCTATATTTCATTACTTTATACTGTGTCTCTGGATTAAAATTGCGTGAAAAAAAAAAAAAAACCCGGAATTCTCAAAAAATTTAAACGGAAAAAACGGAATATGGAAAAAATTAAAATGGAATTTGGGAAAAAATAACGCAGATTTTATAGGGCTCCACTTCTCTGTTTCGCATTTCTTGTCAGAAGTTTTATTTGTCACCGCCATTATATAAATAAAGTAAATAATGTACATAATGTAAATAAAGAGCAGCGAAACCAGTGGGGTTCAGCCGCGCTTTATTTCTAAAACCAATGCGGTTCCACCGCGCTGGATGCCAACCGCCATTAAATAGAAGAAGAATAAGAAATAATAAGAAATAAGAAATTAATGTTCTGAAATTCAAGGATTTCATTTTTCTTTGCCGGTGAGACGGTGACATAGGCCGAGAAATAGGTATTAATTTTTGATATACATGGTCTTAAAAACACTTGAATTTAAATTGAAGAAACCTGTAGGAACCCTGTACAACTTATTCCCCCCCTCACATTTTTTTAAATTGACAGTATTCTGGGGGCCGGTAAGGAAGCTGTGGAGGGCCTGATGTGGCCTCAACGCCATCAGTTGATGATCACTTATGTCCAGTATGATGAAAGATTTTGTCAAACAAGGTCAATTCTGGGGGTGACTCTGTCCTTCTGCTAGAAATGTATAAAAGCTTTTATCACTGCTTAATTTGGGAACTGGGAGGAAACACTGATATTTGGCACTTTTTAGATAAAACATACAGTGAAGGGATGGCTCTTAAAGTTCTATCCTGAGAAACATTCATCATCTTAACAGTAATCATGACCCAAATCTCATAAACATCAACTACTTTAATTTGTTTTGTGAAAAAGCATTGCAATTTGGACGTAAGATTGAAAAAAAAAAAAAAAAATCAAAACAAAAAATATTTTTTGTGCAAAGAGACTGGAGAAAAAATGTTATAAACATTAGATAATAGTCAGAGCCCTGGGAGATCATACATCCATACATCTTACTTTCCCATCATAACCTTTAAATGTTGGTTGTTTTCTAGATATCTCAAGTCAAAAGTTCATCACAGGAAACCCCCAATTTCTGCTAAGACGACAGGATATGTCGAGATCCTCAGAGAACAGCGAATATGTACTTGATACAGCACAACAGATAAAATGTAAGGAAGTTTGTTCACTTAGGGCTTCTGAACACTGAAGACATTTTTACCTGATTTATACTGATAACAGCCCTGAGACCCACTATTGGGCCTCGACCCACTATTGGGCCTCAACCAACAGGTTAATGCACTAGTAGACTGCATTGGGAACTTGATTCTTTACAGATTGCTCTTAAGGATATCATGGAAAATAAGTGATGCAGGATACTGCAGGATGAATTTATCATTTAGAAAAAGTAAGTGAAAACAAGAGCTGGCTGCTCTGGAAAGTTGAGTTTTAATTAACTAAAAGGCTGACTTGTATTTTTTTAAATCGATGTGTTCGCTTAAACCGTGCACATGAGCCAACGAGACACCATTTGAATTACAATAAAACACATGAAGTGATTCACGATCCCTGTCCTGTGCGCTGCATGGCTTTACCCTCACCGGTACACGGAGGAGCCCGTCACGCTTATATTTCCATGCTCTCTTAAATTAAGACAAACTAAACAAGATGTGACAATACAGAAATCTAAATCATCCTCAAATCACACTGACAAAACTTTTCTGAAAAGATATCAAAGCACAATCTGTGGCTTAGAAAATCTGGAGAAGTGCTATGTCAGGGCACAGGCTTTCAGTACAGACACATGGTAACAGCAGCAAACACAGACATGTGACTGACTCGTAGATGCTGCATATTAAAGAAGGCAGGGCCAGCAGAGGATAATGTTGTGCTCTGATTTGTTGTGCATCTTGGTACTTATGAGATAGCCACACAGGCTGTGCATGCGAATATGATCTGTCATCCGCGGCACTACAGCCAGCTTGAACTGAATGATTAATTTATTTGACTAAGGTGGCGGAGCTCAGCTAAGCTCTGAAGTGCTCCGGCCCACTTTAACCCCTGAAAATAACCTCCTTGGCGGGGATAAGAATCAGGAGACAGGTGATTGTCAGGGGATTAAGATGTTATGTAACCATTAATTTTGCAGGCAGCTTCAGAATCTTGCAGTTATGAAGTTGATGTAAACCAGGACGTGCATGACCAGGAAAACACTGCACACACGTTTGCTGCAAACAGAATTAAGTACTCAAGCTTGTATACAGAGTCTACTGTTGACTCTGTTCACAAGCTTGAACTTGACTGTGACGTCGTGTGCACACCCTCTATGAAGACTTCAATTAAACAGCTTATGTCTGGTAAATAAGTAAAAGTGAATATGAAGTCAAAACTCGATACGTAAAAACATAATAAGCAGTGCAGCTGATGAAAATTAAGGCTCAGTTCTTGAAAATTAATGACCCATCTTAATATAGATGCCACCATTAGTTAGTGGTTTGTGTACCAGACTTAAAGGTTAAATTTGTTTTTTTGACACCTGGACCTTATTTTTAGGATTAGATACGCTCGTAGACTCACCCAGACAATTTTGGCGGAGCTCGGAGCTGTTTTCAAGCAATTTAGATCCATCCGACGGCGTTTTTTCTCATGCCATGGCAGTGGACGGGGCCAGAAATCGAAGCCCCTAATTTAGACATTATCTAAATTAGACATTATCTGCTGCGAAACTCACTCCTCCTCTGTTGCCATTGCTGTGCAATGTCCACAACAACACCACCAGTTAGCCCCCATTCGTGGACGTGCAGTGGTTGCTTGTTCTCTGGCCAGCTGTTTGGCTCTTTCCCTCTGCATCCTCCTTTCAAATAGCTCCTCGTCAGTATATTCTGACTCAAAACGATACGAGCATCCATTATACTCAAAGTCGTTGTCAGACACTTCTACATCGGATAAATATTCCGCCATGTTTCACAAAAATAGCCATGTAGCCGTGTAGCCTTGCAACAACAGCGGCTCTACTCAGCTGCGCTCTTGCGGCGCATGTCTATGACGTCACCAAAAGTTACCCATCCTTGTAAAGCCCTGGATGACCATAACAATGAAGTTGAGCTGACATGGTGATAACACTGGCCATTCATTTATAAAATGTAGCCGAAATGAGCGAGTTTCGCAGCAGATAACGTCTAATTTAGGGGCTTACGCAATCTGTTCGATTCGTCATGTAATCACATAATATGGCTGCTCACCAGCTCCAATAAAAGGTTATTCATGACTTTGAATACAACATTCCCCTGCCATTGTCCCCTCCTCTTCGTTTTGCCTACATACACTCTGGTAGGCTGCGTGGCATTGCTGATAAACCCGATGGGCTAGTTGGTGGTGCCAATGCTCTGGTAGTTTTTGAATCTAATCTTACTTGTTCGTTTTCACAATTGAGATCTACATCAGAGGTCTTCAGAGCATGAGTGTTGGTGAGTGTTTAACAGAGGTCCAGGCTCACTGGTGGCCATAAGACCTGCAAACCTCAAAGATCTGGGGCTTTATGAAGGGTTCACCAACTGTGACTGGTGCTCACCTTGGTGATAAATGGGTGCTTGGAGCTGTGGTTAAAGGAAGCCGGGCAAAATACCTTGGGTGTGAAGCGCAGGTGTGGTATTGGTTTAACTGGAATTTTCATAATAAGGCTCCACTTTTTCCCTCATGCAGAAGTTTTTGATTAATCTTTTGGATAGTTTCCTATGCTTCGATGCTTCAGTGACAGAAAGCACTTTATTTTTGTCACTAACTTTATTTCATACAGTGTGTTCTTTGAGGGTAGAAACACAATGAAAAGGAGAGGAATTAAATAATCCAGCTAAAATTCAGACCTAACAACTAAACCCGCTGTTTAAATACTGAAATGCTCTGATTTAAAGGGAATCAGAGCTGACACTCTGATTGGTTTTATCTACGTTATGCCCAAAACAAACCCATGTTTAATTTCTCAAAATGGGTCCTCTTTGCGGCCAGAATTTGTGTAGTTAAAACAGCAAAAAATAAAACGACTTGCCCCAAATTGCTGTGCACCATGTCCTCTAGACGCAACTCTTACCTTCAAAACAGGGCCACCGACCTTTCATCTCTACTCACACCTACCAATGTTGCCAGATTCTGAACAAACTGAGGTGTTTTCTCTTTGTCACACTCTTATTTCATCCAGTTTGACGACATCAGCTCATGATTTATTCACCTGAATCAACAGGTACCTTGTGTTTCTCTGGTCCTCCAGTTCTCATTGCAGATCACACCATTTTCAATTCAGACCTGTTAACTCTCCATCTACAGAAGTTTCTCCTGCGTAATCTACTTCATACCAGTATTTAAAAAAAATCTAAATTAAACAGCGGTCATATTCATGGTCAGTTCATCCCGTTTGGTAGCGGTTATGTCCTTCTGTGAAGCAAACTAATTGGTGCAGCTGGTGGAAGGACACTTAGGCTGTGCCGTGTCTCACAATAGTGCCGAATCAAAGTGACTTGGTGCTGGGAAAGTAAGTGTATGTAAACAAGCTGTTTGTAGCATGTGATGATAATTATTTTGCACATTTTTTAAAGTACAAAATAAAACATTCTAGTAAGTATTTGTCATTATTAAGTTGTAAATGCTTGAAACGGTGCATAATTACAAGAAAAGAAAAACATTTGTATTTTCAACAGGTCCCTCTTTATAAACAATTCTAAATGAACATGTACAACACCTCTGAGAAGACAAAACAGATTCTTAACCTATTTTATATTATTTAGCATTTAGTATTGTTTATTTTATTATTTAACTATTTATGAAATCCATAAAACTCAAGCTATGAAGAAAAAAAAGATGACAAAAAGATGAACTAGGCAAAAATATGTCAAAAGAACAACAAGAAAAACCTTCCAGAATGATACTATTGCTATTGTTTACAATATTTTCACATAATTTACACCGAAAATACCGACAAACCACAGATAAGTGACTAACATGTCTGTCTCTGAATCCTCTCTCTGCTCTCCGGCTTAGTCAGCTCACTTCCCAGCCCTCCCTCTCAGGCAATCCAGCCTTTATGTACCATATATTACTGAAAAGCTCCACTTCTCAGCTTTCAGAATCCATTCGAATTATGTGGAAAGCCTGGATACTCAAGGAGTAAGCTTGAATCATGCATGTCTTTTTCTTTCACCTGTCACAGCTTCATCTATGGAACAAGCTGAACAAAACCATTTTCGGGAGTTTTATAAAATCCCCCCAGACATAATTTTACATGTCCAGACATGTAAGGGCAAAGGAGGACGTATGGTCACCCTAGATCTGACAAAACTGCTGTTAGCATCTGTCTGAGCAGTCATTCTTGCTCCTACCTCACCTCTCAAAGGATGCCGATTGGGTCGTGCTGCTTTGGGATGAGCACAATCCTTGTAGATTGGAGCTTGGCAAGATGGATTACAGACGTTAAATCAGGCTGATTCAGACTTGAAAGGCAAGTTTAATCTGTATTTGGCTCACCAGCAAAATCAAATAATTTCTGTCTTGTATTATGATGAGCATTCCCTGAAATGTATATTCAAAGTCACTGAAAGCTTCTGAGTTTTATCTCTCACAGACAAATAAACAAACAAACAGACAGACAAACAGCAAAAACATAACCTCCTTGGTGGAGATAAATAACATTTTGCATGTTTAAGTTTTTCTATACTACTAGAATGAGAAACTTTATATGATGCTAGTTAGAATCTAAAATAAAATGACAATGCACTACACCATAACTTTTGATATTGACCTCTGCCAAAGAGGTGATGGTTTTGTGGGAGTTTGTCTGTCCATCTGTCAGGAGAGAGAGTGTTGGAGAGATAGATGGGTAGAGGTAGGAGCTTAGTGTGCCAAATCCCCTGGCAGTCTAAGAGGCTGTTTACATGACTCTGTTTCCACCAGAAACGCAAAGGTTTTTCCTTTGCGTCTTCAAAATGATCTGCGTTCAGATGGACACCCGAGAACGACTGAAAACGCTGTAGCGTGCATGCCAGTCCAGTAGATGGCGATGTAGGCTTGCAGAGAAACAGCGCAGTTACAACACACTTACGAAAAAGAAAAATTTTCCACGAACAACAATTGCGAGTGGACGCACGAAGACGCAGGAGTCTGTTGTCTGGACAACAGATCTGTCGGGACAACAGATCTGTCTGCATAGTTTTGTCTGGATAACAAACCGAGCACAGGAAGCAGCACACATGTTACTTGGGAGACGGCCGAAGCTGTTGTTGTTCCTGGTATGCGCACGCAGCCTTCATGTGAAAGAGTACTGCACATGCGGTGACGTCAGCGTTTCACCCTGAAATGCTGAATTGTGTTTACATGAGACCGGGTGGCGGAGCATTTTGAAAACTCTCCACCTTGGACCCTGGTTTCAAAAGTTTGTGGATTCAGGCGCTCCAGGCATCATTCTCATGTAAACGGGAGGCTAAAACGCAATGAAAACTCTTCGGATTCGGCTGAAAACTTAGTCGTGTAACCACCACCTAAGCCTATTGCAGCTTAACTATGAGCTGGTCCAGGCCTGAGGTGGTCCTAACTGAAAGCTTTATCAAAAATGAATGTTTGAGTCTAAACATCAAGGTAGAGGGTGTCTGCCTCTTAAACAGTGGTTGGTAAATGATTCCAAAAAAGAGGAGCCTGATCACTGAAGGCTCTACCTCCCATACTACTTCTAGAGACTGATGGTATCACAAGTAGGCCAGCATTTTGAGAGCATAATGTTCTAGAGGAGTTGTGCAGCACCACAAGCTCTTTAATATGAATTGTTGCCTGTCCATTGAGCGCTTTATAGGTGAGAAGAAGAATCTTGAATTCTATTCTATATTTTATGGGAAGCCAATGCAGAGAAGCTAATACAGGAGTAATGTGGTCTCTTCTCCTGGTTCGAGTCCGTACACGTGCTGCAGCATTTTGAATCAGCTGAAGCGTCTTAAGTGACTTGCTGGGACAGCCTGATAAAAGAGAATTACAATAATCCAGTCTAGAGGCAACAAAAGCATGGACTAGCTTTTTTTAGCAACACTCTGAGGCCTGAGTTTTGCAATGTTAAGAACAAGACTCACACTCACAGAGACACAGATAAAACATTACCATTTTGTGTCATACTCCAGTCATTTTGATAAAACACAAGCTCCAGCACTCACCATAATTTAAGATTATTATGTGAAGAAGTACATTGTACATGTGCGCAACCGACATACACTCCCAATCAAAAGGACTTCTTCCAGGAGAATAACGTCACTCTTTTGGACCTTCCTGTGTGTTCCTCTGATCTTAATCCAACTGAGAACATTTGGGGATGGATGGCAAGGCAAGTTTACAAAAATGGACATCAGTTCCAGACAGTGGATGCCCTCCGTGAAGCCATCTTCACCACTTGGAGCAACATTCCCACTAGCCCCCTGGAAACACTCGCATCAAGCATGCTGAAACAAATTTTTGAAGTGATCAACAAGAACAGCGAGGCAGCTCATTACTGAGTCCTTTTTCTCACTTTTATTTGCATTGATGCATTCACCATCAATGTTCATTTCAGAAGAGAGAGGACTTTGTATAAGCCCTCGTGCTTCCCTTCCCTCCCTGCACTGTTTTGTAAATTATTCATTGATTGTGTTTCCTTTCTTTAAAATATGGTGCAAACAACTACACTAAACTAAGCTAAACTAAGCTAAATTTGTTTGTAGCTTAGTTTTGTGTTTGATTACCCTCAAATTACATTTTGAGTAGTTTTTGAGGGTAATATTGTGAGCTACATTTATGGTTTGAAGGGGTAGTATCTAGCTTTACTTTTGTGTAGCTTTGCTCTGAGGTTGTCTCAGTTTGGTAAGCAATTTCATCAGTGTTAACTGTAATTTGTGTTTCATTGTCACAATTTGGTGCTACTTTGGACCTATTCTGTGTGTCTCTGTGGAGACACATGTGGTTTTGTCTTTTCTGTGCTTTTGTGTTAAAAAGTTTGTGACAGACCCTGATGCATTATTGTTCTTTTAGAAAGTTTATTTTTATCTACTTCAGTTTACATGTGCATTTAAACAATGAGTAAAATATCTCTTAAAAAATCACATCATCCATCCACGGTGTAGCAAGATCAAACTTCCCCAAAGGACAAGAATGCCTTCACCTTCCCCCTTCTCCTCTCTCTAAGGCCTGGTTGTAACTTACTAGAGACAGTGGAGCCATAAAGTCTCTCTTTATTTCCTGCCATCTACGACCAACAGACAACTTTGTTGACGCTGAAGATGTATTTATTGCCCTAAACTTCCTGGCCTAAACAATGATTGGCCGAGACTTGATAAGGTGTTCGAACAGACTACGTTCCCAGAGACTTAAATAATTCTGTTCTACTCCCAGAAGATTCTTCTGTGACACCTAAAGATGACTTTTGACCTCCTGGGTAGTGGACCCCTCATTGCTGCCCAAGTGTAGAGACCAGATGTTTTTCAGCCGACAGAAAACCACAACCTTATAAACTCTTTAATGAAACAATGGACACATCTAACAATGTGATATTTGATTCTGTCATGAAAAATGCATTCTGATGATGTGATTTCTGTTTCTCTAACCTTACAAATGCCCAAGTTATGAATATAATGTATTAACTTTCTTAAAGCCTCCTCTGAAGCGACAAACCAAGAGCACTCCTCAGTGGAAGACTGAGGAGAGAACTTTATCCAGGAATGCATCTGTTATATCTGCATTATTGCCTGTTTCTATTGATGAAATGTTTATTATACATTTTCTATACATTAAGTTTTGGTTGCATAACATCTCAAAGACATACAAACTTATATATCTAAGTTTTAACCACATATATTTTGTTTGGTTGTATTTTTAAGAAGAATGTCACGTTTTATTCTTTCTAACCTTTTAGATATGGACTATTTGGTATCAAATCGATTATCGTAAGATTTTCTACTCAGTTGGAGTGTTTATATTGGGTGGTTATCAAAGTACAACTTAACATTTTGGCCAATGTAAGTTGACAAAGTCTTTGTTACTCATCTAAGGCCTTCCTCCTGTGAGACCCTCCTCACCAGTCAAAACCAGAGAGACACATTCCTCTCACTCTCTTCTTCTTTGACTTTTCATCCCTACACTTTGTTTTTACGTCTTCTTCGACGGTCTGATCCGTTTTTCTTTTTGTAGCTCGCAAAAGCACGCAGCTCTCCAATAGCTCTCCAATATCTTCTCCTAGTTCTCCTAGTTCTCCAATATCCTCTCCTGTATCTTTTTCTAAGTTTCGTCTAAGTAACGCAACACGCCCGCCGGTTTTCTTGATAAGCCAGTAAGCTTTAAGACTACAAAGATTTGTTTCATAGTAAATGGACTTTTGTTATTAATTTAGGAATAATTTTAGTCGGGCCAACGAATAATTAATTTTTGAAATTAATTACAAATCGTTTTTTCATCTAATCGAGACCTCAAAGCTCCAGCTCCAGCTTCACCTTTAACAGAACCTGCTAGTCCAATCTAAGACGGCATCTCTCTCCCGTGAAAGCTACGGGACCAGCTCATGTCGGCAAATCCCCTTTCTGGATCCCTCGTGCTGGATTGAGTGTGGACTTCTCAGCCTCCCTTTGGGACGACTCCAAACCAGAACAGTCCTACAAGGCTCTCCAGTAACTCTTGGACCAGTTTGAGATCCGACACCAGAGGCAACGCCATAGTAAGACTGCGGTTCTGAACTCCTACAGATGGGCTTGAGTGTCTTGGTTTAATTCCCCATTAGTTACCCCTGATTTGACCTTTCTAAAGTAGATTAATTCATTAAATTAATCTTCCATAACCACTCAATATACTTAAATGTTTCTTGAGGGTTCATAACTTCTTTTCTTATTCACAGCATCATTGATTAGTATGACTCTGACATTTCTTCCTTCTTAAGTGTTTTATTTTATTTTATTTTGTCTTATATATTCATCATATGCTTTTAATAAATCACCCTTAAATTTAAAGTTCTGTCTGTTGGTATTCTATTTGGAAGATTGACATCACTGCATGAGAATTCTGTCTTTAGACTTGAGACTGACGAAGTTGATAAATTCTGATTTAATTGATTTATTTGATTTTAAATTTAAAATAATTAATAAATCAATTAATAAATTAAATTTTGCCTTTTTTGTATAAAAAGGATGGTGCCCCTTTAATTAACGAGAGCAAATGAGATATTAAATGAATATTAATTTCTTTAATTAATGTTAATTAATATCCAGACAAATAATGGCTACAACTGACACCCTGTCCTCAGTAGGTGGATTCTATAATCCTCATCTGGAAGATGAGAAAGGCCTCAGTGGAGTGCAGATGTGCACAGGAGCCAACTAATGTGACCAGA